>JAWWEY010000050.1:9353255-9382063 GCA_035582745.1 Loriotus luctuosus | reverse complement strand
TGCTTGTTTTTCTCTCTCCAGCCCACGGTGTTTGTGCTCCTGGGCTGAGATTTGGATCATTTGTCCTTGGTGCCCAGTTGGAGCAGGAATTGTTTTGTCTCCCTGCTCTGTGCACAGAGCTCACCATCCCCTCATATGAAGCCCAGACCTACCCACTAAAGCAGCACAGAATGTGAAAAATAGAAAAGCTAAAACCTGAGGCATCACCTGCTGCCCCTCTGGTGACCAATTTGCACTGCAGAGAGGCACCTGGATGTTTATTCCCCTTCAGCTTGCTTTATTTCAGGTTGCAGTGAATATTTTGTATTTGCTTTATCCCAGAGTGGGCATTGCTCATCTCACATTTTCTGTTTCCAAGAGCAGAGGAGAAGCAATTAAGAGTTTTTTTGGCTGATTGGAGCTCAGACAGGAGCAAATTCAGGCATTGTGGTGCTGCTTTTGCCCCTCTGGTGACCAGCTTGCACTGCAGAGAGGTTCATTCCCCTGCAGGTTTCTTTGTTTCAGCTTGCAGGGAATATTTTGTGCTTAGTTTGTGTTCCTTACCTCACCAAGGTTGGTGATGGATGAAAGAATTAAAATTTTCCAAACAGTTCCAGGCAAAACAATTTGCAGAGGCTGTTGTGAGCACTCGGGGGAGATGTTGGGATATTCCTGCCTCTCCCCAGGTGTAAGAGAAGTCAGAGGCACAAAGCCAGGTCCTGGCAGGGGATGGCAGTGACACTGGTGTGACTTTTCTGGTGTGGACACAGATTTCTGTTGGAGAATGTTTACACTGAGAACAGCTCAGCCCAGGGTTGTGCAGGAGGATTGTGACTGTTGCCCTTGGTGTTTGGGCTATTGCACAGTTTTGATTTCTTGGTGCACTCTGGTGGATTAATGAGTAGAATTAAAGGGATTTTTGCACGTTTTTAGCTTTTCTCACCCATTCCTGTGCTGCTGCCATCAGCATCAGTCACAGTGACCTGCTGGGGGCACAGGTAGCAGTGTCCCCATTGGGATGGTTGTGTTTTAAAACTTTAATTTCTTTCCTCCTGCCAGTGGCAGAGCTCTCTGCCCACATGCTGAGGCAGCAGCAGGCAAAGGTGGTTTTTATTTTTAGGAAAAGGTGCAGCAGTTCATGCCCTGGATCCCAAGGCCAGGCCGGATGAGCTGGAGCAGCCTGGGACAGTGGGAGGTGTCCTGGATGGGCTTTGAGGTCCTTCCACCCCAAACCATCCCATGGAATTGTTCAAAGCCACGGAGATGTGGTGCTCAGGGTTGGTGCTGAGCTCTGGGGGTGCATCTGGCACTGCTGCACTCGAGCTTTCCCAACATTTTGGCTCTTTGGGTCCCCAGTGCAGCTCCACATTCAGGGACATGGAGATTTCCCCACATTTCCAACCCTCCTCCAGCTGCTGCAGAGCAAACCAGCCAAAGTTTCCCATCAAAAACCCCATCCCTGTTGTGGCTGAGCTGCTCTCTCATCTCCCCTTTTCCTGCAGGACTGGCTCCAGCTTTTCTGGAGCTTTCTCCCAACAAACCCTCCAAACAGCCTGGTGGCTCCTGGGTGAAGATTTTTTAACTATTATAAATATTTTTATTACAAATATTTTATTATAAATAATTTTAATAAATATTTTTATTATAATAAATATTTTATTATACATATTTTCGTTAGTATCAATTTCTTATTATAAGTATTTTATAAATAATTTTATTATTATAAATAAATTTATTCTAAATATTTTGTTATTATAAAGTATTATAAGTAAGTTTTTATTATAAATAAATTTTTATAATTTTTATTATTGTTTTTTTTGTTCCAATTCTGTGTTCTGCATCCCTCCTCCCTTAAAATGCTGTTCATGGCAGTCCTTAATGGCTCTCTGTTGTTTTGGGAGTTTTTCCTTTTATTATTATTTTTTTAATGGGAATTTTTTTCCTCTTTCAGCAGCTCAGCTGCTTCTGTGCTCACAGAAATCTCCAGCCTGGAGGCAAAGATCCTCCCAGATTTATGGGCATCCCTTGCATGTGCTAAGAGGGGAGATGAGGCCCAGCACAATTCTTGGATAATGAAGCTCATCCTCCTCCTTTCTTAATCCTTTAAGTGCTTTCTTGTGAATATTTCAGCAGCTGACAGGGATGGTTGGAAACTTGACTTTGGGGATGTTTGTGAAGTCTAATTAAATATTGATGGATTCCACGGCATTGCCAAATCATAAAGCGTCTCCAAAAACTCTCTTGGGGATTTTTTTTTTTTTAGTTTAATTTTATTTATGATTCCCCCCAAATCACTGGAGCTTTCAAAAGAAGAGGAGAAACCTAAAATTCAATTAGACACATACCTGGAGAATGAGGGATTTCCTGCTGAGTAAATATGATCATGCAAGCCCCAAAAATGGCCCAGAGATACAAGGAAGTTACTCAGGAGTCAGTTGGTCCCAGGAGACTCTCCTGACATTTATTCTGTGCAATTAATTGAGATCAGTGCTGATTTCATTGTGGGAGAAGCAGGAGCAATTGAAATTGCCTCTGTTTAGGGAAGGCAGAAAACTTTCCTGCCTCAGGACTGGAACATCTCAACTTCCCCCACTTCTGGATGCTAATTTGGATTTTTTTATGTGGCATTTGGGCCATTTCTGGGCTCTGTGACCTGTAAGAGGAGCTCTCAGAGCTGGGACTATATTTAACTGCAGCTGGATCACCCTGTGGCTGTTGCAGAACTCACCAGTGCTTAGGCATGACTCATTTTTGGGGGAAAAAACAAAGAATCACCACCTTTGCTTTCAATCTATCAAAAATCTGCTCCCAGCTCCCTCTCCTGCTCTTCCTGTTCTGGTGTTGCACTGACTCAAACTCTGCCACCCAATTTTTTGGGATTCCTGAGAACTCTCTCAAATCCCTTTGGGTTCCTTCACCTTTAGGTTTTTTCCAATATATTGACAGTTTTTTCTTCCTGTTCACTTACTCAGAGCAGATTTTACAATTGCCCCCAAAATTTGCTTTTCAAATCTCTCTGCTGGTCATGCAGAATGTCTCTGGTGACATCCAGCAACTCCTGCTTCATCCTCACTACAACTGAGGCTTTATTTTCCTAAATATCTTCAAGCAGGATGTGTTTTCTCATCTCTGCCACTGCCAGTGATCCCTGAAAAAGCAGGATAGAAACATGTATGAGGGATGTGGGAATTTGATATAAATTTGTATAAAATTCTTGAGGAATGCCCAGAAATTCTGGGCTGACGGGAGTGGCCAAACCCAGAGCTGAGCATCCATAAATCCCCCTCCTTCCTATGGAAAAGGCTTTAACTGGCTGAATGTATTCAAGAAAATTCAGTGTTAATGATGCACATTGTGATGGGCAGCACCAAAAATGGGTTTTACCCTGTGAGAAATTGATTTAAATTAAGATTTAGAGCTCCAGAAAACAGAAAGACATGAACCAAGGATGTACTTATGGGCAAGAGCTTTATCTCTGAAATGGGGCTGACAGTTTGAGCTGAAATTTTAAATATCAGGTAAAAAAATTAACGAATTTTTGGAGTCATCTGCAATATCTGCATGGAAGGAGCCACGGAGATATTACAAAGCAAACATCTGCTGAGGGCTGAGCTCGTTGTGAGGGAGGAACAGCTGCGTTTGCTGCTCCTTCAGGATGGAAATCCAGCAGAATTACAGAGGCCCCCAAGAAAATGGAGCAGAAACCACAAATTTAAAAGAGGTTTTAAAACCTGCACCTGGTGCTTGAGGGGCAGAGAAAGAAAAATCAGCAGCCTTTGGTTTTTAAAACTGCTGGAGATCCCTCAAAGGAAGAAATAATTTGAATTTACCTGGAGGATGAAAGGAAAACCTGAAAGATTTTTTAAATTAGGGTTTTATTCCTTTTAAAACTTGTGTCCTGAGGATTATATTTCTGCTGCATTGGGATGGGCACAGTTAGGTTTTTTTAAATTAAAAAAATAAACCAAGAGCTGCTGTGGGATTTGCATGGGGAAGAGAATTTGTGTTGGAACACTCTGGGATGTTTTGTTCTTGCTGAGCAGCGACCCCACAGAATCCAGGGGGGAAATTGGGGGGCACAAGGACCTGGGGACAGCTGAGCCCAGGGACATTGCAGACAGAGTGACAACATCTGTCTGTCCCAGTCCTGCTCCATGCAGGGAGCTCTGCTGTGCTGGGGATGGCAAAACCCGGGGTGGGAAATGTGGAATTCATTCCTTTCTCTTTTTCTTCTCCAAATACTCTGAATTTATCCCAATCCATGGGTGCTTTGCTGCTTTCCCACCCCAGCAGGGTGGAAGGACAGGGAGCTGGGGCTGAGCTGGGGGCCAAGGTTAAACCAAACACCCTTGGTTTGCAACGAGCTCCCAAAGCTTTGATAAATTGGAATTTGGCATAAAATAAAAATAAAATACTGGAAATTATGGAGAAAAATCCATAAAATACTGGAATTCGGCAGCTGAGAAATATTGACTTTGTATAATTGCTCAGCAGGTCTTTTATTCAGGCCTGGTTATAGACTTGCAAATATTTGCAAAGGGAAAAAAAAAAAGAAATTTATATGGTAACGATTTTTTAAATCAATTTTCCACATTTTTTTCTTTCTGAAGGAGAAAAATAAAACCGTTTCCAAATGAGTTCAGTGGAAGCAAATAGCACCAAAGGCAGAGCAAGGAGCTGTTTATGCAGATGGAATTCAGGGTGGATAAATCTCTATAATTTCCTATTCCAAAGCTGGAGATGTGTCTGCTCTCATTATTTTAATCCTGACTCCTTGCAGCAGCAGCCTGGAGAGCAGAGGCAGACCTGTGCATTCCATGAAGTTTGACAGGAGAGCCTGGGTCTGCTCTCAGTGTGCTTTTTTCTGGATTTGTGAGATGCTGGTGTTGCTACCAGAGCTCTGTGCTGATCCTTCCATGCTTTGACTTTATTTTGGTTAGAAAATTCCAGCAAAGTGCCCATTGAAGGGGAGCCAGGCTGTTTCTTTGGGCTTTGCTCTTGCCTCAATGTTAAAGATCCTTAAATGTTGAATTTTTAAAATTATTTTTTTGTCTTTTTTTTTTAAATTAAGACCCTAATTTTGAGTTTTAGTGGTGCTTTTCATGTTGGGTAGGAAGAGAGAAATCCCAGGTACAGTCTTCAGAGGTTAAAAATCCTCATGATCCAGGGATATGCAGGAAGCAGGAGCAGAACCCTTTGCTCTACAAACTACATTTAATATGGTTCTTTTTTTGTTTTCTGAGTCCTCTAGGATCTGAGGTGGGTGTGAATAATTGATGGGAGCAGGACCATCCCAAATCTATCATTTTTTATTATTGTTTCAGAAAATTCCCCTTGGCAGGGAGGGTTTAGGAGCCTGTGCAGGTGTTCCAGCAGGACATTGGCTGTAGAGGGTTGTTCCACACACAGCTCTGGGACAAATGGGGAATTCCACCTGGAACTGTCCCATCCCTGCTCCCTCAGAGTCTCCTTCCCCAGTGCTGTGTGCTGAGAGGAGACCCAGCAGAGTCAAGGAAGTTTGTGAGGGTAAAAAACCCTCTTGACCAAACCTTGCCTGCACCAAACCTGGGGCTCCTTGTAAGAAAATCTGCCCTAAATTGAAATTCCTGTGTCCTTGGAGCCCTAAATTGAAACTCCTGTGTCTTTGTCACCCTAAATTGAAATTGCTGTGTCTTTTCAGCCCTAAATTGAAAGCCCTGTGTCCTTGCAGCCCCGAGTTGAAATTTCTGTGTCTTTGCAGCCCTAATTACAATCTCTGTGTCCTTGCAGGCCTAAATTGAAATTCCTGTATCTTTGCAGCCCTAAATTAATATTCCTGTGTCCTTGCAGCCCTAAATTGAAATCTCTGTATCTTTGCAGCCCTAAATTGAAATACCTGTCTTTGCAGCCCTAAACTGAAATTCCTGTGTCTTTGCAGCCCTAAACTGAAATTCCTGTGTCTTTGCAGCCCTAAATTGAAATTCCTGTGTCCTTGCAGCCCCGAGTTGAAATTTCTGTGTCTTTGCAGCCCTAAATTAGAATCCCTGTGTCCTTGCAGGCCTAAATTGAAATTTCTGTATCTTTGCAGCCCTAAATTGAAATTCCTGTGTCCTTGCAGCCCTAAACTGAAATTCCTGTGTCCTTGCAGCCCTAAATTGAAATTCCTGTGTCCTTGCAACCCTAAGTTGAAATCCCTGTGTCCTTGCCCACCAGTGGTAGCACCATGCCCCAGGGGAGCGTTGCTTGTTGTCATTCCATGATTTATTCCGTGTTTTCTCTTGTTTTTGTGCCCCAGGACGAGGAGGAGATGGAGGAAGCCACCAACCAGAAGCTGGCCCTGCAGAAGGCCAAGGAGGTGGCTGAAGTGAGCCCCATGTCAGCAGCCAACATCTCCATAGCTGCGTAAGCACCTTCGATTCCTTGGGAGAGCATTTTGCTTTTGCAGTGTCACTGTCTGTCTGTCTGTCTGTCCAGCTGGAGCATCCTCTGGTCTGGGAGCCCTCCTGCACCACCTCTGGCCAAATACTTCAGTGCTGAGCACTTAATTAGGAGTTTAAGGAAGGATTTCTTTCAGTTTGGTGCTCTTTGTAAGGCCTCATCTCTGAATAATTGTGGTTTAAGAGGATTTTTTTTTTTTAAGGTAGATTTCACCAGGTGAAGTGTTAACATCCCACTTTGGATTTTTAATGAGGAGATGAGTTTTATGATTTTTAATGAGTTATTTCTGTGTGTGCAGAGAAATCAATGTTTTTTAATAATCTTGAGAATTGAAGTGCAAAGGCATCCTCTTAAATAGCTGAAAAATGTGCTTGAATTCCCTTTCCTTGCTGTTTGAAAGAGCTGGGTGGAATAAAATGCTCTGGTTTGGAGGCAGGAACATCCATTTGGGATTCCCAGATGCCTGGATGAGGACGAGCACAGGCTCTGTGATACCAAAACCCTTGGAGAGCTTTGCCTTGGGCCCAAGTTTTCCTGGATCCTGGAGGTGCAAAAATGAGGTGTAGGTGGAAATATTAATCCAGGTTCCCGTGTTTGAGACATCTCTGGAAATATCCAAGTGTTGGATGGATTTGGAGCAGCCTGGGGTAGTGGAGGGTGTCCCTGCAAAGGTTGGGATGGGATTTAAGGTCCTTCCAACCCAAACCATTCCATGACTCTGTTCTGGGATTCCTCACAAGGATTTGCTGAAAAGGTTCCTTGAATTCTTCTGGAATTTCAGCATCAACACCAAAAAGTTTGGTCCTGCGTTTTACTGGGAGCTGCTGATGTTTTCCAGACCCCTTTTACAGGGGAGACCTCCAAGGGCTGGAGAAGCTCAAGCATAAAAGAAAAAGAAATTTCCTGCTCAATTTATTGTAAAAAACCTGAACTGCAGCCGGATTCCTTCGGTGGAAATCTCTTTTTACTGGGACTTTAATCCACTTTAGCAAAGACAAAAGGCCAAGTGGAGCCAGTTTATTACATATGAAGGAAAAGAATATTATTAATTTGCCTATTTTATTCTTCTTACCATTTTATTTTGTCATTACTGCTGCAATCAGTTCCTATTTATGCTCTGGCTGTTTGATAGTTTTAAATACCATTTTTTCCTTACAATTATTTTCTGGCCAGCCTTGAAAAGAAGTCAAATGAGGATAATTGCTTCTGCTCTTTGAATTTCTTGGTTCTGGTATTTGAAAATGCAAGATGATGATGGTGCTTATTTACTTCTGTGTTTTGCATGGGAAGATTTCTTAGAAATTAGGAGAAAAAATACAACTCACTTCCATAGACTTAAGGTTGAAATTGTTAAAAATCACCTTTTCCCATGATTTTTCACGAGGATATTTTTGTGACAACAATTCAAAGTGAGGTCAAAATTGTGGATTTTTTGCTTATTTTGCCTCAAATTGACTCTGCCCTGCCCCAGCTGTGTGAAAATTCACACGAGCACCATGGAAGGGATGGTTTGCACATCTCCTGACCCTGTGACACCCTGTGACATCTCCTTACCCTGCTCCATGGCCAGTCACAGAGCTTTGCTTTGAGGACAAAAAGCAGAATTTAGGTCCAGGGGTTGGGGCCCTGGAGGAGCAGGCAAGGGAGGAGTCAGATTTTGGGAGATGGGAAGAGGGAGTTGGATGCATTGGTGGCTTGTGACCCATGAGATTTAATAAATCCATCTCCAAGCAATTTTATACATAAATCCCAGAGTATTCTGAGTTGGGGGAGACCCACAAGGGTCAAATCCAGCTCTCAAGTGAAGAACCCATAGAGGGATGGAGTGTCCATCCTCAGGGAGCTCCAGAGGGGCTTGGCAGCCCCTAAATCTTGCAGGGGGTGCTTTGCAGCCCCTAAATATTGCAGGGACTGGTTAGCACCTCCTAAATCTTGGACAGGGGGTGCTTTGCAGCCACCATCCCTTGGATACCCCTCTCCAGCACAGTAGGGCTGATTCAGGGACCTTTTGGCACCCAAATCCACCCCAACTCTTCATTTCTCCTGCTCTTATTCCCCACGGTGCTCTGAGGATGGAGGAGATGTGAAGACCATTGCAAGTCCTGGCAGATCAGATCCAGAGCTGGACATGCCAAAAGTGCTGGGTGTTCTTAAAAATAGGATTTTTGGGAAATGGAAATATCACCAGAACCCAGAACTCAGGTACAAAGAACTGAGAATCCAATCCCTGTAGGATTCAGTGAGCAAGGCCTGGGAAAGCTGGGATTGAGCTCCTGCAAAGGTACCTCTACCCAATCAATTTCTATTTGTACTTTCCTCTAAGGAATATTTTTTTTAGTTTTCTAGTTTAACATTATTTTCCCAACCTGTGAAAATGGATTTCTGTAACAGCAGGCATCGATGGCATTGGATGGATGTTCTGAAAATATTGATATTTTCCCTGCCTGCATCAGTCCAAGCAGGTGGTGGCAGAGAACACCATGACTTGGGTTTTCTTGATCACGATGTTCACGTTCCCAGTGTCCCCACAGAGGTGACAAAGCTGTCCCTGGGCTGAGCCTGCTCAGGACTCACGTTGGCTGTGCTGGCTCAGGGCTCAGGTGCTGTTTTCCTGCCTGCCTTTGCCAGTCCTGCTCCCAGCACTGACTGTGGCTCCCCTAAAGCTCCTTCCAGCCCTTCCCACAGGGTTGGATCCTCCACCTCTGGCATTTTTCCCCTGCCACTACAGGGTCAGCTGTGCCTGAAGAGGAATCTTTTGCACTCTGTGACTTACAGGGTTTGGGTTTTTTTTTAATTTCACGAGGTAATGGATTACAATTGCAGCCAGATCCAAGGGAATCATTTCATCACCTGCCCCAGCCTCCCCTCCTAATCAAGCTCCATCAAATTTGCACACCCAGTGCCTTGGAATTGTCTCCTTGTCCCCCTCTTCTGCTCTGAGCTCTATTTACTGAACATCATTTCCTAAGCATCAGGAAGTGGTTGTTATCCAGTGTTCTCCAGGCTCTGAAGAGGCACCTTCACCTTCCCACCTGGAGCTGGATGCTGTGGGAGCTGGGAATTGCTTTGTGATTGATGGACACCAGGGATCTCCTTTAATAACAGGCTCATCATTGCAGTGCTGAGGAGGGATCGTTCATCATCTGCCTCACAACATCCTGCATTGCTTTGGAGCTCCCAGAAATGTCCTCTCTTGTATTCAGGGCACCCTGACAAAGGCAAGGAAAGATCAATCTGACTCCATGTTCTTAGAAGGCCAATTTATTATTTTATCCCTATCCTGTCATGTTGGCTCAGAGGGTTGGGATGATCTGTGGTATTTTCAGGGTCCCCTCTTGTTGAGAGGAAATGATGAATCTAACTCCATGTTCTTAGAAGGCTAATTTATTATTTTATGATACTGTATTATATTAAAGAATACTGTACTAAACTATACTAAAGAATAGAGAATGAATACTTACAGAAGGCTAGAAAGATAATAATGAAAACTCGTGACTCCTTCCAGAGTCCCAACACAGCTGGACCATGATTGGTCATTAAGTCAAAACAATTCACATGAAACCAATGAAACAATGACCAGCTGGTAAACAATGTTGAAACACATTCCAAAACAGCAAAACACAGCAGAAGCAAATCAGATTGGTTTCTTTTTTCTCTGAGGCTTCTCAGCTTCCCAGGAGCGAAATCCTGGGCAAAGAGATTTTTCCAGAAAATATGACAGTGACAGTCCTCCTCCACCAAAGGGATTCACCTGGGCAGATTTGTCTGACCACAGCTGGTTTTTCACCTGGTGAACTCTAACCTGCAGGATTTATTCTGTGGTTTCTCTGGATGAAAAGTGAGGCTTGTCTGGAGTTCCTGCCTCATCCAGCCCCCAGCATTTCTCTGCTCCACCAAAGGGACCTGAGCAGATTTGTCTGACCACAGTTCCTTTTTCATTTGGTGAACTCTAGTCTGAAGGATTTATTTAGGATGAAAAGCAAGGCTGGTGTGAAGCTGCTGCTTCATCCAGCCCCCAGCATTTCTCTGCTCCACCAAAGGGACCCAAGCAGATTTTTCTGACCACAGTTCCTTTTTCACCTGGTGAACTCTACCCTGAAGGATTTATTTTGTGGTTTCTCTGGGTAAAAAGTGAGGCTGGTCTGGAGCTGCTGCTTCATGCAGCCCCAGCATTTCTCTGCTCCACCAGAGAGTGGCTTTTTCTGACTACAGTTCCTTTTTCACCTGGTGAACTCTAACCTGAATGATTTCTTTAGGATGAAAAACAAGGGTGGTGTGTTGGTTCTGTCACTGTTTGCAACGTTTGGCTGAACACAGGAGATGTGTTTGATTCGAGCCCATTGTTTCACTCTTCTTTTTTTGTGATTATTTTTTGTTTGTTTGTTTTCTGTTTAGCATTTTCCTTGCTTTGTTGTTTCTGGAGGTGAGTTCGGGGTTTGTTCAGCCCCTCTGTGTCGTTTGCCCTGCTCAGCCTCTGCACCTGAGGGACTTCACAGAGCCAGGGGTCCTTAGGGCAAACCATTGGTGCAGCTTCCTAGGCAGCCAGACCAGGGACAAGGGGACAATTCCAAGGCACTGGATGTCCAAAGCACTTTTTGGTGCCACTGCCAGTGGAAGGAAGAGCCCTCAGGCTCATCCCTGTGGGTCACACAAAGACCCCAAAGCAAACTTTGAGTTTTTTCCTGCTTTTTCCTGGCCTGATGCCTGGAGTCCCCATCTTTGGGTTCCTCCTCTTCCTTCCCTGTCCCAGCCAGAGCTGCACCAATGGCCTGTACAAAAGGGGCTGCCACGAGCTCACCCTGCCCCAGGCAGGGCACACCTGGGGCTCACCTGCCACCCACAGCATTCCCCAGTGCCCTCCCCTCACCTTTGCTTGGGAAAAGCCTTAAAATAGCAAATTTTCAGCACCCCTAAATTTGTAGGAGCCTGCCAGGTGGTCAGCAACACTTGGAGGAACTTTTTGCACTCTGTGATTTATGAGGTTTGGAGTTTTATTAATTCCATGAGGTAAAGGATTAGAGTTGTAGCCAGGTCCAAGGGAATCATTTAATCACAGGTGTGAGTTTTGGGTGGGAGGAGAACCTGGGTGGTGGATGAAACGTGGTGGGCAGTGGCAGAGACAACTCCTGGGTGTGGGCACCAGACCTAAGCACAGTTTGTCACATTGCCCACTGCTGTTCCAGAGTTAGCTGTGCTTCCCAGGTAACTCCCCAGCCTCCAAGGACCTCCTGCTGTCTCCAGGACTGGTTTCTGCTGGTCCCACTGGGCTTGTTCACAGAACTGGTGCTGTAATTGCAGTCCCACAGGGGGACAGTGCCTATCAGTGTGAGCAAGGCAGAAAAGCCACCAGAGGTGGCACCTCAGTCACTTCACCCTGACCCTTCTGGCCCTTTTGTACAGGTCTGGGGATGCAGGGAGGGGGGAACTGCTCTGTTTCTCCAGGTTTTCCATCTCGGAGGTTCCATGTTTTCCTTCTGTCTCGGGAGTACCGTGGCTGATTTCCACATCTCTGTTGGGCTGTGGGCACCCAACAGGACCCAGCAAGAAGCTGCCTGAACACCCAGCCCGTGCCCTGTGCTCTGCTGGGGGGTATAGATTAGAAGAGGTGTTCTTTTCCTCTTGCTGGTTGTGATTCCTTCCCTCTGCTCCTCCCTTGGAGTGTGTCAGTGTGTGAGGTTCTGATTCCTCCCGTGGGTTTTCCTCCCTGTCCTCACCGTCGGTGTCACCCACAGCCACTCTCTGGGCTCTGTCCCTCCTTCCTGGTAAGTAGCATCTGGTGAAAATCAACTCCTGCTGTCGTTTTGCCCTGGAAAAGGAGGCTGGGCTGGCTCTGTGGTTTCACACACAGCAGTTCCAGGCAGATTTATGGTTTGAAAAAGGCAGATCCAGCCACGGGAGCAGAGCAGTGAGCCTGGAGCGCTGCAGGATTTGTGTCACATTCCCTGCATGGTGACAAGGACAGAGCATGGCCCTCATCCTGCCCAGCACCAAACGAGGCAGGGAGACACAGAGGTTCATCCCAGCTCCCACTGAGGGATGTTCATCTGCTTTCCACAATTTTCAACAATTAAACCCAAAATCTCCACACGTACTGCATGGTGCTGGCTCCCAGGTGAATCAGGGCAGCATTCTCCTCCATCCCAAGTTTTCCCAAAGGAATTCCTTGGTTATGCCCTGCACTCAGGGGCTTGTTCTCTGCAGGATTTTGTTGCCAAAGAGTAAAAAGGTCCCCAGCTTGAACAACTGGAAATTATAATTTCCTTGGCCAGCATGCAGGACATGCCACCCCCACTCTGTCTCTGCTCCTGTTTCATTTGGCACCAGACAAATACAGAAATCCTGGAGTTTAGGGAAAATACTTTACCTGGCTGCTCAGCAGATTATTTGCTTCAAGCAAAACTTTTATGATGCCTTCCATAATTTTTCTTACATTCACTCCAGGTTTCTGAACCTCTGGATTTTGTGTTATATGCAGTATCTGAGCCAACATTTCTGTTTAGAACAATCCATTAATTTTAATAAATGTATATTTAAACCTCTACTTCTGTGATACCTGGAGAATATTAGATTTTAACTGGGCCTTCTGGTTGGCTAGAATTGATTGTTAACAGATTTAAACCCTTGTGAAAGCAGGAGGAAAAATGCTGCAACTGAAAAGCCAAATCAGGAGGTGAAGGGATTTTATTTTCAGTCTTGAGGAGGGTTTTTGGAATGCTGTAGATTGATAAAAATGATCATTAGAGCTAGGAAAAAGTTAATGCCTCAAGCCAGGATCAATCAGGATATTTAGAATCCTGGTCTTCTGTGGATTCCCTGTATTTTCTGTGTGGTTCAGTATCAGTGATTTCCATATCTAGAAACTCCCACAGAAATGGTGGGGAGGAGATGGAGGAGAATCTACAAAATTCCTTGAGCTGCAGGAAGCTCCCTTCACCCCTGGACCCTGCCCCACTGGAGCTGCAGCAGAGCTGAGGTTTTTAGGCCCAGAGACCAATTTTGGGCAGTCTGAGCTAGGCCCATCCCAATCCCTGTCTCAGGAGAGAGGCAGGTGCCTCCAAAAGAGCCCATCTGAGGCAGGGACTGAGGAGAAGTTGTGTGGCACCAGCTGCTGGAGCTCAGGAGGATTTTGGAGCCTGGAGTCCTCTCTCCAGCCCCTGCTCTGTGCTAAAGCTTCCTCCTGGTGCCAGGAGCAGGAATTAGCAAATGGAATCCTCCTGATAATGAGGATTTGCAGCACAATTCCCCCGTGGCTGCAGCCAGGCCTCCCCGGGGTGGCAGAGGAGGCTCCTGCAGGACGTTGGCGGTGTGAGTACCAGGGAGCCATGGGGCCTCTTGGTCATCTCTTCCTTTTGGCTCCCTTTTGGCTCCCTTTTGGACTCTTTGGTTGTGTCCTCATTCTCCAGAGGGTGGTGTGTCCATGGTTTCCACAGCCCTGGAGCTTGCCCGGTCTCCTCCCCGTCTGCACCCGACAGGACACGGCCTGTACGAGTCTCCTCCCAATGTCTTTTATGGTTTCTCTGCCCGTTTGGTTTGGTTCGATTTTTCTTTTGGTTTAGTTTTTTTGTTTTGTTTTGTTTTTTGGCTTTTTCTTTTCTCACTTTTTGTTTTCTTTGTTTGTTTTGTTTTTTTGCATGTGCAGTTTTGTAAAGCAAACTCGAGGTACTGTATCTCGCAGCTCGTCAGTCTCCAGCGTAAATTCACCGTGAGTTGCTCTCTGTTACGATATTCACTAAGTGGATTTCTCATTTAGAGCTCTGTCAACCTTCCCTTTCTCCTGGTGCCTTCACTCTCCCTGTGTTCTTTTTCCCCAAAAAATCATTCCCATCATTGTGGAAAGCCTCCAGACCAACATCCAGGGAAAGGACTGGAAGGTGTCATTGTCATTTGATGCTTGTGATTTGTGAGCAACTCTTGTGTTCCATACATTGACTGTGACTTTTCCCCCTCTTCCTTCCTCCATTTTTCTCCCTTAATTCCTTTCCATCATTTCTCCTGAACTATTCTCCTCTCTTCTCCTTTCTCCCCTCGTTTGATGGTTTGTCTTGTTCTCACTTGTATTTCTTTCTGTTCTCTGTGTTTATTCTGTGCTGGGCTGTTGGCTTTGATGTTCCACCAGTGTTTGCACTCTGGGTTCCGTGGGAGAACCAGGAGATCTCTCTTGGAGGGAAAACTGGAGGAGAACTTCAAAAGAATTCTGGAAACGGGGTCCAAGTGAGACTAAATTGGAAAACTCTTGAAAAGCTGGTTATGTCTTTGCTCTCTGACCTTCTCGAGCTGGAGCTTAAAGCGACAGATTTTGTCCTAATGAGGCTCCTGGCAACTCCTCTGGAGCTGGAGTTGAGCAAACACAGTGGAAAACTCTCTCTCACTCCATGTGCTTCCTCCCAATCCAATCCTGCTGGCTGTGCTGTGGGTCAGGGTGTGCTTTGACACCAACAGGTTGGTAAAAACATCACTACTGCTGCTGACTAACCCCAAAAACTCCTCATCAGCTCCTGTCCCACCCCCACGAGTGTCCTTTGGGTTATCCTTTAACTGTGTGACCTTGTCTTTCTTCTTTAATGCTTTTGGAGACTCAAGTAAGTGCAATTCCAGCCTGGGGGTTTGTCCTGGCCCCACAGCAGGCACCAAGGTACTGTGAAGCCAAGGAGCTTTTCCAGCAGCTTTGACTCCCTGATATTCCTCTGGGTGTTTGGGGGCTCCTTGTGCACTGATGGATCTTGGACAAGTTGGGATTTAAAATATGTTGATGCTTTATGTGAGTTTAACTTCTGTAACCAAGACTGAGCTGCTGTGACTGCCCAAAGTGGGTGTGACCTGGCTGTGCCCAGGTCTGATGGCTCACAGGGAAAATTAGGGGAATAAATTAGATTTAGTCATCTTTTGGATCATTTCTTCCAATGTATTTCCTGGCTGCTGGGAGTTTTAACAGGCAGTAAGGTGCAGAGAGGGCTCAGCTGCCCTTTGGGTGCCTCCCTCTCTGACAGGGGGGACAGGGTGGAGAAAGGGAGGTGCTGGGAGCTGCCTTCAACCCAAAATTCCAATTTCCCCCAGCAGAAGATACCCCAAACTGTTCCAAATCAATGTTTTCCCAACTAGCCTTTAAAAAAAATACAGATTTTTGTCTTCTTTTCCAAATTTCCAGAGGCAGAGTTGCCTTTTGTAAAAGGATGAAATCAAAGTGCAGGTACCAAAATCCTTTTGGAAGGAGGATCTGGCCACATTTTGAGGCATTTTTCATTGGGGTTTGTTGTTAACTCCCCACCAGAACAGAGACCCTGGAATTTAACTGCTGTGACCAAGGTTGAGCTGCTGTGACTGCCCAAAGTGGGTGTGACCTGCCTATGCCCAGTTCTGATGGCTCACAGGGAAAATTAATGGAATAAATGAGATTTAGTCATCTTTTGGATCATTTCTTCCAATGTATTTCCTGGGAGTTTTGACAGGCAGAAAGGTGCAGAGATGGATGAGCTGAATGTGCTTTTTTTTCTCAGTGAGTATTAAGGAGCATTTCCCCAAAAACCTCCAGAGAGATAAAACATTGGGCTTTGTGCACACCAACCCCAAAGTGAAACATCCCATCGTGTTTTCCAAGTGGAAAATGGAAATGTGGAGTTTATGAACCCTGAGTTCATGAACAGAAAATAGGATTTGAGTAGAAAGGTTTTGTTGTATTTTAACAACAAATTCCCTTTTATCTGAAACACAGAATTTCACAGCCAGTGTGTAATGTGTGGTTATTTTTAACACTGAATTATTATCTTTCCATGGGCTGCTTTCATTCATTATTTACTGCAGCAAAATATTAAGGATTTCCATGAAGTGCAGCAGTGATTTCAAAGGTTATGGGAACAAAATCTTGAATCATTAAGGAGCACCCTAAGATTAGAATCTGACTAAAAATACACTTCCCTTTCTTAAACAAACCCCACAGTGCTTGCAGGTTTTATTTATACCAACATTAGTCATTGATTCATTAATATGAATTTTATTTGATTCTCCAAGAATTGCAGGGTTTTCTTTCCAGGCACAGGCAGGAGTTGTTTGGTGGTGTTTTAACCCAAGGAAAACCAGTGGAGCTGGTAGCAGTGGTATCTACAGCATTTCCAGCCTGGAGGGTCTGGGGATGGAGCAGAGCCTTCAAAGAGTTCCAAATATTCCTGAAAATAGGGATGGGGAGTAAAGCAGTGAATTACCAACAGTGTTTGTGGGATGTTGGCAAGTCAGGAGTCATTTACAGGGCAGTTTCCTTAATGGCTTCAGGAGCGTTTCAAGCAGCCAGCAGTGAACAGGGTTCAGATAAGCAGTTGGGTTTATGTTTTTTGTGGAATTTTATGGGTTTTTGTGGATTTTTTTTTGTGAAGTAAATATTTGTTAGCACAAATCCTCTTTTTGATCAGTTTAGACAAGCCCTGCCCTGCTCCTGCTGTAGCTAGGCTGTGCCTGCCCTGATTTGTGCAGAATTCACTGCCCCAAACGAGGGGGGAAGCAGAGGAATTCACTTTTGCCCTGTTGATGTTTTTCCATCTCCTCTAAACCCCTCCTGTTGCTGCATCTCCTCCTGGGCAGGCAGCTGGGCTGAAGCCCTGCTTTGCTTTAAGGGGTGCCATAAATCAGCTCCCAGGCTGTCCCCGTGCCCAGGGAGCACCAGGAGAGGAGGAGCTGCCACAAATCCCCAGCTCAGTGGCTGTGGGGACCCAGAGAGAGCTGGGACTGGACAAATCCAGCTGGACAAGCAGCTGCCCCTTCCTGCTGCTGCTCTGGCTCTGCAATTCCCAGCGCTGTCCCCACAAGGCCCATGTGCTCAGGTGCTTTGCCCCGTTCCCACAGCAGCCCCTGTGCCCTGGCTCTGGCTTCTGGGTGGTGTTTTTGGGATGACAGGATTTGGATGACAGGATTTGGGATGCTCCTCACTGCTCTAGTGTGGTGGTGTTCGCAGAGGTGCCAGGATGAGGGAAGAGATGAGGATCTGACTCCATGTTTCAGAAGGCTGATTTATTATTTTATGATATATATTATATTAAAATATACTAAAAGAATAGAAGAAAGATTTCATCAGAAGGCTAGCAAGGAATAGAAAAGCAATGGAATGACAACAAAATCTTGTGACTGACCAGAGAGTCCCAGACAGCTGGACTGTGATTGGCCATTAATTAGAAACAACCACATGAGACCAATCACAGATATACCTGTTTCATTCCACAGAAGCAGATAATTATTGTTTACATTTCATTTCTGAGGTCACTCAGCTTCTCAGGAGAAAAATCCTAGCAAAAGGATTTTTCATAAAATATGTCCATGCCAGAGTGGTGTTCAAACTCTCCTGGAGCTCTGGCAGCCTCGGGGCTGTGCCCATTCCCTGGGCAGTGCCAGTACCACGTGGAAGGTGGGAAGGTGTTGGAGGCTGGCAGTGTGTTTTGAGGAAGGGTCAGTGTGTGATTTTCCTGTTCATGAGTGTTTCCCAGTAACCCCAGGCAGGTCTGACCTGACCCAGCTGTTCTGGTTTTAAGCTGGCTCTGTGGAATTCCCTGTGCCCCTTCCCTTTGCCAGTCACAAGTTTGTGCTGGTCAGGGGACTGGGAGAGGATTCTGGGGTGAAAAATGATGCCATGATTGTTATAATAGGCTACAAAATGCATAGATAACGAAAGGAGATGCCTCATTAGCTTATTTTATTATTGTTTTTATCTTATTTTAGTCTTTCAGGTATGAGCCTTAGCACACTGAATAAAGATCAACAGATAGGATAAAACCAAAGAAAGTAATTGGACCATGGAATGGTTTGGGTTGGAAGGGGTCTTGAAGAGGGAGGGCAGGGACACCTTCCACTTTTCCAGGTTGTTCCAAGCCCCATCCAGCCTGGCCTTGGACACTTGCAGGGATCCAGGGGCAGCCACAGCTGCTCTGGGCACCCTGTGTCAGTGCTTCTGCCCATCTGAGTAAAGAATTTCCTCTTAAACTCCAATCTGAATCTCTTCTCCTTTATTTTAAAAATATGCTTTCAAACATTCTTTCACTCCATCTCTCTTACATTTTTGGCTGCAATGCCTAATGTGCAGTTAGCTCAAGAATCAGTATAATTGCACTCTGGTTATAATTGGATAAGTATATTTAATACCAATTCAGTTGATCAGAAACTGAATCTAATTTCTGAATGACTTAATGTCATGATCATAATCTTTTGAAGAATCATATCTTTAATAAATCAGATTCTCACACAGGCATCTTAAAATTTAAATGACTTGTATAAAAATGGACAATGAATTTATTAGAAATTTTATACTTGGTTAAGCTGCAGAGCTGAAATCTTGAGGACACTTATTAAAAATCTTTGCTTCTGAGTAGCTGCACTTTCACCTGGGGCTCTGGGAATGCATTACATTTTAATGGAGTTTCCTGGGCTGTTAAATACTGTATGCAGCTATACTCACAAATACCCTTTCATCTGCCAAAATCAAATGGAAAGGTGCTTTATAGGGCATGGTGAGGAGGTGGATAAAGCAATATCATGCACAAGGTATTTGTCTTATTTCTGGAGATGGCATCATTCAATTACAAGTGTAAAGAGAAGTCTTTAAAGCAAAGATAATCATCTTCATAAATTGCTGGTAAAACCTTATTTCCAGATGTAAATATCCAGTAAAGGAGATTTTTGTGCATCTGAATAGCACTTATGAACTTGGACAATTTCAGTGTGAGAACAGCAATAAAGTTTGTCTGCAGTACAACCAAAAGTGTGGGGTGCTACACAGGTTGTACAAAAGCCTCCAAGATCCCTGAAAGGAAATATTGATGTACTGTCAGTGAAACAGCTTTGAAGCTTGTTTCAAATTAAGATTTTTAGAATCTGCCCTTTACTGTGCCATCTCTGCTGCATGTCCATCCTGAGTGCACCACCAAGGGCTGCTGAGGTTGGGGTGAAAAGCTCAGAGCACTTGGTTCACATGTCTCAATGGACCAGGGATTAAAAGCTGATTGAAACCATGGTTCATGTGACAGAAAAGGGCTTCTTATTCCAAGCTGGTCATTCATTATACTGAGAAGTGATTGCTTTTAGATTTTTTCACCTTGTGCCTTTCAAGTCTCAGAAAGAAATGTTTTAAGGATTTAATGCTTCCCAGCAGAGTTCAGGCTTGATGCTGCTTAAAAGGAATAAGAGCTGTGGAGTTCAGAAAATCTGCCTTGAAAAATACTTTCCCTTGGAAATGTATTATTCTAAGTTTCAGCCTTAAACTGGAGGTTATCTATAGCAAAGATAAGAATGAGGCCTTAGGTGATGGAATAGGCATTTTTTTCTATATATTCATTACCAGCCTGGTTTTGTGCAACTGGGATAGCACTGCCTGAAACTGTTCCAAAGGGAAGTGCAGAGTGAAAATAAGATGTTGAAATTTTGTACAATTTAAAGTTTGGAATTCCTCTAAAATCAAGAACCTCAGCAGATACTGAGCTGTTATCAAGAAATCATATTTCCCCATCAGTGGATGGAGACTGGAGTGGCTCATGGGCACTCCTTCAGCAGCACGAGGCTGATGGGCCCTTTTTGAGCCCACCTGTGACTTGTCAGGGGCTGCAGGTGGCCAGGGATGTGCCAGGGTAACACCCAGGGGGATGAGAGAGGTTGTGGTGGCCTCTTAACAAAATCTGAGCTGTCTGTAGAGATAACTGCACTTGTGCTGAAGTTACTTGGGATTTTCTGCTCATTGCCATGCTGCCCCTCATTAATACAGAGTTTGGATGCTGCAGCTCTGCTAAATGCACATTCTGGGTCAGGGACTGTGAGAGGAAGATTCATGGCTGTAATTAGAGAGGCACTTTGCACATATGCTTATGTAGTAGTAGGAAATTTGGTTAAACAGAAGAGGAGCTCTGTATATTTTCAAGAACTCACAAGTGCTGTTAGGCAGAGACCCATTTATTCCTGGCACGTATTTACTCTGTGTTTTTCTCTCTGGGCAATGAATTTACACAGAGGAGGCTGGAGGATAAAAGCAAGCAAGTTTTTTTTTTTTTTCTCACACTGTTTCCAATGTGCTGCAGAGGACAGAGGAGCTTCAGGGGCTTGGTGTTTGCCCCACTGCACTGGGATTCTGAGCAGCATCCTGCGTATTGCAGTGCACTGGGACATCAAGGGAGAACATGTGGATGAAAAAATGCAGAGGCAAAAAACTGAAAAAACAATTAAAAGTTAGGTAACAAATGACTGAAATTCAAGTCTGCAGCCGACTGTCAGTGCCTCAGCCATCAGTCAGCTGATGGAAGTTTACAAGAGCTCTAAGAGAGTCCAGGGTTTGCCCTCCTGTTCCCAGTCTGACTCCAGGGCAGCTGGAAGCAGAGCAGCTGGAGAGCCACGGTCACTTCTGGGGCTGACTTGCTCCTGACACATTGAATGAAGATCATGGTTTGACTGAAAACAATTTAAAATACATGTCTTTAAATATCCTTGACATTGCACTTTAACTGTAATGTGAACCAGTAACTGTCAGCAACAAGTGAAAGGGCGTTTGGAAGAGATAACCTTGATCTGAGATGTGTATAAAGTTGGAGCTACAGGAATTGTTAGAACTCAATGAAAGTTATTTATACAGCCATTCTCTGGGAGTAGCTTCCAATGAGAAAGTTATCAAATTTAACATGATATATCAGTGGCAAGACTCATTGCAGGTTATTACCACTGTGTTATTAACCAATTAGATTTTATTTGCTGATACTCAATAACAGATGATAGCTGTCCTTTTATCTAAATCTGATATTTAAGCAGGGTGAGTTGAGCTGATACTTGGCAAGCATGGTAGCCCAAATATCAAGGAGCTTTTGGAGTCCTGCACAGTGCTGCATCTTTAATTGCACATGGTCAGGAGCAATTTAAACAAAATATCAGTACTGTTCATCAAGAATCAACCCAGGAAGACATTTAAACTACTGCTAGTTCTTTTATGAACTATTTAAAGAGATGGGATGTGCCTGTGTGTGCACATGGACATTTCTGGCCTCATGAAGACTGTGGGTAGTTTTCTGTGAGTGCAAAGTAAGATACACTTTGGAAGTTCAGCACTGAGTTAATTGACTTCCCTTGGCCTCATTTGGGAAGTTAATGGGATGATTATAAAAAATCCAGTCCAATAAAAACTTAAATACTTCTCTGAAAAGGGTATGTCTGTTTTGGTTATATTTGATGGCAGCCAGATTGTGTTTAATTCTATTCTGTGGCTGGTGGTGTGACAAGAAACCAGACTTTCTACCCTTATTTAAACTAATCCTTGTGTTTTATGATCATGAACTTCCAATGGAACATCTCCGTTGGAAGGAGAACTTCCTCCAAAACAGGAGCCTGAGCAGCAGAACAGGGAAAGGAGAAGGATTGGAGGTTTTGTAGCTGCTGTTGGAATTCCTGAAATGGTGTCTGTTGAGACAATATTTTATTCATCACCAAAGAGATTGTGAGTCAGTCAACGGCTGCTTCTTGCTTCAAGTTCAAACACATTAATTTGAAGTTTGTATAAAAGCTTATTGAGAATGAGAGGCTTGCTAATGGAATATAAAATAAGTGAGAAACAGCTACCTCCAGACAGGTTTTTCTGCCTTGTAGAGTAAAAGAAGGGTGTAATTGAAGTGTGCAGCTTCAACAGGTATCTGTGTGACAGATAAAATGCTGGAATGAAGCAAGCCAACAGAGAACTCTGACTGATCAGCTCTCCAGTGTGATAAATACAATGTTGGACAAGCCTGTTAGGATCCACTGAATAATTAGCCCTAAGAATTTTCAGATACTGGAAGAAAAGAAAAGCAATGTTCTTTTTTTTTTTTTTTTTTAAGAAACAATGAACACCCACAGATAGCTTTTTACTGGCAAATATAACTAAGCACATCTTCAACAGTCATGGCTAACAATTTAAGGTGAATTTTTGGAATACAAAACAGGATTATTTTAGGAAAAAAAAATGTCCTGTGACTAAATAAATGAATTGAAGCAAAGTAAGGGTTTTTTTAAAATATTCAGTCTACAAGTATAGCAACAAGTGTGTGCTACAAATCTGTACTTTTAAAAAGAAATCTTCATTCTGTCATACTATGACTAAAGCAGGAGTCTGCTTGAATAGTGGAAAGCCATTAAATTTATAGATTGAAAGATTATTAGTTAGAATCTTGAGAAAAGTTGGTGGGGAATGTCTGTTTAAGAATCTTTTATGGGTTTGACAGACTGTGTTAATTTTACAAGTTTCATTTCCTTGGGACAGGCAAGTCTGAACATTCTTAGCATAAATCTTGGTGTGATGCAGCAGACTGGAACTAACTGAACTTGGAAAGTCAGGGTTCTCTGGAAAGGTGCAGGGTATTAAATGACTTTTTTAGCAGCTTGAAAAAAAATAATTCAATCAGATTAGGGATACGTACAGATCTCTAATATTAACTTATGCTTAAAGCAATAAAATGTTAATATTGAGCTATTGGAATAGTGACAGCTCAGCTGTCAGTAGCAAAAATGTATTCCTGGTATTAAAGAAAGGACATACATTTTTGCAAGGCAAGTTAGATGAGTCATCCTTGATTTGGACATATAAATTGAAACAAATGACATTTAGTGTTAGTTTTAGTCCTGGGATACTTCAAAGTGGTTTCACTGATCCGTGGTGGATTATGAAGTACAGAATTAGTAATGAGTGTTGGAGCAGGTCTGGGGCTCAGTGATGAGACACAGAGGGAAAATTCAGCAAAGAGAAACCTGTAATGATGAATTCAAGCTGAAAACTCAGCTTAAACTGGCAAGTTCAGGGCATGGAGCTTAAACACTATTCCATGCATGTCAGGATCCACGAGGCTTGCTCTGCTCCATTGGGATTAGGAGCAGAACTGATAAACCCTTGTGGGCTCTGCTGCACATTTGGGACCAACACTTCTGCAGGGAAGTGCTGGGAGAAAAACTTGTTATTACTGGGAGGTGTTCTGAGGTGTTCACATGACAAATCTTCACTTGTCTGTTACTGGTGATGTTCCTCATGGGCACCAGGTGTGATCCCTTAAGCAATATTTTGGTTGTAGCAAGGTTCCTCTGCAAGGAACCTCCAACTATTTGTTTTATCCCTGCATGGGGGATGTGTGGGCATGGGAACTGCTCAGAGCTGCTTCAAAACGTGGGGATAGATAGGTAACACTGAACCTGCAAACACAGCAAGGTCACAGGGTGTGTAATTGGAAAAAGACTTAGAAAATATATAACTATATGCTGATAGTATAAATGTCTTCCTTAATGGCTTGATAGGACGTGGAATCACAATTCCAGTTTTGAACCAAGGAGAGCTTTTCTAAACGGCATTCAGGATTTTCAAGGATTAAATTGATTTAGGGAAAAAACCCCAAAATCCTATATACATATATATATATATATATATATATATTTATTTCTAAGGATAAATAATTTTCACTGCTATTTTTAAAAAAAAAGACAAGCTTTCTGTATGCTTCCCCTGTAATCTGGATTGCCAGGGCACAGAACATGCAAAAAGAATGAATGAAATTCAGTATACTCTAACAAAAATGCTTCAAACTTTGGCCAGGCAGTCGTTACTGGTATCTCGGAGAACTGCCACCTTCCAGAGCATAGATAAAACTGTCTCTGCTTACATGTAAATTGAGCAAGACTATGTCAAGAGTGAGATGTCAAGACAAGGAACAGAATTGTCTTGTGGTGGGTGAATCACCCCTCAGCCATGGGGACTGACACTTGCAGCAGACACCAAAGCAGGTGGGATGTATCTGAGGCCTTACAGAAATCACTGATGGTTGTTCCTGAACCCCAAACATCTGGGAGCCTCAAGAGAAGCACTTCTGTGAGCACCAGCAGCTGAGAAGCCTGTGAGTTGTGTTAATGGTTGAGTGACTCCCCTGAATCTGTGCAAGGTCTGAGCCCAGCTCTTAAAGAGCTGACATCAGAAAAAGAAGTTATGAATGCTTTACTTCAGGGTTTATTCCTTCTTACACACTGGAGAATCTATTCCCAGCTTCTCCTGGTGTGGATCCTCTGTTAGCTAATGAGGCATGAGAAATGATCAAAGCTTTCCCTGCAGTTTGAGGAGTCAGAGCATCTTTGTCTCCCTTGTAGAGTCTGAGTTTAAATACACCTGAATACATGGTGCCCTTTGACTCAGTCAAGATGACTCTTTTTTTTTCTCTGCAGAAACCTGTTCTTTGAAGTTCTGTGGCTATAGAACAAACATTTGGCTAGGATAATAAAGTACTCATTGAAATTGGCCAGTTGCAAGAGCAGGTTGAAATTCACTTGTCTGATGTCTTCTGTCTTCATCTTTCTGGAAGGACTAGAAAGCACATAAAGGACTTACTGCTCTTTCTGAGTGAGGAAATTCCAATATTCCTTGATTTATCCCATCTTAAAGCAACTCAGCACAAGCTTTACATGTACATTTTCATTCTTCATTCTCTCCCTCTTCCAGAAGAATATTCAATAAGAGTTCTCAGGAATTTGCTATATGAATTCTACAGTCTGAAAAATAAGTTACAAATGGATTTTTATACAATAAATCCCACACTAGGAGTTACTTTAATGAGCCAAATGAATCTTTTCCAGCCCTGGTAAACAAGAATGTGTCTGGAAGGGATGAGAATGAATGATCAGAAACAGTGGTGGTTTAATTTGTAGAGTTTTATAGTTCATAAGCACTGCCTCATCCTAACAGCATTTGTTTCTTCCTTTACTTGCTTTGCATTTTGTGGGTTTAAGATAAAAATTGATAGACTAAATATCAGCTCTCATGAAAGTTTCAAAAGGGATGTTTACTAAAAAGCGCTCATGCTTTCTTAACTTTTGCCCATTTTGTTGCTGTTTGGGGCTTATTGTTTTTATTTGTTTTGTTTTTAGTAAATGAGAGAACTAACTACTTCTTTTTGGAGGAATGGTGGAGTGGATCAATGAGACTGATGTTCTCATTGTCTCTATCCCTTTTTCACTTGGGGATTGCTGTAAATGCCTGATCAAATTCTATCTGCTGCTCTGTTTCCTGTATGTGTTTAGAACCACAGGATAACCACTGAGGCTTCTCACATCACTGTGTTTCTTTATCCCCTTTTAGAAGTATTGTGTTTTTTATCTGATGAGTCTGTGAGAGTTTGACATTGGATGACTTTATAAAACATTCAACTAATTGGATTTGTTAAAATAAATAAATCAAACACTAATTGGAATGTGCCCTGCCATTATTTTTGCTTACTGAATTAGATATTATAGCGTGAAGTTCTTTTTATCATATTTGTGCACTTATTTAAACACCCCCCTGGCGCACACTTCTGCAAATTCAATTATATATTCAAAGGAGCCATTCAATTTATGCAAGGCTGGTTTACATATAATCCAGGGGCAAGTCTCAGTAACTGATGATAGGTCTGCTCAAGATTAATTAGCATCACTCAGATGAGCAGTGGCATTGTTACAAGCCCGCAGTGTAAAACTAGGGATATTTTATCCTTCTTATGTGAGCCATTATTTGCTTCAATATGACCCTTTTCAGGAAGGGAAAAGCTTTCTTGTTTAGATTTCATTTTGTGAAAAGGGTTTAACCCCACCTGTGTTCTCCAAAGCTATCAAAGCCATCTCCATTCCCTCATTGGCCCCACTGAGCAGCTGCCTTTGTTCAATTTTTAGCCAAGCAGAAAAACACTCCAAACATCCCAGTATCTTTTCCAAAAATCCTCATTCTTGCTAACAATTTGTGAAGACCCAGCACCCCACTTTGATGATTGTGTAAATGTTGTCATTTTCCTCAAGCTACTCTGTGATATGTGACTGAAAGGGTAGCTTGCAGACCTGGTAACTAAATTCATCCAGTGCTTGGTCTTCCTTTCCCTTCAACTTGAGGATTATTTCTTCAAGGTTAATGAATAGCCCTGTTCTGCCTCTAAGCAGTCAGATTTCAGCCATGGATGATTTTCTTTGGGGATGGATCTAATCTCTTCCTGTCTTTATGTTCCATCATATTTGGGTGTAGCTCATATCAAAGTATCTGCATAGGTGAGGCGTCCTTGGAAATACTGAATATTAAGCTTATGCTGACATCAGTGCAAACAACACTTCTGCTTGTTGCTATTCCTACTCTAGTGAACTCCTAAAATCTCTTCAATTTTCTGAACCTGGCTGCCTGGAAGGGAAGCTGCAATGTCACATCTGCCAGTTCCTGCAGAAAGCAGGGCCACCACTGATGTCCTTGCTCGGCAAATATGAGCAAAAGTCACTGTGGCTCCGTGGCTGTACCAAGCATTGGATATAAGGAAGAATTTTTATTGTGAGGGTGGGGAGGCCCTGGCAAAGGATGCCCAGAGCAACTGTGGCTGCCCCTGGATCCCTGGCAGTGCCCAAGGCCAGGCTGGACAGGGCTGGGAGCAGCCTGGGACGGTGGGAGGTGTCCCTGCCATGGCAGGGGTGCAATGGGTGATCTTTCAGATCCCTTCCAACCCAAACCATTCTGTGACTCTGTGATTGTTAAAGTAACCCCAAAATCTGTGATGTTCTGATATATTGCACTACTTTCCTGTCACCTTCTGGAGTTTCTTTCCTGTTCCATAATACACAACAGTGTGAAGAGAGAAGCTGTTGACTCTTTGGCTCACAAGTCACTGTTGCTCTGGCTCCCAGCTGAGCCTTTATTTCAGTTTTAATTCTGCTCTCAGTGGACACAGCAGGGCAAGAAGCTGGTGGGCACTGCCCCCCTCTTGGCACCCAGCATTCACACAGGCAATCTGCTCGTCTGAGCCCTTAAAATCAACTCCAGCTTTTTCTCCTTGTCCTCATTTCCTGCAAATTCACCTCCACATTCCAATTCTGCTGCCTCTAGTAAATTAATCCTCCTGGCTTATTGCCCTGTCACTCTGTGTTTGGAGGTTTCTCCACTAACCTTTTCCTTCTCTGAGATGTAGGTGTCTTGCTGCTGCTGCTTTTAAGGCTCTCCATGGTTTGTCCTTTCCTTTCCCATTCAGCTGTACTACAAGCTTAGCTTTGACTTTCAGGCAAGGCACTTTAAAGCTTCCTCAGGTGTTGTCTTGTATCAGCAGATGCTCCCAATTAATTTCCACAAGTTCTCACTGTGTCCCTTTTCCAGCTCCTCACACTCCATCTTCCTCAGTGAGGATAAAACCACCTGTTTAGCTGATTGTGCCAGGCTATTGACAATTACATTCCCACTTCAATGAGCACTGCTGCCCCATATTTTGCTGCTTATTGCTTGTTTTGCTTCTGGGACTTTGTAGCAGCTCCTGTGTGGTTTTCTCTGTGTACAGGAGCTGGGCTGGAGCAGAGGATGTGTTTACAATTCCTGCAAAGGAACAGCTCCCAGACAGCCCCATCCCTGTGTGCTGAGCAGGGGGGTGGGCATGCTTTGTGTCTGAATTAAAGGGAATCCATCAAAATGAGAATGCCCCATGCAGGCTGAGAGCACAGGATTGGATTTTGCCTCTCATTCTGCTCGCTGGGATAAAAATTACTTTCACTGCTTGGTCCCACACAGTCCAGGCTGCCTGGATCTTCCCTTAGATATCTATTTTTTTTAATGAGCCTGTTCAATATTGTAATTTTCAACTTTTTCACCTAAATTAATTTAAAAAAATATTATGGAGACAGGAGACATTTATGCAGATAGGTGTAATCCTGCTTGTTTTGACAGCTGGGAAGGCTTCACAAGTGTGATAAATTAAAGGCAAGAATTATTTAAATATTATAAAATCATGACAACTCAGAAATATTTGCAGAAGCTGCTGAAACAGGGTCATAAAATCTATTAACAGATCTAGTTATAATGAAAATATATAATATATACAAGTTTTAATTTTTTAGGGTAAGCTTCATCTCTTTAAACTTTATTTTTTCAGCACCAGAGTATTTTGGGGTGTCAGGCACTCTATCCAACAAACCTTCCCAGAATATACTTGACTAGAAATGTTTGATGAGGTTTTGTAGAACCACTTAAATTATTCTCTGTGCACTCCAACTGTAATTGAGTTAACAGAGTAAGGGATTGAGAACTATTAATGACATGAAATATATTTGTAATTTGTGAGGAGTTCCATAGGAACTGAGATGAATTTTGGGCTTGGGTAATATGGATGAAAATTAAACAAGGCTTTAATGTTCTCAGTGCTGTGTAACCCTTTATTGCAGAGGAACACAGGTCAGTGATGTGCCAGGCGTTTATTGTGGGAGTTCAGCTGTGGGAAGGAGGGAGGAGTCAGGAATATCTCTGTCCATGCAGCTCTGGTTGGTGTCAGTGATGCCTTGTGAGGGCTGACCTAGAACAGAGACTGGGCAGAGCTAAAGAATAAAGCAAGGGATTTGTTCAAAGGCCTCCATGGATCCACCTTGGGCAGCACAAGAGCCCAGCCAGGGCTGCACCCAAGATGAACCAAAATGGCCCC
>JAWWEY010000050.1:9252843-9269256 GCA_035582745.1 Loriotus luctuosus | reverse complement strand
CAGTTTATACAAGAAACTGATGCTAACGAATTATTCTTGCAAAACAATGCTGTGAGATCTTTAGCAAGCAAGAGAGATGAGTTTTCAGCTTTATATCTTACCTGCAAAGCCAAACTTTCAGTGATGCTGTAGCCCTTAATACAATAGATATGTGAGGGTGCTGCCATCAGGCCAGACTGGCACAGTGCTGCATTCCCTGTCTGTGCTGCCCTCCTGCTGCCATCCTCTTGTCTCTGTCTTGTCTCTGTGCTCCATCCCTGTCCAGCCAGCCCTGCCTGGGTGATTTCTCCATGCAGCCCATCCCCAGCATGATGATGGGCAGGACACCTTGTCTGGTGGAGGGTTTTGTTTAACAGCATCTCCCTAGGTCGGCCGGGATGAGTGGTCATCCCGAGGGTCTCTCATCTCTGCAGTGGTCTCTGTCTGCTCCCCGGGGGTCTGCCAAATGAGACTGGGCTCTCCCTCCTCTCTGGCCTCCTCCCAGAAGATCTCATGTCGTTTTGCTTCTCCGTTTTTTTTTTTTTTTTGCTTCCATTTTTTCCCTTCCAGACGGCTGGCGTTAACACGACAGACAAAGAAATGGAAGTGCTTCACTTAAGGAATGTCTCATTTGAGGATGCTGGGGAGTATACATGTTTGGCGGGTAATTCTATTGGGATCTCCCATCACTCTGCATGGTTGACAGTTCTCGAAGGTATATACTGCTCTTCTTTCCTCCCTCCTTTCCAAATGTATGCATTGTGGTCCGGGAGAGAGCCCATCCCATCCCCTTCCCTGCCTCAGAGTGGGCTGCCCTGCAGCTGTGGCAGTGTGCCCAGTGTCCCCTGGCTCTGTGCCACCCTCCACCCCAGCTGGGGTCTGCCCCTGCTCTCTCCCTGGCCCAGGCAATGCATACTTGGGGTACTGAACCAGGGCTGGCTGCACTGCAGCAGGACGGTCTCACACCCCCAGGCCAGGCCAGTGCTGCCATTCAGGGGGTCCAGGGGGGTTTTGGGGGTGCTGGCAGTGCTTCCCTTCCCTGCCAGGGCCTGGCCTTGCCCTGTGGTGTGGGACTGTCCAGGGCTGTGTGTGTGCCTGCCCTGTGGGGATGGCTGCCCCGTCCCCATTGATGCTGCTCCGGGGTATCAATGAGGGAGCAAAGCCTGATAACAGCTGGGGGAAAGCTTTTGGGGTGCTGTGTGCTCCTTGCTGTCCCAGCCAAAACTTTCCCAGTTATCAGCCACTGCTTTGTCAGCCAGGTGTGCCCAGAGGTGGGGCAGGAATCTTCAGCTCCCTCTTACACCTCTCTCTGAGGCTCTGCTCTTTGGGGGTGCACAAGGTGGGCTGGCAGCCCCATCCTGCCATATTCACCATGTTCCAGGCACATGGCACAGGCTCTGAGCTGTTCAGGGCTCCAAAATCCCCTCAGCCACCAAAGCAGGGTCTGTGGGTTCCTTCTCCCAGCAGCCCAGGCTCCCACAGCAGGTCATTGCCACTGGAGTGCCCCTGGCTGCATTGCATTAAATAAAAAAAAATTACTTATTTTCTAAAAAAAAAAAAAATCCAAAATAGAAATCCATTTTAATTTAAGTGAAATGTACATTTTAAACTTAAATCTGTAGTTAGAAAACATAACTATTTAGCCTGACTACAAAAACCTAAGCTCAAAAAAACTACTTCAGTGAAAAACAGAAATTAAAAAAAAGAGACAAAGAGTGATAAAAAAAGACAGAAAGACTGCTATGAAAGCAAGTCAACCTGACCTAAAAATTCTTTCTAATAAAGAAGAACTAACAGCAAATGTCACGCAAAATTCGTAAAAATGAATATATATAAACCTATTGTAAAATTGTGTGCACATATATTTAAAAGAAAAATTAAAAAAAACCCCTGAAACTCCCAAAAGTATGCATGTCTTTTAAAGAGAATAATCTCCACATGCATCCAGCACTGTAATAAACATACAAAATTGTAAAGTTTTTAGTTATCTCCACAAAACAACCTGTCCCCAAAGGTGCCCACGGTGCCACATCCCTGTGGGGTGACCCAGGCCCTGTCCCCCACTTCATTCCTGTCCCATTTGACCACCCTGGGCTGCCTGCAGAGGTGGCAAAGGCATTGGGGATGATGATCTGGGGCTGCTTGCACACCTTCCCTGCCAGGGTTGGGGGGCAGCCCCCAGTCCCTGCTGCACCAAGGTCCCCTCTGAGCTTGGGGACAAACCAGGGGCACCCCAGTGCCACTCCCCAGTGCCACTCCCTGGACCTGCAGCTCCCAAATGTGGGCAGAGCACAGCAGCTGGGACACACACCTCTCCCCAAAGGTGCCTGTGGTGCCACATCCCTGTGGGGTGACCCAGGCCCTGTCCCTCACTTCATTCCTGTCCCATTTGACCACCCTGCAGAGGTGGCAAAGGCATTGGGGATGGTGAGCTGGGGCTGCTTGCCCACCTTCCCTGCAAGGGTTGGGGGGCAGCCCTCAGTCCCTGCTGCACCAAGGTCCCCACTGAGCTTGGGGACAAACCAGGGGCACCCCAGTGCCACTCCTTGGGGCCTGGTGGGTGCTAACAACCCCCCTGTTCACGCTGACCCAGCTATTGAAGACACCCCAGCCATGATGACGTCTCCCTTCTACCTGGAGATCATCATCTACTGCATCGGGGCCTTCCTCATCTCCTGCATGGTGGTGACCATCATCATCTACAAGCTGAAGAGCACCACCAAGAAGACAGATTTCAACAGCCAGCTGGCCGTGCACAAGCTGGCCAAGAGCATCCCCCTGCGCAGACAGGTAACAGAAAGTAGAGAGGGGGTTTGTTTGCACCTACTGCCTCTCCTGGAGCCCAGGGGACCCGGGGGAGGAGGGATGGGAACACCCAGGGCCATCTCAGCCTGCTGCATGTGCCCACCTGGCTGTGCCTCTGATGGCAGCACAGTCAGCACAGCTCCCCCTCATGCCCCCATGATGGGGCTCATGAGGAGAACCAGGAGGATTTAAAACAGTTGAAGGTTTGAGCAGAGCGTGGCAGAGATGGGAGAGCTCCCAGGCTGTGCATTTTTGGGTTACAGCATGGTGGAGAGTAATTAAAAGTTCCACAGAGGGGAGCAGCACTGCTGGGCACACGGGCAGGGTGGGCAGGGGGCTGCAGGCAGGGCAGGTGCTGTTATAGGAAGCTCCTAGAGCCAGGTCTCATAAGCTTTCAGAGGTCTGTAACACACCCAAGATAGCTCAGCTACCCTTAGAGGTCTAAAAATCAGCAGGATGGCTTCTGTTGCAGTGTTGGAAACAAAAAGGCAAAATAACAAACAGAGAAAAACCGAGCCAGGTGCAGGAGGTCTTTGCTCTTGGTAAAACACCTCCCAAAAGCCATTAGTTTCTTTGTTTGCTTCTTTTTCTAGTTAATTGCTCAGGCAGGACTTTTTGGCTTTTGTGCAATTGGGTATCCTTAAGTTTGAGGTGAAGTCCCCCGAGTCCTATGAGATGTCTTTTTACCCAATTGAGGAGAGAAACTTCTGGAACTTCTTTCCTTTCTGAGGGGACAAAAAATAGTTTTGTCACTCTGTCAACAGGGAGCACATTCCTATACAAGACTTTCTGGCTCCTGTGCAATTGGATATCCTTAAATTTGAGGTGGAAGTCCCCCAAGTTGTATGAGAGATGTCTTTTTCACCTAATCCAGGAGACAAAATTCTGGGTTTCTTTCCTTTTTGAGGGGATAGTTTTGTCACTCCTTCAAAGGGAGAAATAATAGTTTTGTCACTCTTTCAAGGGTACATGGGATAGTTTTGTCACTCCTTCAAGGAGACAAAGGATAGTTTTGTCACTCCTTTAAGGGGACAAAGGATAGTTTTATCACTCCTTCAGGAGGACAAAGGATAGTTTTGTGACTCCTTTAAGAAGACAAAGGATAGTTTTATCACTCCATCAGTAGGTAGCACACTCCTATAGGGTGAACCAAGCCTCCCATCCCCATCTCCCCCACCTCGGGGGCAGCCAGCTATGAGCTGGGCACTGCATGAAGGTAACCCACATCCACCCTGCAGGTGTCAGCCGACTCCAGCTCGTCCATGAACTCGGGGGTGATGCTGGTGAGGCCCTCCCGCCTCTCCTCCAGCGGCACCCCCATGCTGGCCGGCGTCTCCGAGTACGAGCTGCCCGAGGATCCACGCTGGGAGCTGCCCCGGGACAGGTGAGCCCAGCACCCCAGAGTGCTGGAAAGGATGTGAAAGTTTGGCAAGAAAGTCTCACGGATATGTGTGCTTAGCAGAAAGATTTTTAAATGTTGAGTCTGGTGGAAAAATAGAGATAGAAGCAAGTTTTGATATAGAAAAAAAAGAATTGCTGAGCCGCTCAAAGAAGCAAAGGGTATGTTGCTTAGAAAGAGTTTTTGTGACTTAGAGCAAAAGATAAACCCACCTCAAACAAGATGTTTTTACCAAGCAGAAAGACAGCACAGGCAAACAAATCAGCAAAGTTGCAAGTAGAAAAAAGGTCTCAGAATTTTCTACTGCAAGAAAACTGAATAACAACTTCTAGCTTAAAGTGTAATGTACTAACTTTTAGTGATTGGAGAACAGTAACATGAATATGGTAATTATAGCAGTTATGACAGGCTATAGATAATAGTTAAGGTATAGATTGGTTCTGCTGTATGAAGATGCTCAGCAAAGAAAAGTCTATAATGCATTGTAACCAAAACCAAAGGGTCTCCAGGCCTGCCTGCAGCTGGAGCTGACAGCTGTGGGCACAGCTCTGTCACCCACCACCTTGGACTGCTGTGACCTCTTGGATACAATAAACTGCATTTTGGAGAGTCCCTGGAGTCCTGCAATCCCTCATTTCGGCTCTTACACTTTCTCACACACTTTCTGTAAATAACTCATTGTTTTGCATTCTTTTATGGAGGAGGAGAAATTTCATGGACTGTTGGTTTGTCCAGTGTCATTGGAGAGGTGGCACTTTCACCCTCCAATCCACTGTCTCTTTTAGAAAACTATAAATGTTGGAGTCAGAAAATAAACTTCCCTTTTCTTCACTTTGAGAGCAGCGGTGTGTGCGCTCATGTTGTTTCGTGTCCTGTAGTGACACTTTGCTAACGAGGATTTGTCCCTGGGAGGTCAGGGAGGAGATGTATGTCCCTTGTCCCCTCCTTTCAGGTGGGATTTGGGGTCCTGATTGCATGGAAGGACCTCCCCACCCCACATACTGATTTATTAAAAAAATATAGATATTGATCTAGTACCGATATCCAACTGTGATGGACAAAAACTCTCTAACAGGTTAGAGTTAGAAAGTGTTTGTTTATTGTGGGATAGCTCCCACATACACACCCAATTTACAGGTGATTACAGGGTCCTTTTATCTATACAGGAATTGAATACCCAAAATACAAATACATATTCATAACTCTGCTATATCTCATTCCCCACTTCGTATGGTAATTAGTTCAAAAGCCATTAAGCATGGGTAGTTTGTTCCTTGAAATGGGTCGGTGGTCCCTTTCATGGGGAGAGGTCCGAAAATGAGGAAATAAATGAAGTCTTTCTCATTCTGACCTTTCTACCTTTTCAATGCAAACATGACAAATGAAGCCTTAGTAAAACTCCCATTCCCTGTCTTCAATTGGTTTCAGAACAGAGGAGGCCACAATTGTCTTATATTTCTGAGAGCTATTTATCAGTTTCTATATTTTTCATTATAGACTCAGGTAACCAAACATTGTATTGACAAGCAATCAATTATTAGTTAACTACTAACTCTTAAGTTCATCAAGGCCTACCCATATATTTTAATTAACTGCAATAAAGCTTTATCTCTAACTAAAACCTCAGCTTCTCTAAAATCTCTGAATTCCTTAAAATTTATGTCTCAACACGCTGGTGACCCCCTACCCAATATTCTCCTTTCAGTAGGCCAATCTGGAGAGTCTTCTTCCAAGGACAAGAAGCAGGAGCGTGGCCGCTCCCAGGAGAGGAAGCAGCACTCCTCCTCCTCCTCCGAAAAGCAGCGCTTCTACTCCTGCGACCGCTACGGCAGCCGGGACCGTGCCCAGCCCAAATCTGCTGACCAGAGCAGGCCCACCTCGCCCAACGGGGGCCCAGAGCACGGCCCACACAGACAGGTGAGGAGAGGCAGGGTGGGGAAACAGCCCTGAGGGGTGTGTGCACCTTTTCCATGTTTTGTTTAAATTAGAGGAGGTGGAAAGGACAAGGAGGGTCAGGCAGTTGCAGATAAAGCCATTGAAGCCCTGCTTGGGGCCTCATACCAAGGCTGGAAAAATCCTCCAAGTCCAAGCTGTGCCCAATCCCACCTTGTCACTGGCCCACAGTGCCATGTCCAGGTCTTCCTTGGACACCTCCAGGGATGGGGACTCCAAACCTCCCTGGGCAGCCCCTTCCAACGCTTGTCCAAGAAGAAATTCCTGTTGATGTCCAACCTGAACCTCCCCTGGCAAAACTTGAGGCTGTTTCCTCTTGTTCTGTTTCCTCTTACGTGGGAGCAGAGCCTGACCCCCACCTGGCTCCATGCTTCTGTCAGGGAGTTGGAGAAACCAAAAAGATCCTCCCTGAGCTTCCTCTTCTCCAGGCTAAAATTTAGTTCTCCTTTCTTTTGTAATTGTGAGGTGCTCAGGTCCTTGGGAGAAGCTGGGCAGCTTCCCCAGGGTGCTGGTATATTCCTGGTCACTGGGGGAGCTAGGCAGGGCAGAACAAGCAGTGACTGACAGCCTGATGAGTTGATAGAAAGGAAAAAGTGCTCTTTAAAAATGCAAGGTCTGGTCTCAAAATGTTAGGTTGGGAAAGGCTGAGGTATTGTTCAATGCACTCATGTCCTGCCTTGGGAGAATGTAAACAGAAATGGGAAAACAGCCCCTTTCCTCTCACTCATGGCATTTGTGTAAATTACTGCACTCTCACAAGGCATTATTAGTAACCCAGGAAGCTGCCAGACCCTTCTACCACTCCAAAATCAAATGTGTAATATTAAAGAGGGGAATGAGAATGCATTTCTGTTAAAGGGACTTGTTAAAGCCTGTCCAAAAAGCTTTTGGTCATTTATTTTTTCAAAAATTGGCTATTTAATCCAAAGGCATTTCATTCCCAACCTGCAAAAAACAGTCATCCAGATCCTCCTTCCATGCAGAATCCATAATAATAATAACAACCCATAATCCAGTTTTGGCAACAGAAATAGATTAATGGAGTCCTAAAATGGTTTGATTTGGAGGGGACCTTAAAGCTTATCCCTTTCCAACCCCCTCCTGTGGGCAGGGTCATCTCCCACAAACCCAGCATGCACAGCTGTGGGGTGAAGTTCTGCACAAACCCACCCCAAAGCAAAACTGTAAAAAAAACCAACAATAATTCACAAAAATCCCCAATAACTTAGGTTTTTGAGCTGCTCCCAGGCCAGGTAAGGCGCATGTCGAGCCCTGTATGCTGTGGGTGCCTCCCCTGGGCAGTGTCCCCTCTGTTGGAGCTGTGTGCCAGTTTGCGTCCTACCAATGCTCTGCCCCTCTCTGTTCCTACTGCTCCCAGACTTGAACTCTCCAGCTCTTCACATCTCGTGTTGAATTATCTCTCTAGAACCTCCCGCCCCAACTGTGCTTGTCTAAACTCTCTCTTTTTTTGCTTTTCTTTCCTCTTGTGACTCGTCTCCGCCTTCTGTTGCTTCTCCTTCTGTTTGATACCTGCCTGCCTTTGTGTTTGTCCGGTGTTTCCCTTTTTTTATTTTTTGATTTGCTCTGTTCCAATTTTGATGTAGGGCAGTGGTTCAGTTAATGGGAGCCCCTTGCTGTCGACATCTGGTGCTAGTACCCCCTGCCGGGGTCGGAGGCAGCTCCCACAGACTCCACTGACCCCACGCCCCAGCATCACTTACAAGACCGCTAACTCCTCGCCCGTGCACTTCACCACTTTCCAAACCCCCACGTTCTCCCCGGGCCGCCTGAGCCGCGGGCTGTCCGAGCACAACGCGCTGCTGCGGGGGGAGCAGCAGCCGCCCCCGCCCGCCGTGGCCCGCATCGGCTCCGACCCCTACCTGGGCCACCGCGACGATGCCGCCGACAGCCCGCAGCGCGCCGCGCCCGAGGACACGCTCACCTTCGAGGAGGCCGTGGCCACCAACTCGGGCCGCTCCTCAAGGACTTCCTACGTCTCCTCCCTGACCTCGCAGTCGCACCAAATCCGCCGTGTGCCCAACGGGTACCACTACACGCTGGGGCTCAACACGGGCCCCGGCGCCAGAGGACGCAGTTACTACCACGAAGCCGATGAGGATGACTGGTGCTAGCGGCTCGGCGGAACCCTGCGAGGTGTGCGTGCTTAATAAGGATGAGTTTTATCATCTGGAGGGCTGGGAGCTCCTGTGGGGGCCCGGGGCCAGAGGCGGCCGGCAGGGCAGCCCTGATGAGGACTGCTCAGTGCCCGGGGCTGGAGATGCCCCTGCAGCCTCTCTCTCCTCTGTTGTTCTTTAGTTTTTTCCTTTTTGATTTGTTTTTTTTTTTTGCACTAGACAGATGGAGGAAGAAGGCTCCCTCCTTCTGGGGAAGGCAGCGGGAGGAGCACATCCCTCACTGCCCCCTCCCCACTGCCTTGTCTAGTCCCGAGACACGCACCAGGCGCCAACCCGGCCACGGAGGCGAGGAGCCGGGAGAAGAGCGATCCTCACCTTCCACGGTGGAAAAGCAGAACCTGTGGGTCCTTCTCATGATTGGTGCAGTTTTGTTGGGCTAGTTCTTAATTAATTTACCATCATAATTCCCCCCTGCCAGGGTGGGAGCCGGGGGTCACAAAGGGACTCGCGCGAACAACGCTCGCCCCCCGTGTTTTGTCTCATTGGGCGCTGAGAAGGAAGAGATGCACCCAAGAAACTGGGAGAGGAGAAACACAGCCCAGAACAAAGGACAGTCCTTTGGGACTTGATGTTCAGCCACTGCAATCCTTTAGGGCAGAGCTGGTGCCACCCCCGAGCTGACCCTGCTGTGACACCACTGCCCTGGGGGTCTCTAATGTCACTCACCACATCGGGTCCTTCACACTGACACACGGTAAAGCCACAAGAGAGCTCCTTTGTAAGGACTGTTTCCTTGCTGCTGAGACTTTTCAATCCATCCCTCTCTCCTGTTGACTGCAACACACCCTCACTGTTTTGTCTTGTTTACAATATAAGCTTGATTTAGCAAAAAACAACTTAAAAAAAAAAAAGTCCACAAAAAAAAGAACAACCCAAACAAAAAGAGGAAAAAAAAGCGTAGGGTTGAGAAGAAGAAATGTTCTTGGTTTTATATCAAGCTATTAGATAGAACTTTAACTTTTCATTGTGTGCATTTTTGTAAATTGTACAGTAAAAAAAACAAAAACAAAAAAAATTTCCTCTTTCTGTAGAGAATTAGTCCAATTGTCATTCCAGGTCCCACCGTTTCTACCGAATGCTCCAGTTGTTCACTACTAAGTGCCTAACCTTTGAAATCTTTCACAGTGACGATGCAACCTCTTGCTTCGAGGCATCAGAGCTTGGGCGAGCATGGGGAGGGCAGAGGGTGTGGGGCCGAGCAGCCGGAGCCTGGAGGGGCCCTGGGGTCACTGTGCCCCAGGCTGGGAGCTTCCCGTGGGGAAAGCAAACGTGCTTTGGGCTTGGTTTGGGTTTGGTTGGCCTTTTATTTTCTTTTATTTTATTTTTGGTTAGAATATAGAAATATAAATATATATATATAGATATACTTTTATGGGTGAGAGGGGAGTGATTGCAGCAAACAAAGCCGGCCTTGTCTCATTGCCCAGTGGAGGAAATGCAAGTGGGAAAGGGCAGCATCTGCAGGGGTGTTCCTGCAGGAGAAGCAGTATCTCCCACAGGCCAGCTGAGAGAGCTCTGGCCGTGCATCATTGGTGTGGAGGGCAGTTGGAGTGAGTTGTTTTTATTGCCTGATAGGAGAAGGTTTAAAAAAAAGTGATGATAATAATAATAATAATAATAATCCAAACCTCTAACTCTGATTCTCAGGGATGAGATTTCTGCGTTCTTGCAATGACTCTTGTGTTGGCTGGTTTCTTTCTTTTGTGCCCGTGTGGATTCCTGCACTGTGAGCCTGGGAAAAGGGCAAACACGCTGTGCTGGCGGGGAGGGAGGCTGGGGGCAAAGCCTGGCCAGGACCTCCTGCCCAGGGCTCTGCTGAGCCCTTGTAGGGCTGGTTTGGGGCACAGGGCAGCCAGAGGATGTGGAGAGGTTAAAAGGTGAAAGGAGGAAGGGTGGGAGGTGCTGGGCACGTCCCTAAAGACGCCGCTAGGAAAGAGGATAGGGTTGGAGAGGTGAATTTTTTCAGAGGATCTACCAAGCCCCAGACCTGTGGAACTTCTCCAGGCGCAGCGGTCGCGCAGGGTGGGTGGAAATCCCACTGGCCCTGGTGATCTGTTCTGTCCCTGGGTTGCTTGGAGGGGATCAGATGCCACCAAAACGCTCAGGAGGTCTCTCATGCTCTCAGCAAAGTCTGTCAGCCTCAGGCAGGAGCAGTCTGCTCTAGGGTGGTTCTTCACATCTCCTGTAGCTCTTCTTTTGAGGAAACTCAACCCGGTTTTGTTCCCTCCGGTGTTTTGTTTTAATTTTGTTCTGTTCAGTAGCAATCTCTGGCCGATCTCATCCCTGGATTCTGCTAAAGGATAACTCCTGTCTGTATCTCTGTCTCTGTACTCGTGTGCACTCGGAATAAAGGCAGTGTGGTAGCCAGAGGTCACGGTTGGCATTCCTGGCATTCCCAAACGGAGGGCTATGCAACCAGATGACACGTCCGGACACACAACCACCCCACCACCACTCCAAGACCTTCATCCATCTGTAGCTTTAGCTGCTGGATTTTCCTGTTTCAGGCTTCAGCACGACTGTGACCAAATGTTTTATACATTTTCCTGAAATGAAGGCACAAACACTTTATTTGAAATTTCCAAGGGAACGTTCCTATTTTACTCCGGGAAGTCGAGGGGAAGGGACAACACCGTCTCTCTGCCCGTGCATGCAAACACTGTACCCACACTGGAAAGCAACAGAGATGTCTTTCTGTACGGAATAATTCTGTCTTTTCCCCCTTTTCCTCTCCCATTTTCCATCCCCAACCCCACAGCCCTGCACTAACACAGCTTTGGGTCACCCCAATTCATAGGCAGAACACGAAGAAGAATCTCAACTTGTCCAAATCCTCCACCCGCCTCGTAGGGGTCGATGACAGTGACAGACAAGCCTGACCACAATTATCCATAACCCTTTCCTGACATTTTTTTACAGCCTCTCTGCTGTCTCTCCATCTTTCCAAGAATCCTCATAGTGAGTTGCCAAACTTGAATTGCACCGATCAGTTTTCTGCATCCAGAACCAGTCTCGTAGTGGCTGTACTTTGAATAAGTAATGTTTGCATGTAATATATATACATATATACATATCTATAAAAAGTATGTGCATGGAAAATGTTTATCTTCGTACTTTTTTGATACAATGTATTCATCAGTTGTTAATTTTTAATTATATTTGATATAAATTTGGGGGTTTGTTGCAAAACTTTATATTTAAAAAACAGTGTGAAAAACGATCAAAGTTCCAACCATGCAACACAAGTGGAACTTTACCCAAAAAAAAAACAAGGGAGAAAAAAATTGAGAAAAAAAAAAGGTTCTGTGATTGCCTAGTTTGCTGCCTGAGTAATACTTATCAGCCAGACTTTGAATTCTGCAGTTGTTTCTACAATTCCATTTTGTATGAAGCAAAGTCCTTGAATTAAAATAAAAACTTAGCAAAAAAAAAACCAACCTGAGCAATTCCCAGACGGTGTGTGCGGTGTGCCTGCTGAGCGGGAGGCGCCGAGGGCCGGCCCCGAGGGCCTGCCCACCTCCAGGAGTGACAGCCCGGGAGAAACTGCATCCCAAACTGGCATTTTGCAAGGAATTGACCACGTCCGTGGTGGTTTTTTTGTCCATAGAGGCTTCACAGATGCTCTGTTTGAATAGGGAGCTGTCTGGAAATCTGTGGTGTGGAGATGGCAGTTCCTGGAGTCCAACAGGCAGCAGAACTGTGAAGTTGAGGGTTAAAATCCCCAGCTGTAAAGTTGAGAGTTAAAATCCCCAGCTGTAAAATTAAGAGTTAAAATCCCCCAGCAGTGATTGATTCCTGCCAGGTTTTTAACAGAGGGACATTTCTTCTGTAAAACTCTGGCACAGGTTGCCCAGAGAAGCTGTGGATGCCCCATCCCTGGAAACATTCCAGGTCAGGTTGGATGTGGCTCTGGACAAGCTGAAGGTGCCCCTGCTCATCCCAGTAGGGTTGGACTCGAAGACCTTTCAAGGGTCTAACCCTAAACCCAACCCAGACTGTTCCATGTGCTGGGTGTGTGGCTTCCTTTGGCTCTAACCCTGACTGAACCCTGGCCCCGCTCCCTGCAGGAGTTCCTGGGGCTCCCTCAGAAGTCAGCAGCCTGAGGGGTTGGATTGGTGTCAGAGTCTGTCACGTGCCCAGGCCCTGCTGCAGCACCTGGAGAAAACAGAATTAATCTTAATCATACTTGTGGAATCAATTGGAAGTTGGTACTTCCAAGGCTTGCACTGAGTAGAAAAACCCAAGGGCTGTCGGGACAGAAGGAAAGAACTTCTCATTTCTCTGGGTGACTGGAGAATCCCCCTCATGCCTTTCCAGGGACAGAAATCCACTGTGCTCCTCCTTCTCAGTGTCTTCTGGTGTCACACAACACCAAGGACTCTCCAGAAATTCTTGGATGCTGTAGAGCACTTTCTAGAGCACAAGGTCTTGACTCTTCTCTCTTGTTTTCTTTTCTGTGATGAGACCACCCAAGGTCCCACCTGAGATTTGGTGTGGAATGAAAGGAAAAGGTCCTCAAGCCCCTGATCTCCAGGTCAGGCTGGAGCTTGGGAAGGAGATGTTTAGCTTGAGGTCACACAGTTCATGGTTAGCGAGGTTTGGGGCAGGAGGACTTTCCTTGGTTTGCAGCCTGGTCTGTGCAGGTTTTGGGGTTCTTGGCTGGATGACACTGAAGAGTAGGATTTTTATTTTCTGAAATATCCCAAATAAGCGTGAAATGGAGATTTCTGAGCAGGGTACAAGGGAAGGTTTTAAATGGAGGATTTGGGAATCAGTGTGCATCAGTGTCCACCCCGACCACTGAGGGGACCCTGCAGGATTTGCTTCACCACAACCACCTGGGGAGCTGGAACATGCCTGGGGGGCAGCTGAACAACCTCTCCCCTTCACACCTGGATCACAGAGACCTCCAAACCCACTTTACAGCCCCATATGAGTTTTAAAATCCTAAAAGCCTTTTGGTGACTCTCTGCCCTTTTAAAGTATTTTTCCCTTTCTTTCTTATTATTCCACTTGTGCTCTTTGGGTCCAAGGCAGCAATGAACCCATCAGCTTCTCCAGGGCCTGCCTGAGCCCTGGGCTGAGGGAGCTGGAACAGGCAGGGTCCCTGATCCCACACATAAAGCATCTCCCACACCTGAGATGCTGGAGCTGGAACCTCTGGGTTGAGTTCAGCTGAATCCCAAAAATGGCTTTATTTTTGTTTCTCATCCTATTCCTGGTGGAACATTTTGCTGTCAGGGTGTTTGCCCCCCCAGGGGCACATCTTTCTAGCAGACACTACACGATTTCCATTCCCTTCATTCCCTGTGGATAAAACATGGATCAGCTTTTCTGAGGCCAGCACCCCACACCCGGTTGTGCCATTAGGGGGTAGCATTTTCAGGCTTTTTCTACTTTCTAGGGAAACAGAAAAAAATAAAAAAACCCACTGATTCAAAAGACTTGAGAGTCATTCCCTGGAATATTTGTCTTCGGATGCAGAAAATTCAGGCACACCTGAGTTCAAAGAGCTCAGGGAATTTGGCTTTTTTATTCCCTGGAGCATGAAAAGCTGGGATCATCTGCTGATTCCTCGTTCCAACCGCATTTCAGACAGCACCCACAGACTCCTACATCCCCTCCAAGGTGACAGATTACTCATCCCAGTGTATTCATCCCTCTTTATCAAGCCTAAGCAGATCTCCTGATATTTTCCAGGCTGTGAAAACACTGTTTTCAGAAAGTGCCTGATGGTGATAACAAACCTCCACTCAATGCTGTCACTCAGCACATTCCAAAATATTTTGCAGAAGAGGTGAATTTTGCATTTTTAAGTGATTTTAAAAAAAGTCACTTGAGACCCTTGAAAGGGACTAAATTGCCCAGGGTCACCCAGCAAGTGAGGACAAGGTTAAGGTTGTTCTGCTTCTTCCTTCATGTTTGAACTCACTGGAGTGTGCAGGATTTTTTTTTACATCCACAGGTTTTTAGTAGGATCCCAGTGAGGGGAGGGGTCACTGGGAATTTGGCATCCCCTAGGAGAGAATTCACTCGGGGAGAATTTAAAGGGGAGAGCAGTGAGAGAAATGCTGGAAGGTTTGGGGGCTGAGGGATGGCAGCAACTGAGGCACTGGGGTTCTGAGAAGGGTGTGCAGATATTTGGGGGTGAAGTTTGGGGTGGATGAGTCAGCAGGAGAACAGAGCAAACCAATCCTGAGAGAAGGGATGGAAATCCAGAATGGAGCCCCTCCACCCAAGGAGGGAGGGGAAAAAGCTGGTGGAGCAGAGCTGTTAATTCAAAGCATAAGAGTATCAATAACTGGAGTTTATTCATTTTTAGCCTCACCTCCACTTTCTGTCATTGCTCTGAAACAGAATATCCAAGCCCTGGCTTTGTCTGTGTCTGTTTTTATTATTTCTCGGGTTCTGGCGGCCTTTTTTTCTGCTCAGCACACACAGAGGAGGAGGAGGAGGAGGAGGTGTGGTCCTTGTCCAGCTACTCGGCACAAAAGGCTGGCACACCCAGAGGGGTGGAAACCAGAATTTTCTCTCGGAGGGCTGCGGAGAGCGTGGATGTGGTTGTGTCACAGCACATGAGAGGGTGGTTAAAAAGAGGATGCTGAGCTGAGAGACAGGACTGTGGCACAGGAATCCTGGGAATTTGACAAGGGGATTTTCCTCCTCATGGGTTGGAGAGTGTTGGAAAGATTTGGTTCTGCAGGGGATCCACCTACACCAGACCTGGTTCTGCAGCTGATCCACCTAAAAAAGATCTGGTTCTGCAGGGGATCCACTGAAACCAGACCTGGTGGGATGTGCAAGGAGCAGAGGGCAGAGTCCCACGGGTCCCCCAGCAGGGGTGGGGTGCAGGACATGCCAAGGGCTGGGACATGTGCTGCTGGGACAGATGGTCACACCCAAGGGAATCAATCAGTGAGATTCTGGAAGGAAAGGCCAACCCGTGTCACGTGTTCTTAATAAATAAAGTCCTCTCCATGGCAAAGCAAAGGCTCCTGGAGTGTCTCTGACCTTCATTTCCTCAGCAAGCTGAACAGGTGTGGCAGGGGAAGCACCTGGGAAGGGGCAGAGAGAGGTGGGCACGGTACTGAGCTTGGCTTATGTCTCAAGCAGCAATCAGGATTTCGGGTGGGGGTTCCAGAATCTCTTTCCCAATGCCATGGTGTGGCACTCACCAGCAAAGTGACAGCTGGGTGTCACTCCTGAGCATCTCCTGCTCCCCGGCAGGGATGTCCAGCTGGAGTTTGGCTGCCTGTCTCTTGGTGAAGATTCCCAAGTCTTTTGTGTCTCTGCGTGATTGCTGCAGGAAAATGTTATCGTGGATTGGGAATGAGCCTGCCTCCCCCACGGGCCTGAGCCAAAACCCCCCAGAGGATCTGTGAGCACCCAGGGCTCTGTCACACGTGGGGCACAGTGGGACAGTGGGGAGCTGAGCAGGTGGGGTCTGCTGTGGGGGTCTGCAGTGGGGCTGGGGGTGCTCCCTTTGAGGGCGAGTTGCAAACACCTCCCCTTAGGAGGGTGGCATGGCTGGGGGAGACCTGGCCTGGCTCAGATTTACCCCCCATGGTCCCAGTAAGGGGCTGGACTGGCCCAGACCCTGAGGACAGAGGAGCTCTGCCCAGTCCAGCTCTCACTGGAGAGCTGGGGAGCCTCACTCACCCCAAAATGCCCGGGCAGGAGCTGCTCTGGGCTCCCCCCTGCAGGAGCAGGGCCGGTACCCCCAGGGGGAGCCGGGCCGGCCGGGGGGGCGAAGCACCCCGAGAAACACTCACAGTGAGTTTTTGGGGATGGGAGGATGTGCGATGGCGCCTTTACCTGCGGAGGGCAAACCAGCACAGGAGGGGCTGTCAGCAACCCCTGCAGACCCCAGTGTGCGTGTCTGCATTGTGTCTGTCTGTCCGTCTGTCACCCGCAGAGCCCGCACGGCGTGGGGGGAAGGAGAACCCCCACCCCCAAAACTCTCATCCCCTCATCCCCGGCGCGGCTGATTTTGGGGAGGGGGTGCTGTGGGCCCCGGGCGGTGCGGGGCAGGGCGGGGGCCGGCCCGGGGGCGGGGGCGGGGGCCGGGGCCGTGCCTGTCCC
>JAWWEY010000050.1:9202067-9212250 GCA_035582745.1 Loriotus luctuosus | reverse complement strand
TTTCAATCTCACTTAGAGTTTCTATATTCTCAAAATCTTTTGCCAGGCAATCATATTTATAAGGCTTTCCTGTTTCATCTTCTCCCACACTGCTGCAGCTCCATGGCCCTGTCCTTGGGCAGCCACATCCCTGGGAAGGGCCAGCAGAGCCTTCCTGCCCAGCTGAGGGCCCTGAGGGATGGGGCTGCTCCTGCCTTTCCTTGGGAAGGTGAGGCACCAGTGCTGGGAGCACAGGGAACACTCCTGGCCCCACCATGGGGCTTGCAGGAGTGCTCAGGATTTTGGGCTGCTTCAGTCTGAGCCTGGGTAGGACATCAGGGAGTCCCAAACATCCCCATGGGAAACCTTCCACTCTCCCAGGCTGCTCCAAACCCATCCAGCCTGGACTGGGACATTTCCAGGGATCCAGGGCAGCCACAGCTGCTCTGGGAATTCCATCCCAGCCCCTCCCCACCTTCACAGGCAAGAATTTATTTCCAATATGACATCTAAACTTCATCCAGTTTAAACTGTTCTTCCTTATCCTATCACTCTATGCCCATGTAAAATGTCTTCCCCTCCAAACTTCTTGTAACCCTTTTAGGAGCTGGGACTAGAAATAATTTAGGTTATTTGTTTTATGAAAATAATCTAAAAATTTTAACTCATTATTTTCATTTATTATTTATTATTTATTGTTTATTATTTTAATGTATTCCCTTCCCAAATCCAGCACCCAGGTGTGATATGGGAAGCTGCTGAGCAATCATTTCAGCCCCTGTGGGGTGGGGGATCCCTGTGCTGAGCTGCTCCTGTTTCCATGGAATAAAAGGCTCCTGCCTGTCTGGCCTGGAGCAGCTGCAGGAGGAGGGGGCCATGCCCAGGGCTGCAGCCCCTGCCCAGCATTGAGGGTTTTATCCTGGAGGGGTTTATCCAGGAGGGGTTTATCCCCTCCAGAGCCCTGCTGTGGCTGCTGCAGCTCCTCAGGTACACACCTGGGATCCCCTTCCACCACAGCCCATGGCATTTCCTGGCACTTATTCCTCCTTTAAATCAGTCCAACCTTGATTTTTGATTATTTTTTTCTATAATCCAGCCTCTTCTAGGGGCTTGATGCTAGAAAGTGCTGGAAAAAATAGTTTAAAATTTTCTGTCTCTGATCTTGAGATTGAGTGAATCACCTTGTACCTTTGGCTGTTGGATGGAAAAGGTTTCTATTAAAAAAATCTGTTTCCTGGGAGAAGACCCTGAGCTTTGAACTCTGTTTTACCCAGCCTGACCCAGCTGAAAATTAGGGCAGAGCGTTATTCTGGTTGTCTGGGCTGCTGAAAGCAGGGATGCTCCAAGCTGGGCTTTAACCCCCTTGCCACTGAGGAGGTTTTGGAGCATGGCTCCAGCTGCAAAGCCCTCCAGAGGTGCAGCAGCATTGTTATCTTTGTCAATAAAACACTCCTGGGCTCCTCAGGCAAGATAGCAAGTTAGAAACCCTTTCCAAAACCATAGCATTAATTGCATATCTGTGGTTTCTTTATTAATGAGCCCCATATCAGTTGTTCTGTTATTTTGCTTGGGCTCAGCTTGAGGGAAGAGCTCTGTAATTACTCAAAGCTTCCCATTTGCCTTTTTTATGCCTTTCTTTTTTTAAATTCCATATTGGCACAACACAAAGCCTTTTCCCAGCCAGTCCCCTGGAGCTTCCCCAGCTCTCTGAGCCAAACTGAGAATTCAGTGCTCATCCTGGGGAGAGCCTGAGGTTTTCATGCATTTGGGGTGGAATTCTGGGGCTGGGATCGAGAAACCTCTGGAATGGGAAGTATTTCCTTGCCATTTGGTAATGTCATGTGGATTTCCTAAGTGTGGACAGAGCTGGGGTTCTCCAGCCCTTCCCAGGTGGTTGCTGTGGTTGTGTCAGTGCCACGTGGCAGGTGACAATGGGGACCCAATGTGTGGCTGAGGCAGACACTTCTCCTGCCTTTATTTTCCTACTTTAATCCAATTTTCTGCAAATCACAGACCCTGCCTTGCTTGCCACGTGCCAATTCCTTCTTTTTTTCCCTTCTGTTTTGTCATCCTTAATGGCTGCTTTCAATCTGGGCTCCTTCCCCACCTCCCAGCTGGAATTTCTGGGAGTTCAGCCCCACATGCCTCACTCAACTCTCACGCTTTTGGACAGCTTCAGAGCTGTTCCCAATTTGTCCCTCTCAGCTGGTTCCCCTCTAAATTTGGCCACTTTGGAGGAGCAAGGATGGATTCTATTGATTTTGGCTTTTAGTTGTGTTTACACAAACCAATATAATTCAGCCTTGTGCCTCAGTAATTTTTCCTTAGAGCCCCTTTTCTCCTGAGCCTTGCCAGATGGGAATTTCCAGAGTGGACCTTTCCCATGTCAAGTGTTGAAGTTGAATTAAAAGCCCTTTTTTCTTTGCTGTGTGGGAATTCTGGGCTCCCAGTGCCAGCTGCCAGGCCTGGATGTGGCTTCCCACTGGGGTTCCCAGGCTGGCACATCCTGTGGGGCTGCTCTGCACCAGCCTCACCTCTGGGGAGCCTGAGCACTTCAGCTCCTGCAGCTCCTCTCAGCTCGTGCTTAATTAGACTTGGGAATTCTCACCACGCTTTTCCTCTCCTGCTGGTTGAGTTGCATGGAAATCTGAGCAGCCTGGCCCATGGAAGGTGTCCTGTTGGGGTCTCTGGCTGCTCAGAGTGACCCCAAGAAAAGTTAGAAAGTCTCTTTTCCCAGCCTGGTGCTTGAAGAAGGAATCAGAGCTCTTCATTTCTCGGTCTCAAGGTTGTTTATTGTTCCTTATCTATAAAATTCTTTCACCTGTCCAGCCAAGGTGTGCTCAGCAGGACAGACAGAGGCACTCTGCCTGCCCCTGGGGTGGTGTTATGTCTTTATACTAAAGACTACATTTACAATATTTACAATTACTTCCCAATACCTATCACCTGTGTTAGACAGTGAGCTTCTACTCTAAACCAGCCTAAAAGTGCCAACATCACAGCAGAAGATGGAGGCCAAGAAGAAGAAGAAGGAGAAAGGCTGGACACATACCCAGATTCCTCCATCTTGCCTCCTGAACCCCCATTCTAAAAACCCCAAAATCTACTTTTCCACCTTGTGATAAATTCACTGTCATTCTACTTAATTTGTCATGGCTTGCAGCTCTTCATCTAAGGTTGGTAACTTGCTCCACGGGTCACAATCAAAACCACAGGGGCATCTTGGGCTCTGTGCCAGGGTCTCTGAGCCCCCTGGCAGGGGTCTGGGCTGCTCAGGACAGCCAGAGGGATGTCCTGGCTCCTGACAGTGTCCCTGCCCTTCCCAGGGGTGGAATGAGATGGGATTTAACATCTTTTCCAACCCAAACCATTCCCTGACACCATCTGCCAGCTGTTATCCACAGGTAGCTGTCCTTTGAGGAGCTGGTTTTTCAATTTCTGGCTGTTGTTGCCCCTGGGGTTGATCTGCCAGCCCTGTGGAGCAGAGAGGTGCTGCTGTCTTCCATTCATTTTCCACTTTAAGGTGTACAAAATGAGGCACCAAGTTGCTGTAGCTGAAACTTTCCAGTCCTGGGGGATTGCAAAATGTGTTTTAATGAAATTATCACTGTGGATCAAAACTAGAAAAATTGGTTGGAGGGAGAAATACAGATCAAGTTGGGAAGCTGAAATACATTGATTTTTATTTTTTTATCATTAAAGGTGTGTTTCAAGACCTGCTTTTAATCAGGAAACCCCCCAAAGCACCAAAAATGTAACATCAAATCTGTGCTGCTTCATGGTGTAAATTCTGAAAGAAAAATTCTTTATTTCAACTCTTTTTCAGCTCCCCACTTCAGGTGTTTATGAAAGAATCTCTTCAAACCTAAAAGTTGAACATTTAGAAGTGAAAATTTCCCTTTTCTCCTGCATTTGGGATGGGAAGAGCTTGGAAATCTCCAATGTGATGGCAGCAGAGTCAAAGCTTCAGCAGCTCCTGCTGCCTTTGGAGCTCCTCTGCCTCCTGGGGTCACCCCAAATGGGGCTTGGCCCGTTGGGTTCTCACCTGAAGGATCATCCCTTCTGGCTGGGAAATTGTTGTTTTTCCTGCTTGGTGCTCCCAGGGCAATGGAGCAGAGCAGAATGGTGTCGTGGTTGAGATGGAGACAACACAAAGCAACACACTCAATTTTCAGAAGGCTCCAAACTGTTTTTATTCTAGCCTGCATGCTTTTTATACATTCTTACAAACTCATCAGTTTACACTTTGCTCATTGGTCACAGAAACAAAATGCTTATTGGAACAGGTTTCTCTTATTTCTCCTTCTTTTTTTCTTGGTTTTTGTGTCAACGACCTTGGTAGGAAATTCTTCCAGAGGTGAACGTGGATCCTCTGATCAAACTTCTCTCTGGCTCTCACTGTAAAACCTCTTGTCCAGAATGGGAGCCGGGTGAGGGCTCAGCCCATGGAGTGTGGGGAGAAAGATGGGAAAGGCTCTCCAGCCCTGCAAAGCAAGCGTGGGGCTGCATCTCCCTCTAGTGACTCCTCTCAGCTGCTTCCTCGAGCAGCTCCTGCACCCGGAGCCACCAGGCAGAGCTGGTGCCACCAGCTCCAGGTGTCACACACTGTCCCTGTCCCCATGGAGCGTGGTGGGACCATGGAGCAGCTCCAGGCAGGGCTGGTGCCACCAGCTCCAGGTGCCACACACTGTCCCTGTCCCCATGGAGGCAAAGGGGAGCAGGGAGCAGCTCCAGGCAGGGCTGGTGCCACCAGCTCCAGGTGCCACACACTGTCCCTGTCCCCATGCAGCCTGGTGGGAGCACAGAGCAGGCTCCAGGCAGGGCTGGTGACAATGGGGGCTGCTGGAAATGCTGCAGCTCCTCCAGGAGAGCAGCTCCAGGAGCTCCACACCCACCAGCCCAGCCTGAGATGCTTTGAGTGGTGCTGGTGGGATTTTGAAATGCAGGAACTCCGAAGTTTCATTCCTTTTGCACAGTCAGTGTTTGGGTGTGGAGTGTGGATATTTCTCCCAGCATTGCAGTTTTGCCCTCTCCAAGGGCAGTGCCTGGGCTCTGCTGGAGGTTGCAGGGCTGACAGAGCCCTTGAGACCTGCAGGGACTGTTCAAGGTGACAGCAGAGGTCAGAGAGAGCCCTGTGCAAGTCACTTGTGACTATGCTCACAGGGGTCTCAGATTGAGGGAAGAGATCAGGATCTGACTCCAGGTTTCAGAGGGCTTGATTTATTATTTTATGATATATATTATGTTAAAACTATACTAAAATAATGGAAAAAAGGATTTAATCAGAAGGCTAGCTAAGAATAGAAAAAGAAAGAATGATAACAAAGGTTTGTGGCTCAGCTCTCTGTCTGAGCCAGCTGACTGTGATTGGCCATTAATTAGAAACAACCACATGAGACCAATCACAGATGCACCTGTTGCATTCCACAGCAGCAGATAACCATTGTTTACATTTTGTTCCTGAGGCCTCTCAGCTTCTCAGGAGGAAAAATCCCAAGGAAAGGATTTTCCATAAAAGATGTCTGTGACAGTGCTGTCTCCAGCCATAGCTGGCTCCTTCATCCCCAAGGAGGGCTGAGCCAGGCAAGAGTCTGTCCCTTCCACTTGAACCATAAACTTTTCTGGCTCGGAATCTTCTGGGTTTGGAGTCCATTTATCCATGGAGTTGTTTCTTGGAACAATCCCTCTTAACTTCTTGTCCTTATTGAGCAAGAAAACCCAGGGCACACGGGTCCTTCAGGGTTCACTGGGGCTCTCCACACCTACTCCCACCTCCACATCTGGCTGTTATGACAGCTTGCTAATTATTCTCACAGACCAGGGGCTTTATTTGCTAAAACATAAGTATGTGACCTCAATACTCAGCAAATTCCTGCTCTCTCTTGGCAGATGTCAGGGTTTTTTATCTGACCCTGCTGGGGGCAATGCCAGAAGATAGTTTTAGGTCTTCTTGGCAAGAAGTGTACCAGGTGATAAGACAAATAAATCCTGCCCATCGATGGACAATCTGGAACTGTCTTTGGGTCTAATGAATAGCAGGGGAAGCACCCCCAGGAATATTTCTTTGCTGTAGCTGGCCAGCCTGGTCCTCTGCTAATGGAGAAACAATGCACAGAAAATGAGTTCTTCAATTTAAAAGTGCTTTAGTACATGACCTCACTAAGAGAGCCCTAGTGAAGGTGATGAGGCTGAGTTTTCCATTCATCCTGCACAAATTAATCCTTTTTACAGCTAATAAACCTCAGGAGTATTTATTTTCTGCCTTTATTCACAAAGCAGCATTGCAAATTTCAGACAGAAGACACCCTTTTTAATTCCCATTAGCTCTCCAAAACAGAGTTACCTCTCAGAGAGAAGCCCCCCTGAACCCCCTCAGAGGACTCTCTGGGTCCTGGGTTTGCTGTCAATGAACTGATGGAGGACTCAGGTTTTTAGCATCTTGTTCTAATGTTTGCCAGTGTACCAAATCCTCCCTCGAGTTCATCCTGCTTTTTTTTGTCCTCATCTGCTCTGTATTAGGAAAAATGCAGGTCCTTGCCTTCTAGCTATTCATTCCTGCCCTAGAACTCTCAAGACATACGAAGAATCACTTGCAATAAAAGCAAATAGCAGTACATTCCCCAGCACTGGAGCAACTGACTTTATAAATGTCCCTTTTATAAAACTCTTTCCAATCATTACCCAAAAGCACACCCTGAAGTCACAGTCCCAAGTGGAGCTGTGCTAGAACTGCTGCAATTTTAGATGTCTCTCTTTTTTTTACTTGCAGGGTCAAAAAGGAAAGCAAGGAGCACAGGGCAGTGCAGGGAGCAGGGGCTCACCGGTAGGTGAAAATTCAGTTTTCTGCCCCAGGAAATGCTGTGTGGGAGCTCCTCCTTTAACACCTTTGTGATTTTAGGGCATCCTTGGGCTGCCAGGTCCTCGAGGAGTGGTGGGAAGGCAGGGGCAAGAGGGTGCCCCTGGAGTGGACGGAGTGCCCGGGAAGGACGGCGTGCCTGGGATGCTGGTAAGCTTCAGCTGCAGCAAACACAGCCTTGGAGCTGGAAACTGTGAGGTAGCACAGGACAAATGATGTGATCCTGCTATGGATATTCCAGTTTACATGCACTCAGAGCAGATCTTCACAGATCACTTGCACACAGAGGCAGCAGCTCCTCTGCATGACCAGATCTGTGAATAAAGTGGGGTTTGTAGCTTGACAGACACTCACAGGCACACAGCTCTGTCCAGCCCTGCAAACCTGGCCCCCTCTCGCTGAGGGCAGAATCCCACCAATCCCCTGCCCCCCCAGAAGAGGAAGGGTTTTGTTTCATAACCTCCTGTGTGTTTCTTTCCTAGGGAGAGCAGGGAGATGATGGGGAGGAAGGCGTGACCGGGATGTCAGGCAAGAGAGGGAACCCTGGCGTGCCAGGCCTGCCAGGGGCCCAGGGACCACCAGGATTCAAGGTGAGCTTCTGCCTGCCTCAGATGCTGCTGTGAGTGATCCAGTCTGTGAGACTGATGCCTCCGAGCTTGAGCTCTCCAAGGTCTAACATAGTCTCAGCTCCTGCTGCCATCTCTCACTTAGCCAGAGGCTCTGTAGATCTTCTCATCCATCCATCCATCCATCCATCCATCCCTCCATCCATCCATCCATCATCCATCCATCCATCCATCCATCCATCATCCATCCATCCATCCATCCATCCATCCATCATCCATCCATCCATCCATCCATCCATCCATCTCACAGACTTTCCTGCAAGTGTCACTCTGCACCTCGTGTCAGACCTGGAGACCAATTTCACCCAAATAATAAAGATGTCACTTGGAGAAAAAAAATCTGTGCTTTAAGGGAAAGAAAACTTTTGTCTACCTCAAGATGTTCAACTTGTGTGACAAGAAGTATGGGTGTTATTTATATTTCTTTTATTTCCTCTAGAAAGAAAGTGGTGCTATGGGGTTTAAGTTGCATTTCAGTCCTGCTTGTACCTTGTGTTAATTTTTATATATTCATTTTGATTATAATGTGTTGTCCAATGTTGCACAAGTGTCTGCATTGCTGTGTTCTTGTCAGTCAATAAATACCAATTGTTTTTTAAGAATATTCATTTCTGCTTTTCAGGGAGCACCCCTGGGAAATCCCTTTGATTCACCTCATTCCTCCACAGTCACAGTGATGCTGTTCCTGTAGTTCTCTTTTTTTTTCACACACCCTGTGCAGGAGATTACTGGGAATGCCCATCCCAACCCAGCTGTGAGGGCTGCCCAGGTGGGCTGAGCTCAGGTAGTTTTGCCTTGAGGAAATGTGACTCTGGTGAGCCAAATCTCATCCAGGACATGTCAGTGGCACCTTTCCTGGAGCAGCAAAGCCAACAATGCTCCTTTGGCTGTGCCACATGTGTGGGTGTGACAGCTTGTGCAGCCTGGAAACTGGGCTGATGGAACTGGGGCAGGTTGTTGAGCCTCGAAGACACGACTGGAAGGTGCCCTGTGCTTTGCAGGTTCTCCAGGGGAGCTGAGGAACCCCAGCTCAGTCTTTGCAGGGAGGGATGAGGGACTGGCCTCATGCTGCAGTGACAGTGCCAGCCCAGGGGACCTCCAGGGTCAGTGCCACACCAAGGGACCTCCAGTGCCAGCCCAGGGGCTCTCCACTGTTAGTGCCATCCCAGGGACTCTCCAGTGTCAGCCCAGAGGTTCTCCAGTGCCAGTGCCAGCTCAGGGGAAATCGTCTGTTCCTGGCAGATTGGTGATGTGAGGAATTTGTTTTCTTCATGGTGTTGAGTAGAAGGGGTTGTGTGAGCCCTGGGTGGGTGCAGTGAAAGCTCCTGGTGCTGCTTGTTACTGTCCCAGTGGGATTAAAGTGTCATGGGAAAGAGCTCCTGGCAAAGCAAGCCAGAGGGACCCCTGCTCATTTGGGCAGGAAAATCCCACGCTGAAAATCCCTGCCCTTGCTGGGTGCAGGAAATCAGGACTTTTGGGGCTGGGTCCTGTGTTTGGGAGATGTGCTGGGCTGGGGCAGGCACTGGGGCAGCTCCCAGCCGTTCCTGCCACCTCTTCCCCAGGCACTAGGGACTCCAGGGAGCTCTCTGAAGTCACAGCAGAGCAGCAGGACCCCGGACACAGAAAGGTTTTTAAGGTCCCTTCCCACCAAAACATTTCTGTGATTCTGTGAGAAAACACAAGGTGGTTTGGAACTCACACCTTAAATATAGAAATGCTGGAAATGTCTTTTATTGACACATCAGTGTCTTCCCAGCCAGGTTTCTTCTCTAAGCAGCATCACGGAAGACCAAAGTATCATTGCATTAGGAGCAAGCAGCTCAATAGAAACATTTAATGAACAGCACAAATCACAATCCTGTTTGATGTCATCACTGGGGGGTTCTGGCAATTCCCAGTCAAGCAGTTTTTCCCTCTCCTTCACAACTGCACCTAAATTATTGTGTAAATCCAACACAGCAGCAAAGTGTGAGCTGTGTGTCCCTCACCACTGTCCCCATTCTCAGCCTGACTGCTGAAACAGCAGCTGAGGCTGCTTGCTCGGACCTGGGGGGGTGAAATCTGGCTGGGATCCCTGTGCCCACCTGTGCTCCCTGTGCTGAACCTTTTCTGTGCCCTGGGTTGTGCTGTGGCAAAGCCAGGCCCCAGGACACATCCCTGACCCTGTATCTGTGTGTGCTCAGGCTCCATTTTTCTAAACCTGACCATTTCTGTGGCTTCCAGTCTAACCCTGGGGGTCTCAAGCTGCAAATCTGAGCGAGCCCAGGAGAAGGAGGCAGCTCCCAGGCAGGAGGTGTATTAAAGGTTTAGGACAAATGAACTCCACTCTACTTTTTCCCAGCTTATACAAGTTTTAAATCCCACAGCCGTGCCTGGGACAGTGGCCTCTGCAACCTGTGCTGTGTTTGCTAATGCCTTCCTTCTGCACTTGTCTGAAGGGCTTTGGGTAAAAGTTTCTGCCAGGTTTCATTTTTGAAATGCAGGAAACCCTCTGCCAGCTTTGCTGGGCCTGGTCTGGCTCTGGCTTCCAGCCTTTGATGGAAACCTGGGATGAGAGTTTGGAGGAATCAGCTCTGCCAGCTCCCAGCCAAACAACACATTCCTGTCAGCATCCTGTGGTGGTGCTTGAGGGTCCCCAGGATGAGGGAAGAGATGAAAATTCACTCCATGTGTCAGAAGGCTGATAATATAATATAATATAATATAATATAATATAATATAA
>JAWWEY010000050.1:9163385-9173734 GCA_035582745.1 Loriotus luctuosus | reverse complement strand
GCACCTGTTGCATTCCACAGCAGCAGATAATCAATGTTTACATTTTGTTCCTGAGGCCTCTCAGCTTCTCAGGAGGACAAATCCTAAGGAAAGGATTTTTCATAAAAGATGTCTGTGACAAACCTCTGCTGCTCCATGGTGGGGACAGAGCAGGACAGGGGTGTCCCCATGGCTGAGGAGCAGCCCAGGGTGACCTGCCCTCTGTGGCAGCTGGCCAGAGGGTGACACAGCTCACCTCCATGCAGAAGCTCATTTATTGCTGTTCCTTTTCCCTCTTTGTGGTGACACTTTCTCCATCCCTGAGCAGGGCAATGCTGGCCCCAGGGGCCCTCCTGGAATTCCTGGTCCAGGAGCTGCCACAGGTGAAACTGGAGGCAAAGGGCAGAAGGGAGAGAAGGGCCGAGAAGGTTTGCTGGCAAGTACAGCTGGGGCTGGGCTCCCTCACCCTCCGGTGCCCCCAAAGGCTGGCTGAGGGCTGCCAAGGAGGGCACCCACCCCTGGGGGGGAACCTTGGGCTCTGGGAGCTGCAGAAAACCCTGGGAACTGTCAAATCTCCATAATCAGGGAGATTCATGTCTCACAGGCATGACACAAAAATTGGGTGTTGCTGGCACAAAAGGAAGGTTTGGGTTTGTGGGGCATTTTGGGGCAATGCTGCCTCCAGACAAACTCCAGCCCTGCCAGGCTGGGAACATGTCTGCCTCTGTGTGCCAGGGCCAGGGCGGGGTCACCGGAGCTGCAGGACCTGCTGGAGCCACAGGATGGTTTGTAAGTCAGATCATGTCCCCCCTCCCCTTCCAACCTGTCCCAGACCTCGTGAGGTGACATTTGTGTGACTGGGAGCACTGGCAGGGCCCTACTTCTGTCATGGGTCTGGTGAGGTGACATTTGTGTGACTGGGAGCACTGGCAGGGCCCTGCCTCTGTCAAAGGCCTGCCAGGGGACATTTGTGTGATTGGGAGCACTGGGAGGGGACATTTGTGTGACTGGGAGCACTGGCAGGGATCTACCTCTGTCATGTACCTGGTGAGGGGACATTTGTGTGACTGGGAGCACTGGCAGGGCCCATCTCTGTCCCTGGCCTGACAGGGGACATTTGTGTGACTGGAGCCACTGGGCAGGGGCCATCTCTGTCCCAGGCCTGGTGAGGGGACATTTGTGTGACTGGGAGCACTGGCAGGGCCCATCTCTGTCGTGTACCTGGTGAGGGGACATTTGTGTGACTGGGAGCACTGGGCAGGGCCCCATCTGTCTCAGGCCTGACAGGGGACATTTGTGTGACTGGGAGCACTGGGAGGGGACATTTGTGTAACTGGGAACACTGGCGGGGCCCATCTCTGTCCCAGGCCTGGTGAGGGGACATTTGTGTGACTGGCAGGGCAGGATGACCTGTGTTCCTCTGCTTGTGCCCTGAACAGGGCGGGACAGGACTCCGAGGTCCTCCTGGGCTCGACGGTCCCGAGGGAGAGAAGGTACAGAGAAATGATGGCTCTAACCCTTCATCTCTGGGTGAAACTCCCTTTTCTGGCCTCTTGCCAAGCTTTCCCAGTGGGAATGTGCTGGCACTGGGTGTCCTGGGCAGGCTGGTGACAGGGGGACCTGCCATGGGACACCCTGAGATCCAGAGCCAGCAAGGCAGGGGAAGGGTTTTCCATGGACAGAGCTGTTTCCCCTCCTTCCCCAGGGAGATCCAGGGCCACGAGGTGTGGATGGACCTGCTGGGGCTGCTGGATTTGAGGTACTGATGCCTGGAATGTTGCAGAGCTGGGAATTGCCAAAGGCTTCCCCAGCTTTTCCCTATTTCCAGTACAACCCAAAGGATTTATTGCCCCTCCACTGGTCAGGTCAGGGGGCTCAGAAATGAGGAGGGGGTTTAACACCTCATACTCAGCACTGACTCCCAAAACCCTAAAACCCCAAACTCCCAGTACCTAAACCCCCAAAATCAGACCCTTTCCAGCACCCAGTGGTGCCTCATGGAAAACCTGTTCCTGCTGCTGAATCCTGTTCACTCCCACGTGGTTCCCAGGGCTGTCTTGGCCAGCTGAGCATGGGATGTGGGACAGGATGCTCAAAGTCCCCTCAGGGGTAAAGGACACGGTGCTGAGGGGCTTTTTCTGAACCCCCATGTCCCCACAGGGACAGGCTGGAGATGATGGAGTGAAGGGAGATGGTGGCAAGCCCGGCCCAGTGGTGAGTACCAGCTCTGCCCCCAGAAATTCCCTTGGGAAAGAGGTTTGGTGGCATTTGGGGATGTGTCTCACCCCGGGGGTGGCTGCAAAGTGAGCTCTGCCAGCCTGGCCATGGCTCCCAGCTCTGGGACTGAGTCACTGCTTCACTGGATTTCCCACAGCAAAAGCTCCAGAAAGGAATTTTAATAGAGGTGTTAAGAAAGGAATTTTAATGGAGCTGTTAAAAGCCATGCCAAAGTGCCAGGGCTGTTGCACAGGTAACACTGGGCTGCTGCAGTCTGCCTGAGGCAGCTCCAGGGCTCTGCATTTCCCCTCCTTGGAGCAGATCCACAGGTGTCCCTGTGGCTCCAAGAGCTGCCCAGTGCCCCAGGATGGGCATTCTGCGCATGGCAGAGAGCCCCAGATGTGTCATGGATGCCCTGAGCTCAGCTGCAGGATAAATCCCACCTGCATCCCAGTTTTCCCACCTGCGGTGCCACTCTGCCCAGGCAGGATGTGCCCTTATGGAATCCCAGAATCCCAGAACTGGGTTGGAAGGGACCTCAAAGCTCTTTGGATTCCATCCCCTGCCATGGGCAGGGACACCTTCCACAGGTTGCTCCAAGCCTTTAGCTTGGGTGATTTGCTGGGAGAGGTCAGGCTCTGGAATAAACTCTGGGTGGATTTGCTGTGAAATAAACCTTAGGGGGATTTTCTGTGGAATAAACTCGGGGCAGATTTGCTGTGGAATAAACTCGAGGGAGATTTGCTGTGGAATAAACTGCAGGGGGATGTGCTGTGGAATAAATTCCAGGTGGATTTGCTGTGGAATAAGCTTGGGGCAGGTTTGCTGTGGAATAAACTGCAGGGGGATGTGCTGTGGAATAAACTGCAGGGTGATGTGCTGTGGAATAAATTCCAGGTGGATTTGCTGTGGAATAAGCTTGGGGCAGATTTGCTGTGGAATAAACTGCGGGTGGATGTGCTGTGGAATAAACTCTGGGCAGGTTTGCTGTGGAATAAACTGCAGAGGGATTTGCTGTGGAATAAACTGCAGGTGGATTTGCAAAGCTCAGTGCAGCTGAAATCCCTCAAGAGGCAGCTGCTCGGGCCCTGCTGAGCACAGGGGTGAGCAGTGTCCCCCTCTCTGTGCCCTGCAGGGCTCACAGGGGGCTCAGGGGCTGGCAGGTGCCCCTGGGCTCCGGGGCTACACCGGGCATGAAGGAGCCAGAGGAGTGGTGGGCACCAAGGGCCAGCCAGGCCGGCAGGTAACACCTCTGCTCCACAGGGGACATCCCTGGCACAGCTCTCCCTGGGGACAACAGCCCCAGCTGTGCCTTCCCCTGCTGCCAGCCTCATGTTTTGTCCCCAAATGAACTCAGGGGACTCTCGGGCCACCGGGTGAAGCTGGAGCCACCGGGCTGAGTGGCACTGAGGTGAGCAGGCTCCTCTCTGCCCCATTCCTGCCCCAGCTTTTCTGGCTTCCCACATCTGTGTCCCTCACAGAATAACCCAAATATCTGAATAACCTAAAGGTTTGGATTTGCCTTGAATTCTGGTTTCCTTCTTAGGGCCTGGTGGGTGCAAAAGGGGAGCCAGGAGAACCGGGAAAACCAGGACAAATGGTGAGGAGTGGGATGGAGCTGTGGTGGATCTCCCTGACAGAGGCTGGGGGATGCTGGCATCTCCTGGAGGTGTAAAAGTCCAATCAGGCACCATCTCCTGCTCCTGCTGAGCTCTCCCACAGCCTGCTCCAGAGAGAGGGAAAATCCCAAAGGGAAGATTCCAGCTTAGAGCGCCCTCCTGAGCACACTGGGGCAAGGCAGGGAGGGAAGCCAGGAGGGGCATCCCTGGCACAGCATCCTCACAGCAGGTTTTCCTTCTCCTTTGGGATTTTAGGGGGCTCCTGGACAAGCTGGTCCTAAAGGACTGAAGGGCCGCAAAGGAGATAAGGTACCCCCAAAGTCCTCCCCTGGGGATGGCACCTGAGGGGTCTGCCCAGTGGGCATGGGGTGGGCAGGCCTGAGCTGGGGGGACCATGGAGAGAAAACAGTGGGAATTGCCCAGGAGGATCTGTTTTTGCCCACCTGACAAGCACAGGATGCTCCTGGGCTGGTTTTTGGGTGGGGGGCTGGCAGATCCTGCCTCCAGCCTGGCTCAGGTGGCACAGGGGGGCACAGGAGCCTCCCCAGCTCTTGGTGCCCATCTCCAGAATCCCCCAGTGCCTGCTGGGCTCTGTCCCCATCTCCTCCTGCCCACTCCTGGGACGTGGCTGAGCTGTTGGAGACCCACATTCCCCCTCTTCTCTTCCCCCAGGGCGATGCAGGGCAGGAAGGGGACAAAGGTGTCCCAGGAGAAGCTGGCAGACGGGTAAATGGCACTGCTGTCCCCACGAGGGAGGCAGGGAGCTGCTCCTTGGAGCTTCTGCAGCGTGGTCCCAGTTTTCTGGGGGCTCAGAATCCCTGGAGAGGGGATCCTGGAGGGATGAGGGGTGGCTGGATCAGTTTGGAACTACCTGTGAGTTTTTCATCTGTGGTCCCCAGGGCAAGAGAGGCAAGATGGGCCAGCAGCCCCCACGGGGTCCCTGGGGACACAAGGTAGGTGGCTTTGTCAGGCTGCCTTGCCCCCCTGGCAGTTTGGGGGTGCTCCCACCTGCCTGAGCCCCGGGTTAGAAATGAATAAACCAGGGTAACTGAGGGCTCTGCACCCCCAGAGCCTCCCAACCCAGCAGGGGCATCACCCACAGCCCCCATGGGCTGCTCTCCCTGCACTGGAGCATCACCCTGGGCACAGCCAGGGCTTCTCCCTTTGCATTTCAGGGCTACCCAGGTGACAAAGGACTTCCAGGACCCCAGGGCCCCCAGGGACTCTATGTGAGTATCAGTGTGGGGTTTTGGGGGGCTGGCTGCTCCCTGTTTGACCCCACTGTGTGACCCAGCTCTGCAAGGACCCAAAGCAGGGACCTGTTTAAAATGAGGGAATTTTTAAATGGTTCATCCATCTCCTCCTGTCTTCTCCTTCCAAATGAACATCCCAAGAGGGTTTGTGTAGTCAGACAAACCACATCATCCCCAAAATGTGGTTCTGGAAGCCAAATCCTTCTTTTATGTTTGTGTCTGATGCCAGGCAGTGCTGAGCACTGGTGGGACTGTGCCCACCTTCCCAGAGAGCTGTCATGGAGGGACAAACTGCAGCCAGCAAAAAGGACCCAAATACTCATTTAATTACTAGAAATTGCTTTTTTCTCTGCTTAAATAAAAAAAGTCCAACTTTGGGGCTTGGCATCTTCACAAAAAAAACCCAAGCTGGAAATTCTCAGCCAGCCAAGGCACCTCCAAGTGCATTTTTAATGGACTTTGCTGAGGGATCCACCTGAAGGCAAAAATCAAAGAAACAATGAGAAAATGCCTTAAAGCTTCTAAAACTGCCTGAAATCCTCAGGATCCTCAGGTGTGGGGAGGGCCCTCCTTGCCAGGGGCTGACAGGAGCAGCACAGCCCAGGGTGAGGCAGTTCCATGTTTCTCTCTTAGGGCATCCCAGGGCTGAAGGGCATCAAAGGAGACCCTGGACCAAAAGGACACAAGGTAGGGGACACGTGCCAGGCACAGCAGGGACACTGGGCACAGGGTGGCATTTAACTTGCTGAATGCCATCCCTTATTCCCCTCTTTTTGAGCCCTGATGGCTCCACCATCTTTCTCTGGGGTTGGCCACCATGTTCCCGAGTGCTGGGAGATGGAACTTTTAGATTTTCTCCCAAATCCAGGCCTTTTGCAGCTTTTCCACCCTCCTGGAGTTGCAAGCAGCAGTGTGGAGCCTTTTAATCCCTGCTCTCAGCATTGATGCTGATGTACCATGAGCTGAACCTCCCTTGTCCATTCCTGATGGATCCTTGGCTGGAGAAACCGAGCACATCCCAGCCCATGGATCCCATGGGTCCCATCCCTGATTCCATCCCATCCCATCCCACTGATCCCATCCCATGGGTCCCATCCCATTGATCCCATTGATCCGATTGATCCCATCCCACTGATCCCATCCCATCCCATCCCATTGATCCCATGGGTCCCATCCCAGATCCCATCCCATCCCATCCCATCCCATCCCTTCCCATTGATCCCATGGGTCCCATCCCAGATCCAATCCCGTCCCATCCCATACCATGGATCCCATCCCATCCCATCTCATGGGTCCCATCCCATTGATCCCATTGATCCCATGCCATTGATCCCATCCCATCCCATCCCATCCCATCCCATGGATCCCATCCCACTGATCCCATCCCATCAATCCCATCCCAATCCCATTCCTATCCCATCCCATTTATCCCATCCCATCCCATTGATCCCATCCCACTAATCCCATCCCATCCCAGTCGCTGGCAATGGGAAGCTGCTCAGAGCCTTCAGGAAAATGAAACTTTGGGAATCATTAAAACTTTACATTTATTGTCAGCTCAGTGAGCAGCTCCAGAGAGCAGGCAGAGAGGAGGCTGTGCTGGGATTTCTCCCCTGCTTCTGGTTTCAGCACACCAAGAATCTTCTTTATTCTCTCCAAGTGCTTCCTAACAACTTCCAAGGTTTTCCTGAGAGATGTTTTAGTCTGGGATGATCCTTTCATCCCTGCTGCTGCCTCTGTCCCCAGCGTGGGTGCAGTGAATTCTCTGGAGCAATTCTCTGGTGTTTGGGGGTTTTTGCTCCAGAAATTTTGCAGCCAGCCATGAGTGGGAATTTCCCCACCCACACTGGTGTCCTGGGGGTTCTGTCCTTCCCTTTACCACCACAGCTCTCCCTGACTCTCTCCTAGGGTGAGAAGGGCAGCAAGGGTGACCTGGGCCAGCAAGGGGATGATGGCTTCAAGGTGTGTGACAGGTTTTGCTCTTTTCCTTCCCCCTGGCCCTTGTCACCCTGTGTGACATCCTGCCACATTTCCAGGGCAAGCCAGGACCCCATGGTGTCCCTGGGAGGCCAGGACCCAAGGGAAGGCAGGTAAGGACAGGGTGGAGAGGAATGTTAGGGACTGAAATGAGTATTTGGGGTGAATTTCTTGTTTTTCCATATAAAATCCCCCTGGGGACGGGGCTGGGTTGTAGAAGGATGTGGGGCTGGGTTGTGGAAGGATGCCAGGCTGGGGGATGTCCTGTGCAGTGCCCTGAGCTCCCTGTTGTCCTTGCAGGGTGACACTGGCCCCCCTGGCCCACAGGGACACCCTGGAATTCCCGGGACACCGGTGAGTCCTTCCCCCTCCTGCAGGTTTGGGGTTCACTCCTCACCCCACAGCAGCTTTGATCCTGCCTCCCTCTTATCCTGGTCTGGTCCTTTCCTTCCAGGGCTTGTCTGGACCCAAAGTAAGTGGTGGGGAGCAGCTGGAGGGGGATCAGTGGGATCAGCCTTGCCATGGGATCCCTCCCCTCCTTCCTGCTCCAGGGCTGCAGGGTGGGGGTGCAGCTCAGCACAGCAGCATCTCCCCCCTTGCTTTCCTTCCCTTCTGCACCTCCTCCTCTGGCAGGGGCTGAGAGGCTTCCCAGGCCTGCCAGGCCCCAGGGGCACACCAGGGATGCCGGTAAGCAGAGCCACAAACTCCCCTCAGCCCAAAATCTGGGTCCCTCACTCCCCTAAAAGTGGCAGTGAGGCCCTGCCATGCCATGCTGTCACTCCGTGGGGATGTGCAGCTGCTGGCACTGGTGGAGGAGCTGCTGAGGGGCTCGTGGGCAGCAGCCAGTGCCACCAGCACTGTCATTGTCCCCCAGGGTCTGGCTGGCCCCCCTGGTCCCAGCGGGCCTGCAGTGATGCTGTCCCAGGAGGAGCTGCAGGTGAGTGACCCTTGCCCACGAGGAAAGGTGTGGTGGTGTTCACAGGGGTCTTAGGATGAGGGAAGAGATGAGAATCTTGACTTTGTGTTTTAGAAGGTTGATTTATTACTTTATGGTATATATTATATTAAAAAAATACTATATTAAAACTACACTAAAAATAGAAAAAAGATTTCATCAGAAAGCTAGCAAAGAAAAAGAACAAAATAATAATAAAATCTTGTGACTGATCAGAGAGTCTGAGACAGCTAGACTGTAATTAGTTATGAATTAAAAACAACCACATAAAACAAATAAAATATGCACCTGTTGCATTCCACAGCAACAGATAATTATTGTTGTTTTTTTTTTCCTTTGAGGCTTCTCAGCTTCTCAGGAGAAAAGACCTTAATGAAAAGATTTTTCAGAAAATATGTCTGTGACAGGAAGGGGCTGCCAGGGATGCTGTCCCATGTCCTGCTCCTTCTGAAGTCCCCTGTGCACCAGGACCAAGAAGATCCAGCTACTCCCTCTGTCCCCTGCATGTGCCATCCCTGATGATGCTCCTGGTGGGGGGATCTATGGTCAGCTTGGTGATATCCCCTCCTTTTTCTTCCAGCACCTCATTTATTCCTCCAACCACCTGAATTACACCGTGGTCTGGGCTCTGCTGGACACCCTGAGCCGGGAGCTCCAAGCCCTCGTGGAGCATCCCAATGGCACCAAAACCAACCCAGCCACCACCTGCAAGGAGCTGCTGCTGGCTCACCCCGGCCTGCCCGATGGTACCAGGGGCATGGGGGCCCCCCTGGGCCTGGCCTGGTCTCCAGAGCCTGGGAAGGGACAGGCAGCTCTTTGAAATAAAGAGGGAATAAGGATTTTGGGGAATGAGGTCAGATGGGCTTTGTGGGCATTGCTGGAGAAAGAGGCTGGCAGCCAGGCCACCAGCTGGGGTGGCATGGCACTGTGGGGCATCCTCCCTGTGCCAAACCTGGGTGCCAGGGCTCTCCTCTCCTCCCTCCAGGGCAATACTACATCGACCCCAACCAGGGCAGCCCTCAGGATGCACTGAGAGCCTTCTGCAACTTCACAGCTGGGGGGGAGACCTGCATCGCCCCCGTGCACAACCAGGTATGGGGAGTGGCTTTTATGGGGCAGCTGCAGCCCCGAGGGACCCCTCAGCATGGGTGGGGACAAGGGCTGGTGGGGCTGGAGAGGGGCAGGGTGCCCAGTCCCTGGCTGTGGTGACCAATCCCTTACTGTGGTGCCCACTGCCCTGGCAGGGAGCGAGGATCCTGGTCATGGTGTGTGCCAGGCTGCAGGGACACACAGGAGCTCTGTGCTGGCTCCTTTTCCTGTCAGTGCCACCATCCCCTGCTGGGACAGCGTGACAATTGTCCCCTCTCCCCTCAGGTCCCCGTCAAGGCTTGGCTGAGCACCTACAGCTCTGAGAACACCTTTGAGTGGTTCAGCACCCTGCCTGGGGGCTTCCTGGTGAGTGCCTGGCTGGAACAGCCACGGGGACACAGAGCTGGGTCAGGGGTCTCCAAGTGTCCCTGCAGTGCTTGGGCAGTGTGGGAATTTGCAGGGGTCCCAGGACGAGGGAAGAGATGAGAATCTTGACTCCATATTTCAGAAGGCTGATTTATTATTTTATTATATATATTACATTAAAAGAAAATGATATATTATAACTATACTAAAAGAATAGAAGAAAGGATTAAATAAGAAGGCTTGAAAGGAAGGGAAAAGAATGGAATGATAACAAAATCTTGTGACTGACCAGACAGTCCAAGACAGCTGGACTGTGATTGTCCGTTAATTAAAAACAACCACATGAGACCAATCCCAGATCCACCTGTTGCATTCCACAGCAGCAGATAATTATTGTTTACATTTTGTTCCTCAGGCCTCTCACCTTCTCAGGACAAAAGATCCTGGCAAAGGCATTTTTCATAAAATATCATGGCTACAGGACAGCACCCGGGTCCCCTGGCTGTGCACAGAGGGGTGTGACATTCCTTCTGTGAGGAACTCCAGTGCTGAAGAGGCAGCTGGACCCTGCCAGGGTGGGTTTAGCCCTGGGGGAGCACAGCCACCCCTCAAGCAGCCCCTGCATGTGAAAAACACCAATCACTTGTTTTTATAATGTTAGAAGTTTAATAGCAATAAAATGGTTATAAAATTGTAATATAATTAAAGTAATAATAATTTGGACAATTTGGATTAGGACAATATGGGACACTAAAAGCAAAGAGTTACAGACAGTCTGGGTACCTTTTCTGGGCAAAATAAGCCTGAAAAGGGACATACGTTAACAGAGGATTAACCCTTAAAAGCAATAGCCTGTTGCATATTCATACACCTCATACATGATGCATAAATTCC
>JAWWEY010000050.1:9108765-9122074 GCA_035582745.1 Loriotus luctuosus | reverse complement strand
CAGCCTGCTCTGAGCTGTGGCTGGCAGCTCCCAGCAGGGCCCTGCACCCAGGCCCTTTGCAATGAACCCCAAGTTCCAGACCTGGCTGCAGAGATCTCTCATCTCCGTCCATCCTGACCGTGCTACCCCCGTTGCTCCCATCCCCAGCCCATCCCCAGCCCATCCCCAGCACCCTCCCTGCCCGCACAGCACCGCTGCCCTCCCAGCCCTCCCCACCTGCCGGGACACACCGCACTCCCCTGCCTGGTCCTGCGCGCCTCCCGAGCCAAGCACGGCGCTGGAAATGAAGCAGCACATTCCACAGCAGCTCCCCAACCTCCAAACAGCTGAAAAGCACTGACAAAACCACTCTGGGGCAAGCTTTGCACACCTTCTGCTGCTCCTTTGGGCACCTCTGCTCCCGCTCCCCAATCCCCAAACCCTGAGCTGGGCTCAGCCCCTGTCCCTAAACCCTTCCCGGGGCTCGGGGCACACCCAGGGTTAGAGGCTGGGAGTTTTCCCCTGCCATGGATGCCGGTGTCCTGCTGCTCATGGGAACAAGGCAGTGTGTGGCTGCCTTGGTTTAAAGAAAAAGAGGGAAAAAAAGAAAAGGGCTTTCACAAGAGACTTAAAAAAAAAGTATTCTGCTTTAAAAGCCTGAAGCCAACGTTGTAAACCTTAGAGTTATCTTTTTTCTTCAAGTTTGAGACTGATGCTCATTAGGGAAAAGTTTCCTAAAACGGCAAAATAATAAAAACATTTATATGTAATAAAAAATCAAATTATCCAATCCCTAAGTGTAGATTTTAACAGGAGGTGCCTACTATGGAAAAATTTACCTGAGCATATGTCTAAGAAATAAAAGCCACAGAAACAATTATTTCCATGACATGAGTACTCAAATGTACTCAAATGTGCGTGTGAGGAATATACCCGTGGATAAGAAATAAGAAATAAGAAATAAATAACAAATAAATAGCAAATGGCAGCGTGGCTCTCAGCGCCTCTCAGGGCTGCACTGAGGGCCTGCCCTGAGCCTCCCTGCACAAACACATCCAAAGGATGGAGCAGGAGCAGATCCCTGCCCCCAGGAGCAGATCCCTGCCTCCAGGCGCAGATCCCTGTCCCCAGGAGCAGATCCCTGTCCCCAGGAGGAGATCCCTGTCCCCAGGAGCAGATCCCTGGCCCCAGGAGGAGATCCCTGTCCCCAGGAGCAGATCCCTGTCCCCAGGAGGAGATTCCTGTCCCCAGGAGCCTGCCAGCCCCCTTTGCCCTTGGAGCAGCCTTTGGGGCAGAGCTCCAAAGCCGTGGGGCACAGGTGGCCTCAGGTGTGCCAGCCCAGAGTGGCACCAGCAGAGGTGACAGCACTCCCAGGATGTGTCCCATGGACAGGCAGGTGGCTGTGGGAGGATGGAGCATCCCTGGCTTGGCTCAAGATGAACATCAACCCCAAACCCTGAGCTAGAGCAGCAGCCCTGCCCTCATCCTGGCTGCAGCCACATCACCACACGGGTCCCTTGTCCCCCTGGGTGCCACCAGCACCCGGGCAGGGTGGAGAGGAGCTGCCACCCCTCTGGCTGTCCCCACAGCAGGGTGGGACCCAGCACCACCCCAGATAAGGCCCGGCTCATCCCCCAGCACCGGCTGGGCTGCATTGCATCCATCCCTCGGCATGGCGCAATCCCGCCGAGCCGAGCCCGGCTGAGCCCAGCCCAGCTGAGCCAGGTGTGCCCCGGCATCCACACCCTCCTGCCAGCCCCTGCCAGCTGGGCACAGGGAGCTGAGCTCCCCACGGCAAAGGGGGCACGGCAAACTCGGCCATCTCCCCAGCTGGGGCGGGCGGTCCTTGCTCAGGGATGTCCCAGGAGCTGTGTCCCTTGTGTCCCCCCCGTGCCCAGCCCCAGGGGAGGAGCTGCACCTGGCACACTGTCCCTGTGCCCAGCTGGACAGTGCCAGTGGGAAACCCAATCCAGCCCCAGGGGAGGAGACCGAACAAAGATTTTTATGTGCATCTAAAAAAACAACCCAACCACAAGGGATTGAAGAAAACAGACCTGAACCTGTCCTGGAGCTGTCCTGGAGCTCCCTCCCTGCTGCTGGGGAGGGTCCTGTGCCCAGCTCCTCTGTACCCATCCCACAGAATGCTGAGCCACCACAATTTTGGGGTCTGGGAGCTGGCCCACCCCAGCTTTGGGCAGGAAAACCTCTCAAGGGGCTGAGCAGAGCTGGTAGGAGGAGAAGGGAAGCCAGGGCAAGTGTCCTGTGCCCCAGGAGCCACCAGCACAGCAGATGGGTGAGATCCTGCCCCAGGCCTCTGTCACCTCCAGGGCAGTGTCCCATCCATCCTGTCCCATTTGGGGTCCGAGCTCCCAAGAGGAATTCCCCAGAGAAATCCCTGCCAGGGAAGGGCAGAAGGGGACAGAGAAAGGCAGGAGCGCATGGCAAAGGGCAGGGAGGCAGGGAGAAGGGCACTGTGCTCTACCAGAGCTGGGACCTGTGTCAAATGTCGCTGCTCTTTCCCTTTGAAAAGGGGGAAAAGGTGGAGTTTTATTCCTTCCTCCCCTGCCGGTCCAGGAGACTGGGAGGAAGCAGGGACTGCTCTGCTCTGCCCCTTCCTCCCCTGCTGGCCCCAGCTCTGGGCTCTCCACGGAGCCACTGCAGGCACGGCCAGGCAGGGGACAAGGCTCCGAGGGGAGCTGTAGAAGCCATGGGACAGAGAGAGAGAAACGGCAAGCACTTCTCACAGCAGCTTGTGAGAGATTCTAAAGAGTTAGAAAGCTGTGAGAACTTGTTAAGCACAAACAATTTGCAGGTAGTGTTTCTCTACTTCATCTTTCTGTTCCTCTCAAAGGCAGTGTGTGAGGAAGATGTTTCTTTTAGCTGGCTAATAGAACAGAACCTATCATACCACTCCATAAAACCGTGTGGTTCCTTTAAATAAAGCCTTCTTTGCCTTTTCTACAATCCTGCCTCAATCTGGGTGCAAGAGCGACAGGGAGGGGCACAGCCCCTGCTTGGGGACCCCAGGAGGAGGTGACATCCCCCCCAAACTGGGTGCTGGGAGCAGAGCTGGGTCCTGCAGGGGCAGAGCAGCTCCTGTGAGACACCCTGCCCCACAAAGTGCCCGTGGATGAGCATCCCTGCATCCCTCCAGCCCTGCTGCCTGGCACAGCAGCCTGGCAGTGCCAGGAGGGTGGGTTGAGGCTGTGCCAAGGGGCACCGAGCCCCTCTGAGCTCTGAGCCAGCCTCTGCAGTGATCTGGGCAGGAGGGGAGGCAAAGGCTTGGGAAATTCCAGCTCCTGGCTGTGTCCCTGGGTGGGAAATGAATTTGTAGAGAATTTGTAGATCTTTAAGGCATTTACAGCTGTGGCTAAAGCTGATAGGCCAATAAGCACTTATAATGTATTGTAATTAGGAAATAGTTGGCTTCTGATTGTGATGGTGTGGATTATAACATCTGTATTGCCTCACCCTTCACATGGGACTGAAAATGGAATAAAAGTTTTTAAAACACCTCTCAGCTGCCCCATGTCTGGGTCAGAAAAGGGCTTAAACTGGGGCAGAAAAGGGCTTAAACTGGGTCAGAAAACGGCTTAATCTGGGGCAGAAAAGGGCTTAATCTGGGGCAGAAAATGGACTGAAAATGGAATAAAAGTTTTTAAAACACCTCTCAGCTGCCCCATGTCATGGGTTAGAAAAGGGCTTAATCTGGGTCAGAAAAAGGGTTTAAACTGGGTCAGAAAAGGGCATAATCTGGGTCAGAGAAGGGCATAATCTGGGTTAGAAAAGGGCTTAATCTGGTCAGAAAAGGGCATAATCTGGGTCAGAAAAGGGTTTAAACTGGGTCAGAAAAGGGCATAATCCAACATCCCTGCCGTGGTTTTCGGGGTGTCTGACCCTGCTATGGAGGTGTCCTGGTCTGGGGGTGCTTTTCTCTCCCCGGCTGGCCCAAGGACAGCTCTGAGCTGCCCCCCTGGCTCTGTCCCTGCCGTGCCAGCCCTGCTGCTCCCAGGCAGAGCAGGGATCCCCTCCCTGCGTGCCCCAGCTCGCTCCAGCCCTCTGGCTAACCCGGGGGGAGGCAGGGGAACCCCCCCCGAGGGGAGGCACGGCCGGGAGGGCTCCCACCCACCCGGGGAGGCCACCAGGGCCGTGTCCCCTGTCCCGACACGCCGGCTGCGAGCGAGCCCCTTGCCCCGACACGACGGCTGCAGGTAAAGCCCCGGCTTGCCAGAACCAGCCCTCGCCGCTGGCACGGAGCCCTGACATGCCAGGGGAGTTATTTATTCGGCGATGAAAGACACACGTTTCGTTGGGAGAAACCACCGCAGCGCCCTCGGAGCCTCCCTGCACGGCTGCCCCCGGGGCAGGGCGAGGGCTGCAGCCTCCAGAGCAGCCCCAGAGCCCGGCAGCCTCCACCTCCCGCGCCGGCCGGAGCTGAGCTGTGGCAGAGGCTGGGAAATGAGAGTCACGCTCAGGGAAGCCACAGCGAGCCTGCTCCCGCTGCCAGCAGCCTCCACCCCCGGGGCACGCCACAGCCTGGTGCCTGCTGGCGTTTGCCGGGCACCTCTGGAGCCGGCCCTGCAGCCCAGCTCATCCCATCCCATCCCATCCCATCCCATCCCATCCCATCCCATCCCATCCCATCCCATCCCATCCCATCCCAGATCTCATCCCTGCTGGGATCAGGGATACCATGCACACACGGATGCCCCACAAAGCTCCCTGGAGCAGGGAGGCTGCAGGTCCCGCCCCAGGGATGAGGTTCGGTGTCACCTCTGCCACCTCCGCGTGGGCTCCTGCCTGTGGCAGTTCCTAGCCCGAAATTAGCAGCTGCTTCACTCCGTAATTAACGGGCTGGAGACTCCCCGGAGATGCCAGAGCAAGGTGTGAGCTCCCGAGGACCCTCCCTGTGCTGCCACCCACCCCCACATCCCTCTGGCATGGAGACATCCAGCGGCTCCTGCTGCATCTCTGGGCTCTGCCACCCACCCAGCAGCTCCTGCTGCATCCCTGGGCTCTGCCACTCACTCAGCAGCTCCTGGTGTATCCCTGGGCTCTGCCTCTCACCCAGCAGCTCCTGCTGCATCCCTGGGTGCTGGCACCCCTCCCTGGGCTCAGGAGCAGCAGCTCCACGCAGAGCTCCTGCCAGCCACGCTTCAGCTCAGCCCCCAGAAGGGGTCCATGGGATGCTCCAGGGAAGCATCAGGATCCCAGCATGAGGGAAGAGCTCATCCTGTGCCATGCTGAGAGCACCCACTGCCCTGGGCATGAGAGACACTGTTGAAAACTCCACCCAGTGACATCCTGGCTCCCTAGGACACCCCATCCCTGCCACCCCGGTGATGGTGCCCACGCTGGGAATCGTTGCACAAGGAGGATGAGCCAGTCCTGCCCCAGCCCACAGAGCAGCTTGGAAACAACTCCCAACCCACATCTGGGAGGAAGAGGAGGAGGAGGAGAGCAGCTGAAGGGTGTTGACAAACAAACTGGCTGACTCAGGCAGGAAGATGTCCAAAGCAGAGGGGCGGGAGGAAGCACCGGTCAGAGAGACCTTGGAGAAGGGAATGCAGGATCACACCTGTGCATCACACCTGGCTGCCCTGGCACCCCCAGCTGGCAGGGACCCGCCTCTGGGACTGCCTGGAGCCCTCCAGCCCCAGCTGGGAGGAAGGACCCTGCTCCTGAGCCACCCAAGTGACACCTGAGTGGTTCCAGGGGACATGAGCCTCACACAGCCACCACCAAATGGGCTGGGACAGGGCATGGCACCTGCACAGCCTGGGCACTGTGGGCATGGCAGGGCTTCTCCCACTTCCCTCCTGCCTTTCCCCCATTCCCAGGAGGGGCACAGGTCCCGGCCAGGCTCTCCCCAGCAGCTCTGCAGGTCTAAGAAGCTGCAACCTCAGGAAACACTGCCAAGCCCAAAGAGCTCCTGTGCCTCCAGCAAGCACGGCTCATGGGGGCCTGGGCAGCAAATCCAAACCCCCCAAATTTTCTAGGACAACTGGGAAAAGCTGCTTGGAGAAGGGCAGGATCCCTCCTGGGGCAGCAGCAGTGGAGAACAGGCCGAGCTAGGCAGGAAAACCCGGAGCTCTCCCCGCCACGTTGCTTTGCATGCCTGACAGCAAGTCGTGCCTTGCCTGTTGGGTTCCAGCCCCTCCCAGCTCCGGGGGCTCCTCAGCCAGCCAGGAGCCCTGGCAGGAGCAGAGAGGTGCTCCAGGAGCCCGGTTTGCCCCAGTGTCTCCCAGGGAGGTGTCCCAGCACAGGTGTGTGCCCCCCCTGTTCACCCCAGCATGGCACGGGACACATCCCAGCCCAATCTCCATAATCCTATTCCACAGGAATCTTCTTTTTCTGTCATGAAATATTTTTTTCTCATTAAAAGCCCTCTGCAGACCCCAAGCATGGGTTAAATCCCACCCTGGGGTAGCAGCTCAGCCCCTGCCAGGGTGCAGCCATCCAGCCTGGCCTTGCAAACACCCAATCCCTGCCCCAGCAGAGACAGATTCCTGCACAGGAAACCCAGCCAGGCTTCTCCTTGTTATTCTTCAGGATTAGGATCACAGGGGCTTGCACGGGGAGCTATCTGTGCACAGACAATCTCAGCAAGCTCCAGAGAAATTGAAATTCAGGATGTGCTTTGGATCCAAACACACCACAGGCAGCCCCGAGCCGGTGCTCAGCGGGGCTGGAGCTTTAACTAATGCAAGATGAAAACCCCAGAGCGAGTTCCAAGCTCTCCTTCAAAGCTCAGAAACCTGCTGGCGTCCTGCTGAGCCGCATACCACGTAAGCATTCCTGCCAGGACGGGGCCTGGCAGGGCGGATGGGCTGCACGGCGAGACAGCCGTGCCAGTGCCAGCCCCACGGCGAGACGGCAGTGCCAGTGCCAGCCCCACGGCAGCGCTTCCCCCAGAGCCCTCGGGGACAAAAGGACTTCAGAGCCACTCCCGCGGCGGCTTTATGGCCGCGACAGAGCAGCGATACGGCGGAGCCACCTCCAAACCATGGGCGGTCCCCAGACGCACAAGGTCCAGCTCGAAGCCACCCTGGGCTGCGGCACCGCTCAGGTGCGGCCCCGCTGCTGCGGGGGTGGCTTCGGCCGCTGGAGCCGAGGGGGTTTTTGCCAGCTTGGGGAGCTGAAACCAAAGCTGGGACATGAAAGGGCTCGGAGGTCACGTCCTGGCCGCTCAGAAGCCCCGGGGAGCCCAGCGCCAGCATCACGAGTGACGCAAAGGGGCTCGGGGGGAGCCCAGCACGGCGACAGGGGGTGACCCCACTTAGAGGGGTCAGGAGTGTCGCCACAGAGCCCGGGTAGCAGCGCTGAGCCCCCCAGGCACGGCTTCACACGGTCCCTGCTGTGCAGAGCCGTCACCCCGCGGCTCCCGGGCAGCTCCGGACAGACAGACAGACATCCTGAGCCGGCGGACACACGGCTCTCAATGACCGCATTGTCACCCTGCCCGTCGCACGGAGCGGGCGGGGGCACTGCTGTGTCCTGCCTGGAGCCAGCCTGGGGTGCAGGCAGCCCTTCCCTCCGCCCCAGAACATCTGAGGGGGGTTCCTCAGATCCTTTCCTAAGGATCTCCCAGCACTGTGAAGGGGGATGAGGCTCATGTGCCGGCTAGCGCCGGCATTATTTTTGCATAAATATATATAAAATTATATATATTATACATAATATTATACAATTATTATTATATATTATATATATTATTTTATATATATACATATATCAGTACCCGTATGACAGCCGTGTCCCTGCGCTCCCAGCATCCCCCCGAGCCCAGCTCCCCTCTCCCCTCCCCGCAGCCCGAGGGGTCCCCGAGCCCACCGCCAACACAAACACCCCGGCACAACGCAGCCTTTCACTGGGGAGGCACCTCGGGTACCCCCCGAGCTGTGCCGAGGCAAAACCGCGGCGAAACTAAAAATTAAAAACTTTAAAGAGCGAGAGAGACAGGCGAAGAGCAGAGTGGGGGGTCCCGGGAGGACTGAGCAGGGGGGTTCCCAAAGGGATTGAAGGAGGGATGGGGAGATGCCGGGGATCCCCCCGGGATGAGCGGAGCGGGGGGCGCGCCGGGGCTCACCCGCGATGTGCTGGCGGCGAGCCTCGTCCAGGTGCGTGGAGACCACATCGCCCATGGCGAGCGGAGCCGGGCCGGGCCGGGCGGCGGGAGGAGCGGCTGGAGGAGGAGGGAAGAGGGAGGAGGAGGAGGAGGAGGAGGAAGAAGGCAGAGCTCGGGGCGGCCCGGCAGCACGGCGCCCCACGGCTCCCCCCGGCCACTCCTCCCGCACCGCCCCCGGCCCCGGGGAGAGGCTGCGAGTGTCCCCCCGCCGGTAATTAGCGCGGCTAATTACCCTGGGGATGGGCAGGATGGAGGAGGGGGCAGCGCCCGGTGTGCCCCGCAGTGCCACCGGCAGAACCGGCTCCGTGCTGGCATTGCCACAGCCGGGCTCCGTCCTACCTGCGCCCACACCGCGGCCAGCAGCCTGACCTTGGTGCCAAACTGGACAGGGGCGGCACAGCCAGGGGCCCCTCTGCCTCCCTACCCGGGGGAGAAGGGGATGGGAACGCTCGGGGTGGTTTAAAACCCGCCCCGGGATGGGGCTGGCATCACCCGGGGAGCCGGGGGCACGCTCAGAACGGGACACTGAAACAGGGAATTTGCGTGTCTGTGTTTTCCAGCCGTCGTGCGAAGTCTCCTCGGAGCCAGGCGGGGAGGAAGGAGCCGGAGGAAGCGCTGGAAAAGCTCCTCCTTCCTCTCGCTGCTGCTGCGGCCCCGCTCCCAAGCGCAACAGGCGGAAACAGCGCGCAGGATCCCGCGGCGCTGCCCGGGCACGATCCGTGGGGAGGGAAGGAAAGGCCCCGCCGCCCTCATTCCCAGAGCCCGGGCACCGCCAGCAGCTCGGGGTGTGACCGAGGGAGGAAGAGGAGGAGGAGGAGGAAGGAGCAGGACGTTGCTGGCGTGCCCAGAAAGTTCAGGCTGTTCCCAGCTGCGGGGCGGCTCCGGGGAGTCGCTGTCGAGGTGGATGCACGCCTTGGCATCGCTCGGGCTCCCTGGATGCTCCCGGAGCTCTGGAAGCTCGGCTCAGCTTGGCTCGGTGTGGGGCAGCCGGCGTGGAAACGGCTCCAGGAGGCTTTTCCTGGGCTGGCCTTGTTTACCCGGCAGCGGTGGGAGGGAGGGAGGCTTGGAAGTGGCCGGGCTGGGAGCGAGGCATCCTGTTTATCCTCCTGAAATAGCTGCCCTTGGCCGCGGGGCTGGGCAGGGGGCGGCAGGACGGGCACAGCCCTCGCTCCCCGCCCGCTGCCACCGCCAGCCCTGCCCTGCAGCGCTGCCACCACCCCTGGCGACACCAGCCAGCCCTCGCCGTGCCAGGGGGATGCCACCCTGCAGCCAAAATCCTCCTTGTGGGCACGGTGTGCCCGTGCCAAGCTCTGCCCGAGCCGAGCACTCCCCACGTGGCCAAAAAGCATCAGCACATCGAGTGGCACAAAGATGCCACCTGCATTTGCCCCAGCTCTCTCTCCCCTCTGGGATGCCCACAGTGCACCAACCTTTTCCATCCTAACACTGTTCTCACCCCTCCGACTCATTTCAATGGAGAAATAATTCCAAAGCTGGAATATTTCGTTTTTTATATCCTTTTATTTCCCTTTTTTCCCCCCCTGAGATGCCCCATAAGAAGGTTTTACCCTGTGCACGGGGCTTGTTTGCAGTTTGTTTGCCTGGCCAGAATGCTGCTGGTATCAAGGGATTCTCCCGGGAAATTTATCTGCAGCAAAATCTCATTTCCAATAGAAAATTGTTCCACTGGAGGCTTTTAAACACTTTCCCCAGTGCTGATCCCCGAGGAGTCTGGCTGTGAATTAGTTTGAAATTCTGTCTTAGTGAGGTGATGGTATTTAAGAGGCGATGAAAATGCATCCACCCACTTCAAATTGAAAAGAAATGGGAATATCTATCCATGTAAATAACTTCATTATTAGAAACCAAGCTTCATCCCTTCCAAAAAAGCAATGTATGGAATATGATTTAGGCAGTGCGCACATAATCCTGCTAAATAAACCAAGTAAGTGGTTTAAAAGACTTATTTTTGAAAAATTAATCCACACAAGCACAGGAGCACTTGAGTCATCACTGCCTCTTTTGCCCACTGGTGTGTTTCTTAAATAAATAAATAAAACCTGAATGAAGAGGTAAAAAATAGACAGCATTGATATTGTTGATTTGCAAACAGGAAGGGAATGTTTGTGGCACACAGAAATAGCCTGTCAGCAGAGCCTGGAGCTGTCCCACAGACACACAGGCTGCTTTTGGGGCTCCAAAAACCACCTGAGGATGGGCACGATGTCCTGGCACCAGCAGACAGTGCCACGTGGTGACACAGCAGGGAGCTCTTGGCACTGGTGCCAGAGAGGCTCAGCTGCCAAAGCTTGGGCCAGGAAAGTAAAGAAGTTGTTGGAAGGTTTTTATTGGGACTGCAGACATTTGGGAGCTCAAAACTCAGCAGGTGAGCACTTTTTGGTTTATTCCTACAGGGTCATGTGCAGAGGGGATTGTCCCCAGTGTGCTCCTGGTCAGGGTTTCCTTCATCCCCACTGCCCCAGTGGGTGCCTGAAGAAGATGAAGATGAGGATGGGGATTTTGTGTTTCCTCTCTGGCACATTTTGGTTTATTCCCACATGGTCATGTGCAGAAGGAATTGTCCCCAACATGCTCCTGGTCAGGGTTTCCTTCATCCCCACTGCCCCAGTGGCTGGCCCAGGAGGATGAGGATGGGGATGGGAATGGTTTGTCCTTCCTCTCTGGCACATTTTGGTTTATTCCTACAGGGTTATGTGCAGAGGGGATTGTCCCCAGTGTGCTCCTGATCAGGATTTCCTTCATCCCTGCCACCCTGATGGGTGTCTGAGGAGGATGAGGATGGGGATGGGGATGGGGATGGGGATGGAAATAGTTTATCCTTCCTCTCCAGCACATTTTGGTTTATTCCCACATGGCTACATGCAGAGGGGATTGTCCCCAGTGTGTTCCTGGCCAGGATTTCCTTCATCCCTGCCACCCTGATGAGTGTCTGAGAATGATGAAGATGGGAATAGGGATGGGAATGGTTTGTCCTTCCTCTGCAGCACATTTTGGTTTATTCCTACAGGGTCATGTGCAGAGGGGATAGTCCCCAACATGCTTCTGGTCAGGGTTTCCTTCATCCCCACTGCCCCAGGAGGATGAGGATGGGGATGGGAATGGTTTGTCCTTCCTCTCTGGCACATTTTGGTTTATTCCCCCATAGTTATGTGCAGAGGGGATTGTCCCCAATGTGCTCCTGATCCGGGTTTCCTCCATCCCTGCCACCCTGATGGATGCCCAAGGAGGATGAGGATGGGGATGGTTTGTCCTTCCTCTCCAGCTGCAGTTTCTGGGAGCCCAGCCTGGCCCTGCTCAGGCACTGAGCCCATCCTGCTGAGCACAAGGGGTGCAGACACAGCCCTCCACTGCCCTCCTGGCTCCCCTCCTGGCTCCATCCTTCCCAAGGATGTCTTTAAATCCATCTCCCTTTGCAGGCTCAGCTCCCAGCTCTGCTTCCCCACATCCAGGTAAAGTCCCTGCATTCAGGAGAACAAACCAGCAGTGCCAGCAGCACAAGTGATGCTCAGAGGGCTTTGTCACACCCTGTCCTGGGCCTGTCCCACGTGCTGGGGCTCTGAGGGACCTGGCACAGACGTCCCTCCCATCAGAGGCTGTGCAGTGTTGGAGCTGTACAGAATTGCAGGCTGATAAAGTGTAATCATGCCAGCTAATTACGTCTCACTGAAGAGATGGAAATAATGCTTATCTGCCTGGAGCTGATGAATTATCTAGCCCAGCTTGGAAATGAAGGATTTCCCTGTGAATACAGCCGAGGAGAATAAACATTCCCGTGATTTCAGGCAGCTCCTGGGATGGTGGAGATGGCAGCAGCGAGCTGAGGTCGTTCCCACATTATTAAAGCCTTCAAAGCCTTCAGTGCATTAGCCCCTCATGATGAGCAAAGTGTTCCATACCTGTCCTTCCCCCTCCCAGGACTTCTGGATGATTCTGATGCCACAATCCATGGCTGTGACAAAGCATTTTTTTAAAAAAGTTGACGATGTAGGGTATTTTTTCTGCTTACAGCAATCAAACCAAGCCCGGCAGGGGCTGTGTGCTCAGCTCCCTGCCCTCCTGCCTCTCAGCTGGTCCCTCTGCATTCGGTACCTGGGGGGGATCATCCCACCTTGTTCCCGTTGGATTTTCCATGAACACGGTGAAGAACCTGAGCTCAGGGCAGCAGAGGTGCTGGAGGCACCTGCAGAGAGCCCAGAACAGGCTGTTCCCAGCCTCTCCCCTCCTCCAGAATCCTGCTGGATTCCTGCAGCCGCTGAGCACTGCAGGATGAATCTCCAGCCCGGTGAATGTTTATTGCCTCTCACCCACACCAGGAACAATCAGTGGAGTTTTCCTTTCACTCTCAGTGACCCTGGCACAAGGATCTATTTCCACCTCACCAGATCACGGGGAAACCCGATCGCCGTGGAGGGGGGAGTTTGAGGGCAGGAGCTGCAGCCGAGGGCGTCCCTCAGAGCTGGGCTCAGGTCCCCATCACAGGGTGGGGCTGCAAACCCACCTGGGCTCACCTCTGAGGCCCCGGAGGAGTCCTTGTTGAGGGACCCGCTGTGCCCTGGCACCGAGGAGGGAGAAGCAGCGGCAGAGAAGGGGGTGGAGGTGCCCTCCTGCTCTCCTTCCCCAGAACTGCTCTCGGTGCAATTAACAGCAGCGTGATTGCGGCAATAAAACTTTGCAATGTTGATAAAGGCGAGGGCAGCCGTGCCCAGCCCCGCCAGGTGATGCCGTGCCCGCGGGCTGCTGCGCCCTCCGTCCCGCTGCTGACTCCAGCGCTGGCTCCGATAACAGCGTCATTAACACTGCTGAATCAGGCCTGCCTCCAGCGGCTTCTGCTGAATCAGGGCTGCAGCCGTCAGCTCCAGCCTGAGCACGGAGCTCTGAGCGGGATCCATCAGCTCCAGCCTGAGCACGGAGCTCTGAGCGGGATCTGTGAGCTCCAAACCCCGGCTCCAGCCTGGGCACGGAGCTCTGAGCGGGGTCCGTCAGCTCCAAACCCCAGTTTCAGCCTGAACACGGAGTTCTGAGCGGGATCCATCAGCTCCAAACCCCGGCTCCGGCCTGGTCACGGAGCTCTCAGCAGAGCGATGGCACTGACTGAGGGACCCCTGGGGATCCCCAAAGGCCCCAGATGGGTGCCAGGGGGCTGTGACAGGCAGCACAGGGCGGGGGTGTCACCCCACCTCG
>JAWWEY010000050.1:9090581-9101852 GCA_035582745.1 Loriotus luctuosus | reverse complement strand
GGGGCGGGGGTGCTGTCACCTTCCGGGCTGGGTTTGTTGAATGTTTGCGGGTGTTTGGGGTTTTTCTGCAGTGCTCGGGGAGGGGGGGGGGATTGCTGACGGGGCGGCGGTGGAGAAGCGGCGGGGGGGGACAAGGAAGCTCGAGCCCCCTCGGATTTATCCCCCACTCGGTTTTATCCCCCCTCGCCCCCGTGGCCCCCAATCTCCCAAAGGGCCTAGGGGGGGCACAGAGGGGTGCAGACTCCCCCAAACCCTCCCCCAGCGCAGTGCCAGGCCGGGCCCTCCCGCTTTGTCTGCAGCAAATCCCGCTCAAACCCTGGCCTTTATTGCATTATTATTATTATTATTATTATCATTCCTATCATTATTACTATTATTTCCCCGGCTGTGCCTTTGCTCCCCTAACCCGGGGGTGCCCCTGTGTGTGTCCCCCCTCCCCGGGCATCCCTTGCCGCGGGGGTCCCGCTCCCTTCCCGGCCGGAATGCCGCGGGGGGGGCCCGGCCCCATCGTCCCCGGCTCCGCTTCCTCCTTCCCGGCTGTGCAAGGCGATATTTTCCCGGGGGGAAACGAAGCGGGGGGGAGGTTGTTCTCCAAAAACACCCGAGGCTGGACCAGGAAGGAGGGGCGCTCCTTTCCCCGGGGCGAAATTAAGGCGAAAAAACTCCGCATTATAGAGAAAAAAAAAAGAAGAAATTGAAAGGGCAGGAACCGGTGGGAACTTCCCCCCGCAGCCATGAGCCTTCCTCCTCCTCCTCCTCCCCGCCTCTCACAGGGTTTATTTCCGTGGCACCGTGGCCGGCCGCGGCCGGATCTGGGTGTTTTTTGGGGGTTTTTCGCTGTTTTTGGGGCTGTTTTTGGCGTGCCAGCCGTGCCCGTGGCCGTCCCCCCGCCCTCCCGCGGGCGCTGCAGATGGCGCGGCCGGGCCGGTGGTGTGATCGGGTGGGTGGCGATGGCCAGGGGGGGACACGGGGGGGATCCCCGTGAGTGCGTGGCCCTGCCACCCTGCCGGTGTCACCTACCGGTGTCACCCGCCCGCGGGGATGGGGGGTGCGAGCCCAAAATGGACGGGAGAGGCAGGGCAGCGTCCCGGTGTGGCCGTGCTGCAGGAGCAGCGATGGGGAGGGGGCTTTGCTGGGCTGTATCTGGGGGGGATGGTCCTCAAAGAAGGGACAGGGCTGTCCCCAGCCCGGGGGGCTGCGGGAGGGGGGGGGTCAGAGCCCTGACAGGGCCCGAGAGGGGACAGAGACCAGCGCCACTGCGTGTCCCCTATTTCCATTCATTGTCTGCGCTGGGAGACAGCACAGCCACACACACACACACACACAGAGGTTCCAGGCAGCATCAGGGAAATCTGACTTAATCCTCCCCTTCAGGCTTTAGTGACAAACCGCTCCGTTCTTTTCCCTGCAAAACATCATTCGGGGCTGGCGATGCTGATGTGCAGCCGGGCAGCAGCGCCGGGGCCGGGCTGGCGGGGACGCGTGGGTGGCTGCGAGGGGGGAGCCGCGCTTGTGCACCAGAAATGCTGCAGAGCAGCGAGGGTGGCACCGGGGGGGCACCCCGGGGTCCCCGCGGGCATCTGGGTGCTCCTCAGCCCCCCTCGGGGAGCTCCAGGGCTCGGTGCATCAGCCTGCCTTGGGGGGCTGGGTGCTGGAGATGCTCCCCCAGAGCTGGAGCAGGGTCTCCAGCTCGCTGTGCCTGGGCACTGGCACGAGGTTTCCTGGGCTGCGCCAGCCTGGCACTCCCCGGAGGGTTTCCTGCAGGAGATGTTTGCTCCTGAGGAGCAGGAGAGCCGAGCCTGGGGCTGACCCCGAGGCAGGACATCTCCTGTGGGCTCCTTTTCCAGCAGGAAGGGATGGATGGAGGGATGGATGGATGGATGGATGGAGGGATGGATGGATGGATGGATGGAGGGATGGATGGATGGAGGGATGGGGAGGATGCTGCCGCGTTGCCATGGCTCGCTCCTCCAGCCCCCCCTCCCGAGCTGCATTCTGCCCTGGCTTCCCTCCAGACCCGGATTATTCCTCTGACCAGCTGGTGCCATAACAGGACGGGGTTTGGAGGCCTCTGATGAGGTTGGAGGTGGCAGGCAGGGGGAGAGGTGGCCCAGGGCTGCAGGAGGAGGAGGGCAGAGCAGATTGTCACCCCCAGAGCTGTGGGGTGTGTGCTGAGGGCTGTCCCTGCTCCTGCCCGAGGTGTCCAGCCGTGGTGACTGCATCCTCCTGCACTGGCTGTTGTCTGCACGGGCTTGGAGCTCAGTGTGCTTGTCCCCAGAGATGGTGCCTGAGGACCAGGTCCTCCTGCTGTGTCGCTGGCCCCTCTGCCCTGGTGCTGGTTGGGAAAATCTCACCTGAGAGTGGCAGCTCTGAGGACACCCCTCCCCAAATCTTCACCCAACCTGACCCCCAACTGCACAGGCATCATCCCCAAATTTTCATCTGACCCCCAACTTCATGGACATCATCCCCAAATCTTCATCTGACCTTCCTGATTGCAGGGACATCATCCCCAAATTTTCACCTGACCCCCAGCTGCTCAGACATCATCCCCAAATTTTCACTGATCCTCCCACTGCAGGGACATCCCTCCCATGCTCTCATCCCCCTTGGATCCTCTCAGGGCCACCTTCCCCTGCCCAGCCCAGTGGTGGCTCTCCTGCAGCAGCCTGCAGTGAGGAGGAGTAGGCTGGTTTTACTTCACTGGAGTGTCAGCAGCCAGGAGAGACGGGCCCTGCTGCAGGGGTGACACCTGTGCAGCGCCTGCCACCGCTCTGGGCTGGCACAGGACACCAGGACACACAGCTGGATGTGATTCCATGGTGGATCCAAACCCCTTCAGCCTCTCCAGAGGCTCCTTTGGCAGGAGGAGCCCTGGGATAAGGAAGCACTTTGCAGAGGCAGCAAGAAAACACCTTTCCCCCAGGGCACCAGGTGATCCTCCCACGGGGCAGCCTCACCTGCCCAGCCTCCCCCAGAGCTGCCCTGTGCCCTGTGCCTCCTGCCAGGGCTGTGCCCACGGGCACATCCTGCCTGGACAGTGCCCAGTGTCACTGCCTGTCCCCAGCTGGGCTCCCCAGGCTCCAGCCCTGCCTGGGATGACTCAGGGGCTCAGCCTTGGGTTGTGCTGCACCTGCAAGGGCAGGGCTGGGGCTGCTGCCAGCCTGGGCACAGGCTGGGCACCTGACCCAGCCTGGCTGTTTGGGGCACCTGAGGGCTGCACAGGGAGCCCTGAAGGGTCAGATGCTGCTCATGGAGGATGTTCTGAACCTGTCTCAGTGCCCAGGGGATCCAGAAGGGTCAGATCCTGCTTGTGGAGGATGTTCTGAACCTGTCTCAGTGCCCACAAGACATGGCTGGTGTGCTGCCCATGCCAGGCCTGGCAAGGGCTGTGCCAGGCAGAGAGGAAGAGGAGGCAGCGAAGGGCACAGGGATCATTGGAGGGGTGCCCATGGCATCCTCTTGCCTGCACAGGGCACAGCTGTGGCCTCAGAGGGTGGGTGAGGAGCAGGGGGTCTCTGTACCCTGTCCCCACCACGGGTGGGAGCAGCCCCTGAATCCAGTGGCTCCCTGAGCAGCCCATCCTCCCAATTCCCACATTCCAGGTGTGCCAGCCTGGTGTGTGGGTACAGGAATGGGCAAAGCTGGGGCTGTGGCTCTGTCACCAGGCTCTGTCTCACCTTTGGTGTTGACTCAAAGTTGGAAAAGCTTGGAAAAAATCGTTGTAAAATTCAGCGTTCACCATCTCAGGCATTGCAGAACAATTTCAGTCTCCAGTCTGCACCAGGAGCTGAGAAACTCCTGCCCATATGTACCCATGGAAGGTGACCAAGAGTGACAAACCTGAGCTTGGCAGGACTGCATCCACCCACCATGTGCAGGAAGGTTAAAAAAGCCACCAGTGGAGAGGATTTACACTCCTTCCTTTTGAGAAGAAAAGAAGAAGTGATGTCTGTGTCTGATCCCTCTGCACCTCTTGGAGAAAGAGGCCCAGGAGAGATTCCTTCCTTCCCTCTTCCCACAGAACCAACACTTTGCAGAGGAGAATTGTCACCATCACACAGCTCCTGGGCTCACACTGAGGAGCAGATGCTGCTCCCTCCAACTCACAGTGCGGGGAAGGAGCCTGGCTCTGGAGCCTGCAAAAATAGAGCAGGGCTGGAGGGGCTGGGAGCTGTGGGCTCCACATCCCCCAGGATGGGAGAGAACCTTGGGGATGTGCACACACCTGGAGGGGCTTTAGTGGAGCCCATCAGATGGATCAGGGAGCAGCAAGGACCACTCAGCCACTGCCAGCTGCCCTCCAGCCTGTCCTGGTGTCCTTGAGGGACAGGAGACCAGCCCAGCCTGGATTCCCACCAAAGCACCACAGTTTGTTGGTGTTTTCCTCTGTTTTGGCTCGAGGCAGAGAGAAGAATGAGCTCAGAAAGTCGTGGCCACATGGGGGAATGTGAGGTCACCTCCCCTCAGGGACACTGTGACACCTCTGGGCACTGAAGCCCCACAGCCAGGGACAACATCTGCTGGGGATGGAAACATCTGGAGCAAGAGGACACGTGTTAGTGGTGCCTTCAGACCTGAAGGGCTGTGGGTCTTTGATTGTACCCAAACTGGGAAACTCTGCTCAGCTCCCAGATCCTTGTGCAGGCCCAAGGAAATTGTCTGCAGTTCCCACAGAGTCTCCTGAGCCTGAAGGGACCCACAAGGACCAGCACAGTTCAGCTGCTGCCCTGCAGGACACCCCAACCATCACCCTGTGCCTGCCGTGGAAATCTCGTGGGTTTTCCTCTGTTTCTGCAGGGCACTCCGAGGGCTCATGGGTGTCATCATGCATTTCATTTCCCTTTTTCACTTCTGGCTGTGTTACTCAACTTCTGCAGAGTTCAAGAGCTCCAGGTCTCCATCCTCCTCCTCCTCTCCACGCTGTGCAGCTCTCCCAGGGCTTTGCCCAGCAGGGATAAACGTGGGCACCCTTCATGAGAGCAGTGCAAGCAGGAAAAGGAGGAGTTAAACACATGGCTGGGACTAACCCCTGGGTTCCTGGGTGAGAAATGTCTCCTCCAGGAAGGCTGAGGGCTTCCAGGCATAATCCAGTGGGAGAAACGGGCATTCAGGGCTTGGGCTGCTGAAGGGCAGGTGTTTGGGGCTGGTTTGGGTTTTGGGCCCAGCAGTGGCCAGACTCAGGTGGTTCTTAGCTGTGCTGAGGGACATCAGCTGGGCTTGGTCACCTCTCAGTGATTCCACGTGCTGGTGGCTGTGTGGGGCCATTGCTGCCCCCCTGAGCTCCCTGGTGCCTGTTTGATCTGGGGTGGCACCTGCAGGGCCCCAGCTGGGCTGTGTGGGGCCATTCCTGGCACCCTGAGCTCTGTGCTGCCTGTTTTGTTGGGGTGGCACCTGCAGGGCCCCAGCTGGGCTGTGTGGGGCCATTCCTGGCACCCTGAGCTCCCTACTGCCTGTTTTGTTGGGGTGGCACCTGCAGAGCCCCAGCTGGGCTGTGTGGGGCTGGGGCCATGCTCCACTCCGTGCTTGGAGCAGTGCAATGTTCACACTGCCTTGAGCAATGAGTTACTGAAGCAGCACAAATGCAGTTGCCAGGCCAACCCAAAGCCCAACGTGTCCGTCTGGAGATGCAGCCTGACAGCTTTTTAGGAGAAGTGGCACTCCAGCAAACCTCACCCATGGAGTCATGGGTTTCCATGATCCAGCTCTCCAGAGCTGCCCTGGGATTTGGGATCTCTCTCGAGTTTCTGTGGTTGAGGTGACTTTGGAGGTATTAGAAAGTTGTTTTATTTTAGTTTTGCAGCTGAAGAAGTTGAGGTTTGTTGGTTTTGCTTTTTGAGGTTGTTTATTTTTTCTTATCTATTCCATTCTTTCTCTGACCTGCTGAGATCCAGCAGGTCGGGTTGTGGCACAGTGACAACCCTTGGGGTGATGTTAACTTTTTATATTATGAACTACATGTATTTTATTTACAGTAATTTTCTTATCACTTATGTTAGCTTGTCTTTAAACCAATCAAAAAGTGTCACCATCACAGCAGAAGATGGAGAACAAGAAGAAGAAGGACAGGACATGCCCTGATTCCTCCATCTTGCTTCTTGAACCCCCATTCTAAAACTCTAAAAATTTTACTTTTTCACCCTGTGATAAATTCACTATCATTCTACTCAAACTCTTGCAGCTTGTAACTCCTCACACAAAGTTGGTAATTGTTTCCATGGGTTAAAATCAAAGGCACATGTGGTTTTGACTCTGTGCCAAGGTCTCTGAGCCCCTGCCAGGGTCTGGAATCACCCAGGACAGCCAGAGGAATGTCCTGGGTCCTGACAGATCCTGAGACACAGCAGAGGGAAAAGCTCAATCCCTGTCCATCCCTAAAGCAGCTCCATCCTCCTGTGCCACTGCAGGCCACCATGAGGTCCTGGATGTGGCAGTGAAGGAGCATTTGTGAGCAGCAGGAATTGCCAGCAGGGAAGGGCTTGGCCATGGCTGCTGGCACTGGGGTCAGCCCTGCAGCTGGGGGGCCCTGCTGCTGCAGCCCCAGCCAGGACAGGGCTTTAGGGGAGCCTGAGGCTTTAGCACACCCACCAGGGGAGGTCAGGGCTGCTCATCAGCTTCCAGGCCTGTGCTGAAGCAGGAAATGGGCTTGGGGAACCCCAAAAGGGATCCATCTCTTGGGGAACCCCAAATGGGTTCATCCCTTGGGGTATCATAAAATGGGTTCATCCCTTTGGGCATCCCAAAATGAGTCCATCTCTTGGGGCATTATAAAAAGAGTTTATCTTCTGGGGAACACCAAAATGGGTCCATCTCTTGGGGAACCCCAACATGGATCCATTTTTTGGGGCATCCCAAAATGGGTCCATCTCTTGGGGCATCATAAAATGGGTCCATTTCTTGGGGCATCCCAAAATGAGTCCATCTTTTGGGGCATCATAAAAAGGGTTTTTCTCTTGGGGAATCCCAAATGGGTCCATCTCTTGGGGCATCATAAAAAGAGTCCATCTCCTGGAGAACTCCAAAATGGATCCATCTCTTGGGGAACCCCAACATGGATCCATCTCTTGGGGAACCCCAACATGGATCCATCTCTTGGGGAACCCCAATACTGGTGCTGGAGGAGGATCCAGAGCTGTCTGTATTCCCTGTTCTTGGGAGAAATTGTCATTAAAATTCTTTCAGCCTGAAGGAAACAGATGGATTGTGTTAGGTCCAGGCAAGCCAAGTGTTGGAGGCACTGCATGAGATGCTCATATGGATTTTTTTTTTCCCCCCTGAAACCTGGTTTTATCTCCAAGATGAAAAACTTGGCTGTGAGCATCACCAAATGATGTTAGATCCTAAAAACTCTGTCTGGCCAGATGTTTGAGGACATGGACAGCAACATCTGGCCTGCTGATGTGGAATGGGAGAGCAGCACTTCTCCCATTTCCCCTGGGAGTGCAGAGCACTCTTCCCTGAGCTATGGTTTAGTGGCTGCTGCAGGGACACCAGGAGGGGAAGTTCATGGCCACATCTCCCTAAATGTGACACCAACCTCCAGCTTTTGATGGATTTTGTGCCCTTTGGCAGGACCCTGGAGTTCTTTGGAGAATACTCTGTGGGTCTTTCCTGCCCCTGCCTGGGCTCTGGGCTGGCTCTGGCCAGCTCAGAAAAGCCAAAATTTTGTGTGAGAGCCAAAATTTGGAGTCAGATCTGAGCCATGGTCAGGGCAGGAGAGGACATCAGTGTAGGGAATGAGTGTGCCCAGGGACCAGGATTTAGGGACTGACACCCTAAACCTACCAAGCTCAGAGAAATGACCCTTTGAGGTGCCCAGCTCCTGCTCTGAGGCCCATGCTGGTTCCAGGGTGGGGCTGGGGATGTGACAGCACTTTGTGCAGCCAGGCAGGTGCTGCCCCCTCAAACATCCCCCATCCATGCAGCCCATCCCTGTGCAGGAGGGACAGGGTGTTCCCACAGAGCCACAGTGTCCCTGCAGCCAGGACACGCTGGGGACGCTGAGGCAGCACTTTGGGAGCCTTTTTTGGCATCTCCTACCCTTGGGCCCTCTTCCCTCATGGGAACATCATCCCCTGGGCCACAGGATGCTCTTCCCAGCCTCCTTCTGTCCTTCCTTCCCTGTCCTTCTTCCCCAGCTGGATTTTCATTGCAGGGAGGGGCAGGAATCCTTCCTGGGTGCTGCTTTGTGCTGAGCCCTTCCATGGTGCTCCAGCAGGGCCCCTGGGCTGTGCTGGGATGGAGCTGTGGGGTGGGGTGGGATGGTGGAGCCTGTGGGATGGGATGAGGATGGAGCTGATGGCATGATGGAGCTGATCAGATAGGATGGTGATGGAGCCTGTGGGATGGGATGGAATGATGATTGAGCCTCTGGGATGGGATGGGATGAGGATGGAGGCTGTGGGATGGGATGGGATGATGGAGCTGATGGGATGGGATGAAGATGGAGCTGATGGCATGGGATGGGATGGTGATGGAGCCTGTGGGATGGGGTGATGATGGAGCTGATGGGATGGGATGAGGATGGAGTTGATTGGGTGGGATGATGATGGAGCCTCAGTGCTGCCCTGCAGACAGTGCTGTTGTTGCTGGATCCTCACTCTGGGGCAGGAGCCAAGTGAGCAATGGCAGGAGGAGCAGGGATGTGCTGGCACAGCCCCTCCCCAGCTGGGCCCTGCTGTCAGGGTGCACGGGCAGCCCTCAGTGCCAGCTCCTGCCCACACAGCACCATTCCTGCTGCAGTTGGTGGGTGCAGGTGGGCAGCACACGTGGGCACAGGCAGCAGCTTTGCCTGCCCAGTTCAGGCACCCAGGCACCCTCCATCCCCTCTCCCAGCCCAGAGCTGTCCTGTGTCCCCTCTCCCCATGGGGAGGCCAAAGAATGTGACCAAGGCCAGTGTCCCTCTGGGGCTCCCTGCAGGCAGATTTAGTTATTTATTTATTAAGGGCACGTTTGGGCAGGAAAGGTGATGGATGTGCAGTGGTAGGAATGGCTGTAGGAATTGGTGTGGATGTGCAGTGGTAGGAATGGCTGTAGGAATTGGGATAGATGTGCAGTGGTAGGAATGGCGCTTTGCTCCAGGTTTTCTCCAGGTTTTGCAGCAGGACAGACAGACAGCAGTGCTCAGAAGCTCCTGTGTTATCCCTGTTGGCACCAGTGCCAGCTCTGGACCCTGCTGGGCTTCACCCAGGGAAGCAGCACCCTTGGGGTGACCCACAGGGAAGGCTGCCAGGGCTGAGGCTGGCAGGGTGACACCCTCACACCTCTGGTTTCTAGTTCAGAGATGTTCCTTAACTGGCTCTTTATTGAGCATTTCCATCCCTGTCCCTGGCACCAGGGGCTCAGAGCAAACCCTGCAGGGATGAAATCCAGGGGAGATGCTGTGTGAGGAGTTGGCACTGACTCCTTTCCTCAGGCTCAGCTCTGTGAGGGACAGAGGTTCACACACCAGGGTCAGAGGGGACTTGCAGGGTTTGGGGGGCTCCTCTCTCCCCCAAATCAGATATTTGGGCAGCAGGGCAAGGCTTGAACCCCCCTTCCTGCCACCCAACCCCAAAGACTGTCCCACTGCCACCTGCTCATGTCCCTGAGCTGTCCCAGGGGGCTGGCCTGGGGCAGGAGCAGGGGAATTTGGGGTGGGTGCTCCTGGGGTGCTGCTGTCCTGCCTGGTTGCATAAGCCCAGCAGCCACGGGAGGTGAAATGGGATTGTGAGGGATTACAAGGAACAGGCTCAGGCCGCTTGATTCTTGTTTCTAAAAGGAGCTCTTAAGCTGCTGTTGTTTTCCCAGCACTTTGGATTAGGGCTGAACCTCGTGGGGCTGCCCCCAGGCTCCCCAGAGGGACCCCCCAGCCAACCTGGGGTCTGTCTGTGAGTGCCAAGCACGAGAGAAAACAGGGCTAGGGGGTGAGCACCCCTCCCTGGGCACCCCAAACCCACCCCCATCCCTCCTCCATCCCCAGTTAAGGCACAGTGTGAGTGGCACAGGGGTGGGGGTTTGGTTGCCCCCAGTGCAGCCCGTGGGGTGCTGCAGGAGGGACTCTGGGCTCTCACCATTGCCCCATCCCCTTTCTTGCAGAGATTATGCACGATGTGATCCGGAAAGTGAAGAAGAAGGGGGAATGGAAGGTGAGCACTGAACCCAGGGAGGAAGCAGGGAAGGGGCAGGGTGGGGAGGGTCCTGCCGTGCCCCCAGCTCACAGGGTGCTCATGGGATGCTCAGGGGATGCTCACAGGGTACTCACAGGGTGCTCAGGGGTGCTCACAGGGTGTTCAGGGGTGCTCACAGGGTACTCACAGGGTACTCACAGGATGCTCACAGGGTGCTCACAGGGTGCTCACAGGGTACTCACAGGGTGCTCACAGGGTGCTCACAGGGTGCTCTCTCTCCCCAGGTGCTGGTGGTGGACCAGCTGAGCATGCGCATGCTCTCGTCCTGCTGCAAGATGACCGACATCATGACAGAGGGCATCACCAGTGAGTTCCCCCTCCCTGCCTCCACATTCCCTGTGGGAAAGGCCAAATCTCCCTGTGCACCAGGACACCCACAAAGGCATCTCCAGGCTGGCACAGGGAGGTTGGCACAGCCCCCACCCAGCCCTATCCCACTTGGGATGGAGCCACTCCACCTCCATGGCCCAGGGACGGCTCCTGGTGCCAGGCTGGAGTTCCAGAGGTGCCTCCTTGTCTGCTGGGGCTGGAACAGCCAGAACACCTTGTATCCTGGCAGCCCTTCAGTTCGAGGAGGGGACTGGGTGTTGGTTTTTATCAGCCTGATAATGAAATGGCTCCCTGCAACACCTGGGAAGGACAAGGAAATGCCAGGCTGGATCCTGGGAGGTTCTGGGGATAGTGGGGTTTTGTCTGGGACAGCAGGGCTGGCATGGGCGGGCAGGGGTGGGCAGGGATGAGTGGATGGGGGTGTTTTGGCTGTGGAGGGGCTGCCATGGGGAATCCACTGGCTTCCATGGGGAAGCCACCACAGGGTGTCCAGCAGCCCTGCCCACAGCCCCCCTGCCCTGATCCCTGACCCCTGTTCTCCCCCCAAGTTGTGGAGGACATCAACAAGCGCCGGGAGCCGCTGCCCAGCCTGGAGGCCGTGTATCTCATCACCCCCTCCGAGAAGGTGAGTGCACGAGGGCACAGGGACAGGGTGAGGCCTGGCATGGGCAGCTGTGCCCATGGGGAGCGTCCTGGCTCAGCTCGTCTCGGGTTTTGGTTGTTAATTGCTGCCCCAAGATGTGCAGGGTGCCTCTGCTTTGGCTTGCGTGGC
>JAWWEY010000050.1:9062792-9074745 GCA_035582745.1 Loriotus luctuosus | reverse complement strand
CTGGTGGCATGGAGGCTCTGGAGGTACCTCTGCCCCCAGGTTTGTCAGGGAGCACGCAGTGCAGGGACACTGAGGGGCCCATCCTCCTCTCCTGGTGGCATGGAGGCTCTGGAGGTACCTCTGCCCCCAGGTTTGTCAGGGAGCACGCAGTGCAGGGACACTGAGGGGTCCATCCTCCTCTCCTGGTGGCATGGAGGGCCTGAAGGTGCTTCCAGTCCTGCTGGCCCCAGGTTTGGCAGGGAGTACACAATGCAGGGACACTGTGAGGGGTTCATCCCCCTCTCCTGTTGGCATGGAGGGCCTGGAGCTACCTCTGGCCCTGCTGGCCCCAGGTTTGGCAGGGGGCATGCAGTGAGGGACACTGAGGGGCCCATCCTCCTCTCCTGTTGGCATGGAGGGCATGAAGGCACCTCTGCCCCCATGTTTGACAGGGAGCACACAGTGAGGGACGCTGAGGGGTCCATCCCCCTCTCCTGGTGACACAGAGGCCCCGGAGGTGCCAGCAGGGCCCTCAGAAGAGGCAGGAGCCGCGCAGGCCCCGCGGCCGGCCCAGCTCGGCGGCCAGGGCCCGGCTGATGCGGCTGGAGCTCAGCCTGGCACTCTGGGCAGCCTCCACAGCCCGGCCCAGGCACCAGTTCAGCTCATCCAGCTCCTCCAGCTCCAGGCTCAGGCAGCGCTGGTGGCCCTGGGGCCGGGGGGGACGCTCTGCCCGCCGGGGACCCACAGGGACAGCGAGGGGGACCCCGGCCGGGGCTGGGGCTGAGGTAGGAACTGCTGGGGAGCAGTAGCTGGGAAGAAGAAGGGACACGGCTCAGTGATGGGCTCTGTGCCACCACCCCACCCTATTTCCATCCCTCTTTCCCATCTCCTCCACGCCCACCCCACAGCACCAACCCCTAAACACAGCTTGTCCCCAAAGGAGGTGGTGGCAGTGTCACTCCACAACAGATCGCTGGGCTGGGGACAGCCCCTCCTGGGTTCCCCCTCCACCCCTGGGGGATGCTGACCCCCTGAGCCCCCTCCCAGCCCCAGGGCATCCTTACAGCATGGAGGGCACGTAAGGCACGAGGGGGACGGGCGCCAGGCAGACGGTGGCAGCAGGGGTGGCTGCCAAGTACCAAATTCCAGCTTGCTCCGGCTTCTCGGCTCCAGCATGGGGACCTGGGGGACAGGAGCCACCAGGGACACGCTCTGCTGAGGGAGGAAGGGGGTTAGATGTCCCCATGGGGGTTTGGTGTCCCCAAGGGTGAGCATGGAGTGGCAGCCCCAGTGCCATGCCCCCCTGTGCCACACTGGGTGGGCACAGTCCCCTGGCATTGTCAGGGGGTTGAGGTTGGTCCTTGTCCCACCAGTCCCCACACGGTGAGGAGCTGTGCCAGGCACGTGTCACCCTTGTCACCCACCGTGTGTGGCTGTGTCCCTGCTGCCCGTGGGTGCCCGGCAGCTGGGGCAGGACGCTCTCCTGGGGGTGCTGTGCTGGGGCTGGAGGGGGGTGTCACCTCCCCCAGGTGCAGCTGTGGAGAGAGGACATCAGCAATGTCCCCTGCACTGACAGGGATGGTTGGGAAGAGCTGAGTGGTTTGTGGGGGGCTGATGAGATTAGGGGGAGGATTTCCCTGCAGGGAAAGGGGGGTCTGCAAAGGTGGGCTCTGCACTGGCACTGGGACAGGGCTGGGGACAGGTGACACTAGTGCCAGTGACACCTGGAAGCCCAGGGAATCCCAGCAAACCCAGGGAATCCCAGCAATCCCAGGGAATCCCAGGTATTGCTGCCCACACAGGCATAGACAAACAGATGCCAAGGGGGATTTGACCCGTGCAGGACCCCCACGAGGTCAGGGCATCCCCCTGGGGGACAGTGGGGTCTGGCCAAGGGACAGTGGGGAGAGCCTTAGGCCATGAGGAATGGGTTTGCCTGTCCCCTCCCTAAGCCTCTCCAGTTAATTAATTAAGGTCATTAGCAGCTGTTAGGGGTGGAAGGGAAGGCTGGAAGGGGCTGGGCACCACTCACCTGATGCCATCCTGCCCCTGTGACATCGGGGACACCCCGAGGTGCCCGGCTCTGCTCGGGGTGCTGGGGTGGCACGTGGTGTCCCCGCCTGGTACCGTGTCCCTGCCAAACCCCAAAGTAAGCCTGGTCAGGGTGCCAAGGTGGGGGCGGCCACCTTCAGCCCCACAACCAGCACCCACCTGCGTGCTGTCCCCGGAATGTCACCGCCCCCGGGGGCTTCCCAAGGTGCTTCCGCAGGGCAGGGGGTGCCCGGGGCCCGGGCTCTGACTCGGAGGCTGCGGTGGAGGACACGGAAGGGGGGTGGCATCCACCGGGACCCAGCTCCAGACCTGCAGGACCCACCCTGGGCTGAGCACTGCGGGCTCCGTGGGACCGCCAGGATCTGTTCCCCATGGTCCTGCAGCCCCGCAACATCCTGGGGAGGGCAAGTGGCGTGCAGGGAGGAGCGTGTCCCCTCTGTCCCCACCCCACTTACCGAGGTCGAGCTCGGGCTTGTCCCGTGGCAGCGATGCCGACCTTCCCCTCCGCATGGGTGTGACCCTGGGGGCCGCCCTGCCCCGCACCGGGGGGCTCGGCTCCCTGCACAGGGGACAGAAATGCTGTCACCCCCTCCTCAGGTTGAGGTTTGGGGTGTCCCCACGCTGCCCCCCACAACCCCCGGGTCGCCCCTGCCACCTACCCCGAGGGTGCCGGGTCCTGCGGGGCCGATGGCACGCTGGTCACCGGCTGCCTCCTGGCCGGGGTGACACGGGGAGTGGCTTTTCCCCCGGGATAGCTGCGGGAGTGGCACAGGCTCTCCTCCAGCCTCCGCCGCAGCCGCCACACCTCGTCCTGCAGCGCCCGGATGGCCTGGCTGCCCCAGCACACATGTCCCAGTGAGGGGGGTGCAGCCAGCAGGGACCCCAGCAGTGCTGGTGGCCCTGGGGGAGCATCAGCACCCCCCTCCCGGACCCCCCCCCCCAAACCAATCCTGGGCTGGCCTCCAGTGCCCAGCGGGTGCCTTTGGGGGGTCCCTGTGCCACCCAGGGGGTCTGGCCTGGTTTGGGGTGCTGGGGACACAGCCACTCACTCGCGGTGCCGACGGGAGCCCAGCAGGTCACAGTGAGCCGGGTCGAGGGACGGCACGTCGGGGGACAGGAGGGTGGGGGATGGCGTTTGGGGGGAGGGCAGGGGGCTGCTTGGGCTCCTGGCCACGGCTGGGGGGTGGCCACCGGCGCTGGCACAGCTCCTGGCGCCCACCTCCGAGTCCGTGTGAGCTGGGGAGGAAGGGGAGCACAGTGAGTGGGATCAGCAGGCAGAGACTGGGACACAGCTCCCTCACCAGCACCACAAGGAGGTCTGGGAACCCCAAAAACCAGAGGCACAGAGCCAGGGCTCCCCAGACCTCTCACCCTCACCGAGTCCTGTGTACTCACTGCCATCATCACCGTCGGGGTCGGGTCCCACCTCGCTGCCCTCAGCCCAGCGAGGGGGGGAGCTGCTCCGAGAGGGGCTGCTGGGGGGCAGCCGGGGCCCCCCTGTGCCCCCCGGGGGGTAGATGCCCATCAGTGCTGTCTCGGAGGGAAGCGGGGTCGTCTCTCTCTCCCGTGGGGTACGGAGGCTGCTGGGGATGGCGACGGAGGGTCCCAGCGAGCCCGGAGCCCTGGGGAAAGGGACAGGTCATGCAGGCAGCCCCAGGGCTCCCCCTGGCCACCGGAGCTTGTCTTTTTTAAAAGAGCTACTCCTTTTTAACTGTCTCCTTTTTATATCCCAAGAGCATCATCATGGCAACACACTGTGAGAAAGTACACTTTGCAGTGTGAGTTGAAGAAAGTGTTGCTAGCTCAGGTATAAGGAAACTGATTCCAAAAGATGATTCTCAGCAAAGCTGACAGAATCATTGAATTGCGGGATAGCAGCTTGGGTTGGAAGGAACTGAAAGATCATCTGCACATCTCCAACCCTGCTCCCCACAGCCTCGGTGCCTCTCCCGCCATCCCTGCTCCTCAAATCCCCCAAATGCCGCGGGCAGGGCCGTACCCGGGGCCGGGGGGATGGTGCTCGGGGGTGTGCACGGGCGGTGACACCCTGCTGGCCTCCGAGCCCACGAAGCCGCTGTCGGTCTCTGGGGACACGATGCGCTGCTCCTGCAGAGGAACAGCACGGTCGGTGCCCAGCAGCCCGGGGGGCTCTGGGGGGGCTCTCAGGTAGGGATCCACAGCCCCAGGGACTCACCTTGCGGAGCGTGGGTTGGGTGGCACCTCTGCCTGTCCCGCCGAGGGACAGGGACACCCGTGGTGGCCCAGGGACTCCCAGCGGGGGCTTGGCAGAGGGTGGTGGCTCCTCAGCAGGGCCAGGAGAAGGGTGGCCCAGTGTCTCCTCCAGGTTTGGGGGTCCTCTGGGGGGAAGCGTCGCAGCTTTTCTCTGTGGGAGGTGCCTGTGGGGAGGGGATGGAGCGGGAATGATGGGGCAGAGCAACCCCAGACACAGGGAAATGTCCTGGTCCAGCTCTGCCGTGGAGGCCGTTAACCCCGAGGTAAAACTGGAGACCTGATGTCAAATCTCCTGCTCACCCCCGACTCCCACAGCACTTACAAGGGCAAGGGCTCGAAGTTGGGCTCCTCCTCGAGTGACCGTGTCCTGCAGGGGACCTTGCTGGGGCCACCATCCCCGGCCATGGGTGCATCCACCTCCTCCTGGGACTGGCTCCCCGCCAGGCTCAGCCGCTCCAGGCTCAGAGACTCCGGCAAGGACTTGAAGTGCTTGTACCTGGGAGGACCCACGGGCAGGAGAGGGTGGCTTTGGGGACATGCTTCATGCCCGTGGTCCCCCGCCCCGCTGTGAGGGCACTCACTGCTCCAGCAGGTCCCCAAAATCCTCCTCCACTTGGCGCTGCTTGTGCCAGAGGGGCCAGGGCAGCCCCCTTGCCACCCTCTCGCTGTCCCCTGCTGTCCCCCGGGGATCCTCCACCAGCGCAGGGCTCTGTGGGCACAGCACAAGGGGGTGAGAGGGGCAACCCCCATAAATGCAGAGGGGTGGGGAACCTTTGCACCCCCAGCTCACCTCGGGGCGTGGGGAGTGGGCGGCCGGTGGTGGGGACGGGGCTGGGGGGCAGCGGGGCTGCGGGGGGTGCTGAGGGAGGGACTGCCTCCTGCCCCCCGGCTCCAGCCGCTCCTTCAGCCCCTCCAGGCGCAGCCCCAGGCGGTAAATCTCCCCTTCCACTGCCCTGCAAGACACCAGCCGTCAGTGCGGGGCAGACAGCGACCCCCGGGGACTCTCCGGGGGCTCTGGGGAGGGGGTGGCAGGAGGATCGAGCCCGTACCGATCAGGATCAAACCCCCCCGCAGCCGCCGGGAGCTGCTGCCGGCCCCGCAGGTATTCCCGCTCCAGCGCATCCTGCGCGTCCTTCAGCATCCTCATCCTCTGCGGCACAAGGGTGCGGGGTCCGAGCCTGTCCAATGGGTCCCGGGCACCCCGTCGTGCCCCAGGCTGGGGACCGGGAAGGGGCTGACGCACCTGGAGCTGTTCCGAGGCTGTGGGGGTCCCGGCACGCACCCAGCTCTCGAAGGATTCCACCTGGCCGGGGTTGGACGGGCTGAGCCCAGCCCTGCTGTGCCCACCCCGCACTCCCTAGACCCTCCACATTAAGCATCCCCAGGGACTGCTCCAGCGCAATCCCCCATTGCAGCCCTATCCTCAGCCTTCCCAGCTCCTTCCCAGCACCCCACAACACTCCCCCTCCCCACACCATCTCCCCCAACCCCTCTGATCCAGACCCCTCCCAGCTGCCCCCTGCAGCGCCTCCCCAGCCTATCCCCATAGTCCCCCCCAGAACTGCCCCCAAATCCCCTCCCTGCTGCCCTGCAGCCCCCACCAGCACTCCCCAAAAGCCCTTCTCCATGCAGGCCCCCCAGCACCGCCTCAGCTCTCCGTTCCCACACCTCTCCACGCCCAGCCCCTCAGCAGCCCCCCGGTCCTTACCTGTGCCTGCAGCCGGCGGCTCTGCCCCGCCAGGGCCCGGGTGAGCCGCGGGCCGGGGCAGCAGCACGGCCCGGGGCAGGTGGGGCAGCCGCCCCCGGGCGGAGGAGGGGAGCGAGGCTGGGGCGAACCCCCCCGCTCTGACAGTCCCGGGGCTGCAGCTGCCAGAAAACACGAGGACAAGTGACACTGCAGCAGTGGTGACACCAGCGTGGGGAAGGGGCTCTGGGGGACAATCCCCCCAGAACTGGAGTGGGAGGGCGGTGAGTGGGGCAGGGGACACAGATCAACACACTTGTGAGATGTGGGGCTGTGGATCTGCACACCTGCGAGGTGTGGGGCTGTGGGATGTGGATCAGCACACCTGCGAGGTGTGGGGCTGTGGGATGTGGATGAACACACCTGCAGCTGGCGAGGCCGGGGCTGTGGCCATGCCCAGAGCCGCTGTCCGTGCCTGCGGGATGCTCAGGGTCATCACTCGGCTCCCGCTGGCCACGGTGCCCACGGCAAGGCTGCGGCTGGGCTGTGGCGGGTCGGAGAACAGGCTCACCTGGGCAGGGAGAGCGGGTTTGGGCAGCCAGCCTGCACCCCGACCCACCCACCGTGCCCCGGGGCACCCCGAAGCACCTCATGGGCACAGCAGTGGGTGCGGTAAAGGTGGGGACACGCGTGCGGGGGGCGGTTGGTACAGCCCTGCCTCAGTTTCCCCACCCACGCGGCGGCAGAGGTGACACGGGGACGAGCTTCCTGCCATCTCAGAGATGCGCCCCGCCATTCCGGGGACAATCCGGCTCTGCCACCGCCCGGCACGGAGGGGACCCTGCCAGGCGAGGGAGGCACGGTGCTCCCCGGGCTGCTGTGGGCTTTGCCGTGGCCTCAACCCCCCTCCCTGGGCTGGGACCGCTCAACCGCAGCTCCCCGGCAGGAGGAAGAGGAGGGGGCCGGGGGAGGAAGGCACAGCTCATAACCTCAGGGAGGGGGGAGCAGAGAGGGGAAGCCCCCCAGGCATCCTGAACCCCACCCACCCTGGCGCCCAGGCGCAGCTGGTCGATGGTGTTCTCAGCCTCGGCGTACTTGGTCAGCAGCTTGTGGTAGTCGTCCTGCGGGGAGGGGACAGCAGTGGGGGACAGAACCCGGCACGGGGGATGCCCGAGGGGTGGGTGCTGAAGGAGGGGAGGCAGCCCTGTGTGGGGACAGCAGGGAGGGGGAGTCCCATGGGTGGGATGCAGGAACCCCCTCTCCAAAACACCCGACCCCTCTGTGCAGATGTGACCCCGTTTCTCCGCGTGGGGAGAGCCCCTCTCCTCGCAGGGGGACAAACATCCTGAGGGTCACAAGCTCTGTGGGGGTGACCGGGGGGACACGAGCATCCTGTCCCCAGCCTGAGCACTGCCCACATCCCTGCTCCTTCTCACCTCGTCAGATCCATGCAGGACGGGGAAGGCGTGACCAGCACCACACCCCCACGGGGTCCCAGAGGTAATGACACCCCCATGTCCCCCGACCCTGCAGACCCTCCCAGTACGGCTGAACGGGGGGAGCCGGGCGTTACCTGGAGCTGCTGCACCAGCGCCGTGGCTTGTCTGGGGGACCTGAACTCCTGCGGCAGCCCGGCCGTGCTGGGGGGCTGCGGGGACGCCCCCTCCCCGCTGCTCAGCAGCACCTCCCGGACGATCTCGGCCGGGGATTTGAAGCCGATGGGGCCGCGGGGGCGGGCGGGCAGCACCCGGCCCCGGGGCGGGCGGTAGCTCTGGTCGAACTTCACCCGCGCCTCCACCTTGGACAGGTCGGGCAGGGGGTGGTTGAGGCGCCCTCGGCCGTACTGCGTGCCCTCGGTGCCCGTTCCCGAGGGATCCTTTGTCCCCTTGGCACCCGTTCGCCTCCGGGGGCTCAGGGACCGCGACTGCCGGGCGGCCTTGGGGGGCACCACGGCGGGCGCTGCTTTCTTGGGCACTCGGGATCTGCCGTGCCCTTGGGGTGCCGCGGCATTCCCGGTGCCCTGGGGCTGCCCGGTGGGTGCCGAGCCAGCAGGTGCCATTCCTGTGCCAGCTCTCTGGGGCTCGGGGACACACTCGGGGCTGGGGCCATCGGGGGAGAGCTGCAGGGGGAGGCCCCGTCTCGGGCTCCACTCCTGCCTGTGCCCCCCGATGGTGTCCCCGGCCGTGCCCCAGCCCCGGGGCTGGCGGGACGGGGTGCCGGGGCCAGGGCTGGTGTCCGAGAGCCCCGAGGTGTCGCCCCCGTCCGTGCTGCAGCCCCGGGGCTGGCACAGAGCCCGGCCGGCCCTCATGGCCTCGGGGCTGCCGCTGGAGCCCGAGCCCCAGCAGCCCGCAGAGGACAGCTCGGGGTCGGCGTCCCCATCGCTCTCCGCCCCCCAGGGCCCCTCGTCCCCCCCGGAGCTGCCCCGCTCCTCATCCTCCTCGGCCGGCTCCTGCCGCGGGTGCCATCGCCCCTCCTGTGCCGGGGCCCCCTCCTCCAGCTCCTCAGTGCCACCTGCAAAACAGCGGCACCGCGGGGCTGTGGCCACCCACACCCGGCCGGTGTCCCCGGCCCGCCGCTCCCGCAGCTCCGGCGACATTGGGGACCACCCCTTGTGGGCAGGACTCACCCCACGGGGGGCTCCTGGCACCCTCCCCCAGGCCGATGACCCCATCCTCGTCCATCCGCCTTTCAAAGTCGTCTTCTTCCTCCTCCTCCTCCTCCTCCTCCTCCTGCTCGCCGTGCCAGCGCGTCAGCTCTGTTTGTGTCCAGCGCAGCCATGGTGCCGGGCTGGCCATGGCCCCTCACTTGTGTCGCTTCATGGCCCGGCGGCGGCGGCGGCGGGCTGGGGGCCTCCTTGTCGCGAATGTAGGTCACAGCATCGCCGCCGCGTCCTGGGGGGGGGCAGGGGGAAGAGCGAGGGATGCTCAGCGGGACATGGTGGGCTCTGTTTGAGGTGTCTTCCCTGTCCCCCCAATCCCGGGACAAAAGCAACCCCCGGGGGGGGCTCTTCATAGATGACGGGGGGGAGACACCCTCGGATCAGACTCCCCCCCACTCTGCATCCTACCCTGAAGCTGGAGTTGCCACATCTCTGCCAGCCATGAGGTCCTCGTGGGGAAGGAGCCCCTCAGGGCCACCCCAAAAGGTTTGTCCCCCACCCTGGGAACACCCAGGACATGCTGGCACCCTGTGGATGTCACCCCAGCTGGGCAGCCACACCCTGGGGACCACCAGCAGTGCTGGGGAGGCAGGAGCACCCCAAAGAGCCCTCTGGATGTGGGGGTCACAGCAGAGACCTGACATACAAATTCCCATTATGATCCCAAAGCATGAGCTCCCCCCTCACACTCATATGGGGTTTCTGCCAGCAGCCAGATGCCAAAACCCCAAACGTGGAGTGTGGCAAGAAAGGCCACGGGGTTTCCAACCCCTCTGCTGGACTGGAGCCCCATAAGCCCAAATTTTGGCCTGGGGGGCCAAACCAGGCACCTCCAGCCCCGTGCAGGGAACACTCACCCTGTACCAGCAGCCTCAGGACATCCCCATCACTGCGGCCCCACGAAAACCGAGCCCCCGAAACCTTCCTGTGCCTGTGGGGCAGCCCAGCTTTTGCAGAAGGAGGAAATGATGTTTCCTGCAAGTTTGCAGGTGGCCACAGAAGTTTTAACCCCATCCGGCCCTGCACACTGGGGGCTGAACCCTCCTCCCTCAGCATTTTCTATCAAAACCTTTATTTTTTAATCCAGTTCAGAGCAAAATGCTGTAGGAAGAGAGGGGAGGGAGATCCCTGGGACCATCAGCAGTTGGTCCATAAAACATCAGCGTGAAGATTTTCCAGGAGACCTAAAATTAAGCTTTAAAGCCCCAAAATCCAGCCATCCTTGGAAATTCCCCCAGATTTCCAAAGGGAGGGTCCATCCTGGGATGCTGCTCACGCTCCCAGGGATGCTGTGGCTGCACCCAGCCACTGTGGCCTGTCTTGGCACATTCACAGGCAGCCAATTAAGCCAGCTCATTAATGTGTAATTAGTGGCACGCAGAGGACAGCTTGACAAGCTAATGAAACCACAGCACGATCCCTGGGGTGGCTGCTCTTAGCCAGAGGGTGCTGTGGTGATTTTGGGGTGCTGCTGGCTGGGGCATGGGGATGATGAGGAGTAAACCTACCCACAGCACCCACATGCTCTGGGAAAAGTCCTCTGATCCCCTCCCAAGCCTCAGTTCTGCAAATTCCTTGGGTGTTTGTGAGGTTTGAGGTTATTTTCCAGCCCCACTTGGCATCAAGGGCATCATCCTTGTACCAGCCTTGCTCCCAGCCCTGCCTGCACCCTTGGGGCATTTCAAGCAGGAGCAAACCCCAAAGCATCCCTTAGGGTCTTGCAAACATCCTGGGGGTTTGCATGAGGTTTCCCCCCCCACACTGAGTGGATAACTCCATTCCCCACACCTGGAGATGCTCCACAGCTTCTCCTGCCACCGGGGGAGATGGGATTCTTCAGACTCTGAGCTACTGAAACCAAAGAGGGATTCTGGCTTTAGCTCCTCCCTGGGCTGGGATGTCTCCAGCCCCCAGTCCTCACACACATCCCAGAGATCCCCAGTGAGTGCCTCCCATCCCACCTGGAGCCCTGCAGGATCCCAGAGCCACGAGGAGCCCCAAACACCACAGTCAGGATTCCCACAGGAGAGTGCTGGGTGAAAGGAGCCTGGGTGTGGGAATGTGTTTCCTATTGACAGAGGGACCAAATTATTCTTTGTCTCCTTAAAAAGGCAAAAAGCCCAAAAATTTCTCTCCTCAAGCGGGTAAAAAGACACCTCACAAGACCTTTAGGACTTCAAACCTGGGGCTGCCCAATTAGACAAAGGCCAAGAAGTCCCACCTAAGTAATTCACTAAAAAAAGAACAAAGGAAATAATTGCTTTTGCGGAGTGTCTTAACAAAAACAAAAACTTCATACCCCTAACTCAGTTTTTCTCTATAAGAGCTTTATTATTTTGCCTTTTATTAAAACCTTTTCTGTTTCCAACACTACCTCAAAAACCATCCTACTAATTTTATACCATTAAAAGTAACTAAACCATCTCAAGTGTAATAAATTCTCGAAGAGCTCATAAGACCTAACTCAAAAAAACCCTCATCACCTGGAGGTCCTGTTCTCTTGGGACAAAGGGGGTTAAAACATTCCCAACCCATTTCTGGTGTTTCTTTAACCCCATCCCAGGCAAGGGATGGGGATTTTTGCATCTCTTGAAGGAGGCCATGGCTAACCCACATGCTGTCACCCCATTTCTGAGCAATGCTTCCCCCATGCACAGCCCACAGCAGCTGCAGTCCAAACCCAGCCACAGTTATTGCTTTCCCAGAAAATCTCTCTGCTGATGGCCATGGTGGCAAGAGCAAAAAATTTCAGACTCCTTTCCCCTCTCTAAGTGATTTTCTCCCTGTTATGGGAGCACAGAAAAGCTTGAAAAATGATGTGGCTTCGTGCTCAGCAGCCACAAATCAAACAGAAACAATCCCAAATGTGTGTGCAGAAATATATCCATATATTTTAATTTTCCTCTTTGAAAGCCAGGATTTTTGCAACAGGCAACTGGGAAAAATAGCTAAAAAGAAATTTAAAAGCCTCAGTTAGAAACCCTGAACTCTGCTCTGCCCAGGCCCTCAAACCCTCTCCTGCCTTACAAATCCCAGCCAGGGCTGTCCCAAATTGTGGCTCAGGGGCTCAGCTGAGGGGGGGATGCTGTCAGCAGTGCTGGGTGCTGCCAGGTCTCTGTCTGTCCCTCCAAACCCCTGATCCTTTCTGCAGGCAGTGATCCCATCCCTGCCCCGATCCCATCCCTGATCCCATCCCTGTCCCACTCCCTGCCCTGATCCCATCCCTGTCGCACTCCCTGCCCTGATCCCATCCCATCCCTGTCCTACTCTCTGCTCCCATCCCATCCCATCCCATCCCATCCCATCCCATCCCATCCCATCCCATCCCATCCCATCCCATCCCATCC
>JAWWEY010000050.1:8866061-8881773 GCA_035582745.1 Loriotus luctuosus | reverse complement strand
TAAAATAATAAATCAGCCTTCTGAAACATGGAGTCAGATCCTCATCTCTTCCCTCATCCTCTGACCCCTGTGAACACTGTCACACAAGAGCAAAGCAGAAGCAAGAGCAAAGCAAAAAGCAAAAGCAGCACCATGTACTGCCCTGTGTGTCCCACCAGCCTTGGAGGAGCAGGCTGATAGCAAAACCAAACTTTCACTCTTCAGAGCCAGTCCTGAAGGCACAGAACAGATATGCAGCACAGACAGAACACACCAATGGGGATACAAGCATCAGAACGTCACCCTAGGACAGAAATGCTGCAAACATCTTCCCTCCCCAGCAGGGTCTGGCTCAGTCAGGAATGAAGCCAGGCTGTGATTCCTGCCCCTGAGCCCTCTGCAATCAGCTGAGGAAGGGAGATGGTGCTGGCAGAGTCAGCCCAGCACTGGGGGCTGTGGGAGAAGCCTTGCTGACACCCAAATTCCAGACTGCAGCTTGCAGCCAGCCCTGCTCCTTGAGCTGGCACCCATCAGCCAAACCTGCTACTGCAGAAAACAGAATTCATTTTTCCCTTTGTTGTTTTTTTTTTGTTTCTGTTTACAGAAATAGCAATTGATGGTCTCGGTACAATGGGGCCTATTGTGAGAATTAGCAATTTGGTTAATCCCCATAAAGACCCCTTTTGTGAATCATAAATCCTGTTCTGTTCCAGTGTTCTGAAATTGTAAAGAAATCCCAAAACAAAGCAAGGTTTTACTAAATAATCTCCTTAATTTTGAGTAAAAAGCAGTTAAATGGGAAAATAATTTTTTTCATTCAAAAGCCTTACTTATCTTTGGGGGTTGTTTTGTCTTTTTGAGGGGGTACCCTTAGAAATGGGACTTGGGCACCCTTAGAAACGTAGGTCAGATTCAGTTGTGTGTAGAAACTAAAAAAGGAACCTGTGGAATTTGAAAATTACTGAGATGAGGCTGGAACAAAATTCTCTAAAACCCTTAAAGGCTCACGGAAATGTCTGAATGTTGTCCTCACATGAATACAGTTTAATTTCACTGCTCTGGAAATGCCAGGATTACTCATTGCTGTGTGTATTCTGAATGCAATTAATAGTTTATATAAAAACCCCAACCCTACACATTTATAACACCCCATAAACTTTGACGTGGGGAAATGTCTGCCCTTCCCAGCTGTGAATGGAGCACTTGGTGGATGCTTATTAGAATAAAATAACACTCAGGAATAAATATGAATCCAATTAATTTTATTTTTTTGCTTTAAGACATAAAGAACATTTTAAAGAAGTCTCTATGAACTTAATTTCCCAAAGAAATAGCATCAAGTATAACAGATCTAAACTTTATACCGTGAATATTACAATTTCTCTTCCATAAAATTAAGACATCTCTATGTACAGTACCAATAAATATGCAGCAAACCTTTTCAGTGCCTTTTTTTTGACGTTTTAATATAAAACTCTACAATCAATGGCAGAACATAAGGAGATTTGTGCAAGACTGAGAGCAGCTGGAAAGCTATTTTAGTTCATAATTCAGCAAAGAAACTGAACACTGCTGACTTATGTTGCTTAATAAACTGGGTTATGATCTCCCAGGCAATGATTTTCTTGTTGTTCCAAGGGATTTAACAATCAGGAAATGGGGATTTGGAAGTGTCACTGCAGAGTTCCCACTCTGGGAGAGAATTGCAGCCAGTGCTGGCACCAGGACTCACCAAGAAATAAAAGTGGAGCTCTCCTTTCCTTTGGGAACCTGTCTGGATGCTGAGGGGGATGGGAAACACATCCCTGCCCATCAGCTGGGATTTTTACAGGCTTGGACCTTCCTGGGAGGGGAAATCATTTCCAGTTTATCCCTCCATGGGGATAAAGCCCTGCCAGAGGAAACCCCAGAGCTGGATGTGCCCTCTGGGGTCTTGTCCCCAGCTGGGAGAAGGGGGACAGGGTTGGGAGGGATCAATCCAGGTGTGGCTGGGCCCTGGAGAGCTGGGAATGCCCAGCTCCTGTGGGCAGTGTCCTGTCTGCAGCGAGGATTTCCTGCAGTGGCTTTCCAGGATGAGAAAAGTCACCCTCTGCTCAGGATTGGTGCCCAGCTCTGGATTTCACATTAAACCCTCCCCAAAAAGATTTATCCACCCACCCCACAGTGAGAGCAGTGGGGTTTTCCCTTTCACCAGCTGCTTGGGTCATCTTTACCCAGAAAAACACCACAAAAATCCCTCTCCAGCCTGGGAGAGAAGCACCCCAGTGATCCCCACCTTCCCTAGGACATGCAGCCTTCCAGGGATGTGCCTCTCTCCCACTCCTCTCTCTCGAGGGAGCCTGGATTTATTGAGAGCAGACACCTTTGATATGATTAAAGGAAGCCCAAATGCAGCACAATGCTCACACTCAGTGTGTTTAGACCACAAAGAATCTCAAGGTATTACCCTAAATGTGCAAAGCACGGAGCAGAATGGCAGGGAAATTGAATTCTGCTCTGCTCAAGTTAAAATAGAAAATAATAATAATAAAATTCTGTTTTGCTTTTGCTAAATGTGAGGTAGTTATTGGATTAAAAAAAAAACAAAAAAAACAAACAGCAAAACAGCAAGTAACATCTTTTTGGTGTCACAGGGGAAAGCAGCCTGATTCCCAATGTCTAATCAACTCCTGGCTGATCTACAGAGGTTGTTAACAAACCTCTCAGGGATCTGCAAGTGGGTGGAAAGCAGGAGAAACAAATGTCCTCCACCAGAGTGTTCCAGTGAAAACCTTCTAGGAGGCAGAGCACAGAGCCCTTCCCCAGAAACCTCTTCTGAAGCAATTTAGACGCGATGCTCCGAGTTCCAGCCAGGAAAACAAAACAAATTTTGAGAATAAGAAATAATCTGGCAAATGGGAGAATGTCTCTCCGTGCTGCTGGTGGAAAGAAAGGGATTTGCATTCTTGGCAGCAGAGGAATTGCAGATAGCAGCAGCCAGGATGAGGAATGAACACCCAGGGGATGCTGCTGCTCTGCTGGGAGGGTAAGGACAGCCAGGCTGGAGCTGGAATGGGTTTAGGGGTGTCCAGGGCTCTGCTGCCTTCACTTGGACTCTCATTTGACCAAAATGTCCTGGTTGGGTTGTGCCTGTCAGCCAGGAGCTGAGCAGCTGGGAATACAGAGTTCCCAAAATGCTGAGGGGTTTTTGTGTGTGGTTTTTGCCTCATGAAGTGCAAGTGTCTCTAAATTCCCAGGGGAAAGTCTGGACCTGGTTTCACCCTGCTGAGGGACCTCTAACTGCATGAAATAATGATTATTCACACTTTTACACACAATCAGACTGGTTTCTTCTACATCAGCATTAGCTGGTCACTCTTAATTGTGATTAGTGTTTTGGGAAGGGACTGGGATCAAAAGTGGTCACATTTGTTAAGTTGCATTTTTATTATCATAAAACTTAGGAAAATATAAAGAAGTTAAGTCAGTTCTTGTGGTAAAGATACATCTCAGTGCTGAGGCACAAGACAAAAGACAATCCCTTCTAGAAAATCCCTTACAATAGCAAAATGCTATTACTGGTGTGTAACACCCACATCGGGGCAAAGATCCTTGACATTTTCTGATTCTTCTAAAGAATGAATTCTCTTCTCATTTCTCATCTGAAATGATGGGCCACTCACAAGACAAATAAAGCAAAGGACAGGGTGGTCAGTTGTGCCATAGAGGGGTGAAAAACCAAGATTCCTTCAAAATTCTGGAATATTGTGTTGAAATTTTCAAGTGAATTCCTAAATCTGTTGGGCCTGGTTGGGGACCCCCTTTGTAGAGAGGTTTGCTCATCACAGCCCCTGCCAAAAATCATCTCAGCAGCATCTTTTTGGGTCCATCCTTTGGATTCTGATCCTGCCAACACCTCTGTGCTGGACAGTCCCTGCAGTCACTCCTTGATTTGGAAGATTGCTCCAAACCCTGATGGAGCTGAGGATAAACACAATTAAAACTTTTCATTTGAGGCATTGAGCAGGTTTTACTCCTCCCATCCACCAAACAGGAGCTGCTTTTTACCATGATCCCCTTCAGCCACATGCTCGGGGCTGTGCTCAGCACAAATAAATGTTGGCAGGATTGGAGCTGCTTTCTTTATACCTTGATTAAAATTTACTAAATTTATTTCTGCGTGTGCATGGAGAGAAAGTTAATGCTTATTTATCAATATTCAGTTTTTAAGGGGAAAGGAAGTGGTAGGAACTCTGATGAATTTGGGTTGTGCTTAGTGTTAGTTTTTTTGGGGATGAAAAGGATTAGGGAAGAAGCCAACTCCTAAGATCTAGGATATTTTGAGCAGTTGTTAAATAATAATTTGATACTTCTTCTTTTAGTGGTTTTGTTCTGAAAAGTGCTTTTGGGTTCTTTTTCCTAAGAAATGGAAGGGTCAAAACCTAAAATCATATGTTTAACCTCATTTAGCTCAAGCTGCCTATTTCACATTTTTTTTTCTCCAGATTCCATTTTTTTTTTCCCTGATAATAGTTTTAGTTTCAAAGCCCCTCCCAAAACAAAGCACATGTTCAGCTTGACCACAGACTTTAAGGTCACTACTTCCCATGACCAGATCTCACCAGCTTCTCATTTAATTGAAAATGCTGATGCCTGGGCATTTTCACATCTCCAGAAACACTTTGTATTTTCTAGCTCAACAAACACAAGTTGCTGAGAATGCTTGTGTCCTTATTTAACTTGAAAAAAAAAATTAAAAATCTGAGAATCCACAGTTTAGGTTCAATCTCTTGGAGAGATTTCCCTCTAAGCTTGACTTTGGTCTCACTAAAGTGGCTTTACTCTGACTTCATGCCTTTCACTTCTGTGGAGGAATATCTAATATAAAACAGGGCCAGAATCAGCCCCTGAACACTTATTTTATGTGCTGGTCACTGTTACAGTAACATTACTAGCACTGAAAAGGGGGGAAAAAGGGAATATAGAGAATTTCCATGAGGATGCATGTGGGGATCAATATGTCTGCACCACTTTAAAACAAGTAATGCCACATATATTGTTTTATGTCCTATAAAATGTGTGCTAAATGTGCTCCAAGCTGGTGTGGGTAATGGGGTGCAAAAGCCCTAACTGGACTAAAATAAATATTTCTATGGATTGTGGAGAATCACACCTGGAATGGAGCTGCAGCAGGCAACGTTTTGCTGCTGAAATTCATCTTTAGTGTGCAGTAGACACAAATTCTGTGCTAGAAAAGGCTCATTATTGCCAAAGGAACTTCTGGAGACTTCTATGGAATATCTACCAAAAAAAAAAAAAAAAAAAAGGTGAGTTTCTATCCCACATTCTGGCTCTTTGAATGCCAGGTGTTGCATTCCCCACTCCTCTTCTCCAGCCCTCACAATTCCCATCGTTCAGCACACCAGGATTGAGTGATGGTGCCTTGGGATACAGCTTCCCTGGGAACCTGCTGTCCCAGCCTGTCAGCATTGCCTTGTGCCCTCAGAATGATCAGCTCATTCACAGAAAAGAGAAGCTTTCTGTGTTACTGTAATTATCCCAGAATAGAGAGAATTTCCCTTCCAATTTCCTCCAAGGATAAACCAATTTCACAATATTTTGTCCTTTGCAGGAGCTCTCCTGCCTAATTGCTGGGAATCATCTGTTTTGGAAAGATTATTTCAAATCTTCCTTTATGAGGCTGACCATGTTGTTTTGTGTGCTGGTCACCTAAAGTGCTCTACATGTTCCAAAAGCTGCAGATTTTGTGTTTTCATGAGTTCAGATCCTGCTTTGGGCACACAACCAAGTGATCAAAGACTCACAGTGAGGTGTGAGGGAACACTTCAAAAAATTTGAGCTATGGAAGGTCTCAGGGTTTCACTGGGAGTAATTTTGTCTACAAGTGCCAAGAGTGGGGGATTTCACCAGGTTTTACCCTGGTTGGGTGGAGGGGGTCTCTGAGCAGAAGGAAGAGCCCTGAAAAAGAGCTGGATCACCAGAACAAGGCTGAGGTCATGTTAATGGGATAATTGGGGAATAACTCCTCCAAACACAGCTAAAAACACTAGGCTGGGCAGGTGGAGATAAAATAGGAATAAGGGTTCAAAGATGGAAGTGATCTGGATCATAAAGACATAAGAGGATCCCTTGACTCTGAGTGTTTCCATCTGCAGGATAAATTAAATTTATTTTCTCCAATCCAAACCTATTTTGGAGATGTCACTTTTCTTTGTGGGCTGGAGAAATTGAGTGTAAAAAATGGCATTTGGACAAAGAATGTCCTGTCACTTAATGGACAGGGCCAGGAAGGCAGGAGGGAACAAGAGGACAGCTGATATGTGGATGTGGGGAGGGTGAAGGATGGGTCAAAGAAAGGATGGGGAGCCAAACTGGGATGAGGTTTTGATGCAGGGAATTTGTCAAGCTCCCCAAATAGGCAGAGTTGTGCCGGGAGCCAACACTCAGTGATGAGACTCAAGGAAAATCCGGAAGCAGGAAAAGAGGGCAGGGCAGGGTGGCAAAGTCCTGGATGTTGTGATGTGCCTAAAACAGGGAAGGACTGAAACTGTGGGGTCCTGTGGGGTCCAGGAATTGCAGGATGGGGAAGAATGGGCAAAAATCCACCATTTTGAGATGATTTACCACAAAAAAACCCTGCCAGTTTTCATGTCAGCAGGAAGGTCCTCACACCAAGACGTGAAGACATCCTGGTGTTGCCTGGACCTTCCCTCCTCCTGCTCTGCTCCTCTCCTCCCTCCCCAATCTCCTTGGCCTCTCTCCCTGCTCCAGCTGCTCCACTGACAGCTCAGGCAGATCTTCCCAGAGCAATAAGAGGTCTCCTGGTGGGAAGGGCTTTGCCATGGACAAAGCTGCAGGGTCTCACATGGGTTTGTCCTCACCACAAAGCCTGTTCCCAGTTCATCTCTGCAGACACAGCCCCTCATCCCTGTGCTGCAATTCCCCACCATGATGGGGGCACCTGGGGCTCCACCAGGGCTTTGGGTGGAAACATCAGCTCGGGGACAAAGCCTTGCTGTCATTCCTAGGCAAGAAGTGGAGAAATGGAGGAAATCCAAGGAGGTGAGGCAGGGGAGAGCTGGGGAGCCTGGTGGGTGCATGGCTCTGAGACCTTGGGGCTGCTCAGGGTGTAAAGTCCAACCCATGAGGGTCCTGAGGCACTGCTGGAGATGTGTTTGCTGCAGGAGGGGAGGGGAAAATGGGAATTTCCCTGAGAGGCAGAAAGGTCTGTGGAAAGAAGTGCAAGGTGGGAAGTTAAACAGCCCTGAGCTCCACCAGGGTGGTGTTTTTGGATCTTTTCACCTCATGTGGGGACAACTGGTGGCCAAATTTCACCCAGGGAAAGGCTGGGAGTCCCCTGGGGCCAGGGGCCACCATCAGCTGTGGCTGGAGCCCAGGCAGTGATTTATGCAGCTGCATTTGCCTTGCATTAAATATAATGGAAAGCAAAACATTGCAGAGGTTTTCTCCCAAAATTTCAGTGGCTGATTTAAAAGTGTGCAAAATTTTGCTCTGTGTCTCTCTCTACCTTGTTTTTTTTTTTTCTTCTTTTTTTTTTTTCTGTTATCCTGAAGTTAGGACCTGGAGGGGACATTCCACTTTCATGCTGAAACAGAAAGTGTTTTGTGTGTTCCCTAGATCTTTTCCAGAATATTTTGAGGCTGTATATGGACTTAGAGAACTGTAAATAATTTTTTTTGGAAAAACCAAAAATCTCAAGTAGCTGCTGCAAAGCACATCATATAATTTTAATCTACTTTACAGGGAAGTTGGAAGGGATTAATTAAGCAGTTAATAATTAACCTGAGCTTTTTGTTAGTGCAAAGTACTGAGTAAATGTATTCATAAGGAAATTATGAGAAGTAATTACCTTTTAGAAAGGAGAATCTGAAGAAGGGTCATGCAAAACTATACTGGAAGTGCTGGAGAAAGCTCAAAAACCCTTATTTTCTTTTTTTTGAAGTTGAGGAAATTGTACATTGAAGGTGGAATTAGGGACATAGCCTGGCTCAATATTCAAGAAGAAACTTCCTACCCACAGGTATCAAACGTTCCTCTTTAGCTTACAAAGTCATGAAGAACTTTAAACTTTTGCTTTCAAAAATATATTTTACCCCCCTCAAATATGACTTTCACTTTTCTGTTTTGGCTTTTCTTTGTTTGTTTGTTTTGGGGTTTTTTTGAGTGTTGTTTTTGGTTTTTGTTGGGTTTTTTTGTTTGTTTGTTTTGGTGTTTTTGTTGTTGTTTTGGGGGGGTTTGGTTTTTTGGGGTTTTTTTTGTTTTTGTTTGTTTTTTTTTTTATTTAGTTTTTGTTTGGTTTTTGTTTTGTTTTTTTTCACTCCAACCTGCAGCTTCACCTTTCCCTACCCATTAAATTAAGGCTCTACCAAGCTGCAGGGGAGTGATGGCACAGAAGAAGAAGAAGAAGAAGAAGAAGAAGGCAAACAGCAGAGATCTCACCCCAACACACACCCACAAAGCCAAAACCCAACAAAATCCCCCTGATGACCCTGGAGGGATCCCCCACCATCTGCTGCAGGCCAGAGCCCTACAGCAGAAAGGCCCCAAAGAAAGTTTTGTGCTCCTTGGTGTAATCCACCAGCTTGATGTCACTCACGTTGACCATCAGCTTGTCTCCCACCTCCAAGGAGACCACAGCGCCCAGGTAGATGGGCTGGAACCAACCATTGCCGTTCTCACTGAGGGTCTTGGTGCCCATCAGCAGCTGGGTGGGCTCGGGGTAGCTGTCAGTGACCTTGGTGATGATCTCAGTGACAGAGTTGGCCTTGTGGCTGCTCTCCACGGGCCCTCGGAAGGTGACCTGGGCGTACACGTAGTAATCTCCGGACACGGGGATCACCAGGGCGTTGCTGGAGTAGCTCAGGTTGTTCTTGGTGAAGGCCAGGCCTCGCTTGTCCTCCCACTGCAGGATGGGCATGTGGCTCCCCACGGCGCTGGCCAGGTCCTGCCTCTTCACTGCAGCGGGGAGAGAGAGGGAGAGGAGCGTGGGTGAGGGTGGCACAGGGTGGGTGGGATGTGAAATCTGTGCTCTGAGAGGAGAGGGGTTTAAAGAGGGTGAGCAAAAAAGCTGGGGCAGAAATGTTCTTATTTCACAGTGAGCTGGATGGGCTGCAGGAGTGTGGGAAATGGATTTGGAGAGAGTTCTTAGGGTTTGATAGAAAGAAACCCTAAAAGAAACCTTTCTATCAAACCCTTAGGGTTTTGTTGTGTTTTTTTTGGGATTATTTCATTCCAACCTGCAGCTTCACTTTTCCCTACTCATTGAATTAAGATCCCCTAGGGTTTGATAGAACCTCCTCCTCCTTCTTCTTCTTCTCCGTCTTCTTCTTTTTCTTCTTCTTTGTCTTCTTCTTCTTCTTCATCTTTTTTTTCTTCTTTTTCGTTTTCTTCTTCCTCTTCGTCTTCTTTTTCGTCTTCTTCTTCTTCTTCTTCGACTTCTTTTTCTACTTCTTCGTCTTCTTCTTCTTCTTCATCTTCTTTTTCTTCTTCTTCATTTTCTTCTTCTTCTTCGTCTTCTTTTTCTTCTTCTTCGTCTTCTTCTTCATCTTCTTCTTCTTTTTCTTCTTTGTCTTCTTTTTCTTTTTCTTTTTCTTTTTCTCCTTCTCCTTCTGCGCCATCCCTCCCCTGCAGCTTGGTAGAGCCTTAATTTAATGGGTAGGGAAAGATGAAGCTGCAGGTTGGAGTGAAATAACCCCCAAAAAACAACCCTTAGGGGTTTGATAGAAGGAAACCCTAAAAACTCTCTACAGGTCCATTTCCCAGACAGGACAGCTTTCCAGTGGTGTTCTCCAGGGTGCCCACGGGGTGTCCAGGTCTGAGCTGTCAGGACTGAAAGTCAAGGGTGCTCTAGGAAGATCTGGACAGTATAAGCTGTGCCTGGGGGTCCTGGTTGTGGGTCAGACCCCAAAGGATAACTGTCCATCCTCAGGGCTGAGTCTCCTGGCACTGGGAAGATGGAGATGGCTTTACCTTCCCATCTCACCCGTTTCCAGAGTGAAAACCTTTTCCTCAGGTGACACCAGCACTGGGACAGTTGTACCATGCTTGTACCTAAGGGTTGGGGACAGGAAGAGGAAATTCTAAACCAGCTTTTCCTTCAGGAGGGGTGGATTGCAATTCTGTTTCTTAGAAAGACACTGCTGAGCTTGCAGAATGCCCACACTGGTCACCACGATGTGTCACCACTTGGACTTCTCTTCCTGCTTCTTCTTAAGGGGGTTGGGGCTCCTCAGCCCTTCTCCTCTTTGCTCTCAAGGACATCTTTTGTAGAATTGCTTTTGGTTTAAAAGCCAAGGTCACTGGATTTTAGCAAAAACCCCAAAGACCCCACTGTGCTTCAAGAGCTCCAATTCCAAAGCAACACATTCTATTTTAAACACATTTTTATCCCTCTCTTCCCCTTTTTTGTTTCTTTAACAAAATACTACATTTGGAGTCAGCCTCAACATTCCTCCCAGCTTTTTTCCCCCAGTCTTGTGGTGAGCAGATTGAGCTCCAGTCCTGACCCCAGCATCAGTCTGCTCCAAGCTGAGGATGCTTCCCAGCCTGCAGGGGAAAAATGAGGAATTGCTGCCCTTTTGCCTTCCCCACTTTGATTTCTCACACACAACAGAGAGGACAATAAACCTCAGCCCTTGCATGTTTTTCTGCAGGGAAGCAAGAGTTGTCCCTGCTCTTTATTGCCTGCCACATGGAATTGTTGTGCTAAAGCAGCAGCAGTGGGAAGAAGAGGATAAAAACCATGAAGATTATCTCAGGTATTGAAATGAACCTGGAAAATGAATGATGAAGGCTTAGAAAAGATTGAGGGAACAGAGTTCCAGGAACTGAGACCTTTTAAATGAGCTTGTGTTCATGTTTAAAGCTGATTTTTATTCAGTATTTGGGGAAGGGGGTGTGTGCATGGGAAGGGTGGCAAATGGAATGCAGCTGAGGGAAGGCTTTGGAATTCCCTTGGCAATAACCAGTAGGTCCATCCTGAAATAAGACTCAGAAAAAGGAATGTGCTCATATCCCTGTGGCATCTGTTTCCCTCTTTTCCAACAGTAAATAATCCATGAGGAGACAGGAAGCTGTTGGGAGTGCAATTCCTTTTATATTCTCTGAGCAGCACAACAAAATAACAGCCTTTTTTTTTTAGTGCTGCTGAAGTATCAAATCCTTCTGATCTTTTCCCAGGAGGCAAAGTGGATGGGGAAAGTATTTCAGGAAGGGGGAAGACAGACAGGGATTGTGGCAGCAAGGAAAGCTAAATTATAGAAATATTGTAAAGGTTAGAGACAGTGGAGCTTTGACACGGAGAGGGGAATAAAAGAAAGTGAAAATGCTCCTGGTCTGCCTTCATCTGCATCCACCTCAATGCATCATCCCTCAATTCAGGGACTTTCTGAATCCTGGAAAAAGCTCAGCTAGCTCTGGATCACTCTAAGCTTTGCAAGAGCTCAGAGCAATTCATCTCAGAGAGCAGAGGAAATCTTGTTTGAGGTGGGAAGGATGAGGAAAGATCAGAATAGTTCCAGAAAATGTCCTGGGCTACATTCCATCCCTGGAATTTTGGGGGAATTTGAAGAGAAGCTGCCTGTGAAATATCCTTTTCTTGTAGAATGATGAATTTAAAATGTCAATGACACTCAATTCCACAATGAATTTTTATATTAGTCATAAAATAGATTTTATTAGTTATAGAATATGATAAGATCTCAAATGAACTACATGACTTCCTGACTTCCAGAATTAGTCAGGTTTCACAGTTTTAACCTCCCTTTTAGGATGATTCTCCCTCTATTGATGCTGTCTATTTTCAAGTTAATTAGTTTTTCCCATGCTTTCAGTAACAGGAGAATAAAATGAATGTTCAAGTGCTTTTTAATACAGCACAGCTCCTTTTCTAGCAGCAGCTGTACTTTGTACTTGTCTTTTATTTACTTATTTCCTAAATTCTGGAGCTCCACTTCCTGCAAATATACCTATGATGCTAATTCTTAAAGGAATTAAAATCTGCTTTTAATAAGAGATTCATTGCCACAGTTCCTTCTCTTTTCTCACACACTATAAATTTCTGGCATCCCTTCATTCTCCTGTCCCCAAATCCCTTTTGGTTCAGTCCCTTGCTGGAGAATCCCTGTTGCCTGTCACATTTGGGATCTATTTTGTGCTGAATTTGTGGGGTTTCTGCCGTTCTTAGCACCAATGGGAGAGACTAATCCTGAACTCTGAGTCTGAGCAAGAGACTGGAGCCTGTGGTGAAGCCCTTGTGGTGCAAGGTCCTGTGTCTGCAGGGTCTCTGCTGCTCCAGTTCATGCCCTGAGGGTTTAATAAAGGCAATTTGGAGGTAGAAATGAGGCTCTGGCCACATTTGGAGGTGGCTTTGGGACCAAATGAGGAGGAGCATGAGCCAGGTTTGGAACCAAATGAGGAGGAGCATGAGCCAGGAGCCAGGTTTGGGGCAAAATGAGCAGGAGCATGAGCCAGGAGCCAGGTTTGGGACCACAGGAGGAGGAGCATGAGCCAAGTGCCAGGTTTGGGGCAAAATGAGGAGGAGCATGAGCCACATGCCAGGTTTGGGACCACTGCACCACGAGGAGCACGAGGCCCTGCAGCTTGGCCATCCCCTGTGCCACAGGCTGGTGACAAGAAGGAACAGGCACTGCCCTGAATCCTGACCCCAAACCCAACCAAGTCAGTGGGGAGGGGATGATGGCAAGGCAAGGAGAAGCCCCAAATAAACATTAATGCACAGGAGGAAATGGGCTTGGAGGGAACTCTGAGCTGGGTTTTGGCACATCTCAGTAGGGAAAGCCATCAGGGAGGGGAGATCTTGATTCCAGCCTGGGTGAATAAAAATTCTCAGTTTGAGTTAGAAAGGCCAAGGGCAGCTGGAAGATTTATCATAAAGGAACAGACACCAAAACATGGAGCTGTTCTGCTGCTGCCAATGAATCAGTGCATTCCCAAAGAACTCCATCCAATTCTCATTCCTCTCATTCCTCTGTTCTCACCTTCACAACAGATGTGCCTAAAACTAGAAAAAGACAGAATAAAGGTGTGGAAGAGATTTCCTACAGTTTAGGATTTGTAGTCTGCCACCTTCGCATTGAAAACAACACCTGAGGTGGGGGGATGTAACAAAGATCAGGGGAATAATTATTCCTTTCACACTTTCTGTGCACAAGTCATTGTTTCTGAGAAGAGAACACCAGGGTGGAGCCCAAGAAATTATTATGCACAGAGTTGAAAATAACAGGAAATATTTTCTGCCTGCGAAGTGCTGTTAAGCTGGGAAATTCATTGCCACAGGGAGAAGCACCAGGAATATGTTCAGGCTAAAAAAAGGTCAAAGATAATCCATAGATATTTGGTTTCTTGATGACTACACAGCACAGCACAGAAAGGAGAGAGAAAATTCCCTCAAGTTTCCCCTTTTCTTGCTCCTTTCTATGGCCAGCACTGACTGGCTCTCAGTGGAATGCCAGAGAGGAGCGACACAGACCCTGGGAGGCTGCCTGGGGATGATGGCAAAGGAATTTTTGTAAATATGGGGGCTGGAGAAATGTGGAGAAAACTGCTGGGTGTTTCCCTGCGGCAGCTGGGCTTTTGTGCAACCCAGGGAAGTTCCCAGTAGCAGAGCAGAGCTTTGGCTGCTCCTCTGAGTCACTGGAGCCTCTGGGGCTCTCTGCCAGGGGGGATTTAAAAAACCAAAACCTTACAGTAGCAAGGTTTTGCTCCTTAAAACTGCCACTTGAGCAAAGTTGTGATTGCGGCCAAGCCAGGCCAGGTTTGGAGCTCCAGAAACCCCCGTGGCAAAGGGAGAGGCAGCAGGGATGTGCACCAGGAAGGAGCTGCTGGATCAAGGAAAGGAAACTGTGCTGGGAATGCATCAGCCCTGAGCTGCAGAGTGATGGAGCCCTGGGGGTGGATTTGGATCCCTGCAGGAAATCAAGAGAGAAACATCCCAACACTTCCTGCATTTCTCACGTTACAAAGTGCACCCTGGGGCAGCACTGGGGAAGCCTCTGCAGTGAGCTGTGCTTTGGAGAGGGATGAAAGGCCTCAGGCCAGCTGGAAAACCCTTTGGCACTCACTCCATCCACACTGGAGCCTCTGCATCTCTCTGCCAGGGGGGATTTAAAAAACCAAAACCTTACAGTAGCAGACAGGCTCCTTTTGCTCCTTAAAACTTCAGCAAAGTTGTGATTCTGGCCAAGGCAAGCCAAGCCAGGTTTGGAGCTCCAGAAACCCCCGTGGCAAAGGGAAAAGCACCAGGGATGTGCACCAGGAAGGAGCTGCTGGATCAAGGAAAGGAAACTCTGCTGGGAATGCATCAGCCTGAGCTGCAGAGTGATGGAGCCCTGGGGGTGGATTTGGATCCCTGCAAGAAATCATCCCAGCACTTCCTGCATTTCTCAGGTTACAAAGTGCACCCTGGGGTGCTGGGGAAGCCTCTGCAGTGAGCTGTGCTTTGGAGAGGGATAAAAGGCCTCAGGCCAGCTGGAAATCCCTTTGGCACTCACTCCATCCACTCCTGGAGCCAGGCAGGAACTTCTCTCTGGGAACACCTAAATTTTCCATGTAAGTGGAGCTGGTGAGGGTGGGGGATGTCTCAGGGCAAGGTCCTTGGGGTGGTGACAGCCTCGAGGCTGAGGTGGTGACATGGGGACCTTGGAGATGCTGGCAGCCCCTTGGAAAGGCATGGAAGACCCTTGGACAGGCATGATAACTCTTTGGAAAGGCATGGAAACCTCTTGGAAAGTCATTGAGGCCTCTTGGAAAGGCATGGAAAACTCTTGGAAAGGCATTGAGGCCTCTTGGAAAGGGATGGAAGCCTCTTGGAAAAGCATGGAAAACTCTTGGAAAGGGATGATAACTCTTTGGAAAGGCCTGGAAGCTCTTTGGAAAGGCCTGGCAGCCCACCCTGTGCCACGACTTTGTGATGGCACCTCCCTACCATAACATAAAAGCTCAGAGGGCTCAGCTTGGCATTACCCTTTCCCTGCTTGCTCTGAAGTGTGTCAGAGATTATCTCACTGAAAACAGGGAGTGGGATTAATGGAAATATGGTGTGTGTGGAGTCTGAGTCAGGCCTTGCAGAAAAATAAAATAAAACCAGCCTGATTTGACCTGATTTTGCTCCAAAACTTGTAATTCTTGCCAATTCACTGCTCCACAAGGGCTCACATGAGCTCCTTCCCTGCCTTTTCTGGGGGATTCAGCACATCACTGAGACATTAGGAACCTATTTCAGTTCAATTACAAAAGCTGGTCATTCAATGAAAGAAACAGCTCAGAAAAGTGACATTTCTGTCAGCTGTCCCTTCGTGGGCCCTTCCCTGCAGACACACTGCACTCAGCCTGGCCTGCTCAACAAGGCAAAGCTGATTGTTCTGCTCCCCATGCTTCCTGCAACACCTGCTCCCACCAGATCCACAGGGACCAAGCTCACTGAACCACGACATTGGCTGTAAAAAGGCTTTAGTGGTGAACAAGAATTACCTGTCAGGTGAGCTCGGGGCTTCTCTGCACTGGAACGCGTGTCTGTAACTGAGGGAAAAGGGAAAAAAATCGTGTGAGGATCTTTGCTGCTGTTCAATAATAAAATTACAGAATATCCTGAGCTGGAAGAGACCCACAGGATCATTCAGTGCCACCCCTGTCCCTGCCCAGACCCCCCACAACCCCACCCTGGGCATCCCTGGCAGCGCTGGCCAAAGGCTCC
>JAWWEY010000050.1:8725609-8748109 GCA_035582745.1 Loriotus luctuosus | reverse complement strand
GAGCTCCAGGAGCCTTTGGCCAGCGCTGCCAGGGATGCCCAGGGTGGGGTTGTGGGGGGTCTGGGCAGGGACAGGGGTGGCACTGGATTATCCTAATTGGTCCCTTCCACTCTGGATATTCTGTGATTTTACTGGAGTTACAATCAGCACCTCCTGAGACCTTTAACCCTTCAGCTCCCCAGCCCATTCCCAGCTCCTCTCACCTTTCTCAGAAGAGTAGGACACCACGTAGTTATCCACAGCAGCAATTGCTGGCTGCCAGGTTGCCAGAGCCTCAGAGTCTGTGATGTTCACCACTACCAGGCCTGATGGGCTGTCCAGAGCTGGAAGAAAAACAGATTGAAGGAATTTGACAGAAACAGATTGAAGGAATTTGACAAATACTCTCAGCTCTGTGCAATGCTCTGCTGTAAATTCATGAGAGAAAATGCCCAAAACTCAGTGCAGCTTTTATGGCTCCCTTTGGAATAGTGGAGTTCTGCAGGAAAGACGTCAGTACCTATGAAGAGACAACAAAACCTCTCCTGGAAAGGGAGGTCAGTGCTGGAAGAGATGAAATTCTGGGAACAAACAGAGCTGACCACGTTCTCAGATCACTCTTGATACCATCAATCTCAACAGCTCTGTCAAAGCTGGCATATTTCTCTCAACTGCCTCAAATCTGGGTTGTTTTTTACAACAAATTCAGGAGACAGAGCTGGGAAAAATGACCAAAATGACAGCAGCTGATGGCCACTGTGACCTTCCAGCAGCTTGTTTGGAACAAACCAACCCCACAGCCAGCCAGGCATCCAAAATCCCCCATGTCCTCCTTACAGGATTCCACTTTTCACACAGGTTTATGCTCTCCCTGAATTGAGATAGGATCTTTGCCTCCAGATCAGCTGGAATGGGTTATAAATCTCCTGCCATTATCCAGTACTCATCATCTTGCTCTTTGCCTCAGCTCTCTGAATGTTTGTAAGCCCCCAAAAAGAACACAAGGAGGGGTCAGCAGGAGCAGAGTGAGCCCTCATTGCCTGCAGGGTTATTTAAAGAAAAAAATCAGGAGACAGAATACTGAGAAAAATACTGAGAGAATATTGAAAGAAAAAATCAGGAGAGAGAATGTTTTTATGTTTAGAACAGTCTGGAACCTGGGACATGTGAAGTCCACAACAGAAACTGGCCTGAGCTGCTCAGCTGAGCTGGCCCTTTGCTCCTTCATAACAAAAACAGCATTAATCTAAAAAAGAACCAAAGAAACTTCTGATTTTTTTTCTGGTGAATTAGAACTGTAAATACATGAATTGTCTCCATCTCACAGGTTTATTTAGCATTCAGCAAATGGGAGCCTGAGCAAATTTACAAGTTCCATTTTCATGTAAAATGCACAGACAAAGAAGGAGGGTGGAAAAGAGCTTCCTACACTTTGTGTGGGTAGCAAGAATGGGATCTTGGTGAGTCTGCAGCTCCAGTCCCTGAGTCAGATGAGCCATTTAAAGAGCTGCTGTTTCCTGCTTTTATATTATTACCTGTTTTCAGGATGCCAGAGACGGGCTCGCTTTCTTCAAAGCCTTTCACAGAGATGACGCTGACGTTGTAGTCCATGCCTGGGACCAGCTTCACCAGCTTGGTCCTTGTCTTGCTCCCTTCCACTGTGACAACATTTGGAGTACCTAGGATGAGGCCAAATGCCAAGGGATGAGTGACACAGTACTCCAGGAAATGCTTGGAGGGTTGTTTTCAAGTTAAAGATATTTTGGCCACCATGGATGTGCTTCTCCAGCAGGAGATGAATTTTCCCTGTTACTTTAAACCACTGGTGTCAAATATTGTTGCCATAACACCTAAATATAAACCATTGGTTTGTATTTAGTAAGAAAAATTAACATTTTTAGTGGAAGGTGTCCCTGTCTGTGACAGGGAGTTGGAATGAGATCAGCTTTAAGGTGCCTTCCTATGCAAACCATTCTGTGATTTCTGTTCAGAAAAATACAATTTCCCAGGCAAGGTGTGAGCAGAAACCCCAGCAGTCTCTACCTGGGAGTTCAAACACCTTGAGGACAGGACTTACAGTTTTGATCTGCCTTGTTCGTGGTGAGGGCTGGAAGATACTCTTTTACCCCCCTTATTTAGAATCAAGATACAGTATATATTATTTTAAAAGGTGCTCTGTGTGTGGCTGAGGACTTAGCACCCATATTTACAGCATAATTCTGGGTTTGTTCCAGGAAAACACTTAGACAAGTGCCTAACTTTATGACTGGATTCCTGCTCCTCTGTGGGACCAGTGTATTTAAAGCTGCATGTATGCTTCCAGGCTATATTGTCTAAAGATCTAAATCTTTCCTTGTCTCAGTCAACAGCAGCAGCTTTTTTTGTGCTGATGTCTCTAGTGTTTGTCCTTTAGCTTTTCCCCTTCAGAGATGTCCCTAAATTAGGTTAAAAATCTGTTGAAGTAGAGGAAGTTTTTGAAGTTGGACACTAAACCAGAATGAGACAACGTTGAGGAGCACTGAGTAAATCACTGCCTCGAAACTTCATTGTAACCATGGATTCTGATTATTGTTTTTAAGGGCCATCTTTTCCAATGTGCTCAGCTCATGAAGTGCCTACAAAATAGTGACAATTTGGAAACTAATCCTTGCTGAGGAGGTTCATACAGAGACTTCTTAGGAGCACAACCACTGCAGCATCCACCTCTGAGCCTTGCCCATGGGATGTGGGCACCGTGCCCAGATAGAGGTTGGCTGCACTGCCCCATTCCTGAAGAAGAAAAGAGATGATCTGTGCAAGATCACCTGGGGGATGGCCTGAAAGGAGGGATGGCAGCCCAGCAAACCCTCCCAGCTCACCTCCTGTGACAGGGACGTAGGAGATCCTGAAGTTTTCCACGCGGGAGCGAGGCGGGGTCCAGCTGACTGTGGCAGCATTTTCTGTGATGTCAGAGAAGGAAATTCCCTTGGGAGAGCCAACCGCTGTCAGGGGAGAGCAGAGAACACACCACACAGGAGGAAAAGGTAAATAGTTTGTTTGTCAGTCCTTAGTGCTGGAAAATTGATTTGTCACCCTAAACCATGAGCTGGTGCTGTCAGTGTTCTTCTCTGAACAACATTAATGCAGAGGGTACAAAACTGAAGGATTCCATTACAGCAACAACCTTTTTGTAACACATTTTCCTTTTTTTCAAGACCATTCCAGTATTGCATAGGTTAAAAATACCTAACATGTATCTACATACAAAAATAACAGAGATTTCAGTGCTGTGGAAAAGCAGGAGGAACATGCACAGAAATGACATTCTGTTATCCATGGTATGCTGTATTTAAGATTTTTTTCTATCCTAGTTTCACCTGGAGGATTTTTAGACTTTCCACTGAGCCCCAGAGCCCTCTGTGACACACAGCAGTGACTGCCATGGACAGATCTCTCTTCCTGAGCATAAAGTTCCTAATGCAGGATGCTCCAAGGAGACCTGGGTCAGGTGTGGGAGCTCATCAAAGCTCCTCTCAAGGACTCACTCCTGGAACTTCTGTTGGCTTCAAACCAGAAGCAACAAGATTTTTCTCCTGGGGCCTCTCTCTGAGCCCATGATTTTTCTTTCAAGCTCATCCATCCAGAGAACACCCAAGTACAGCCATCATGGGGAAGGCACCCACAGTTCATTGTCACAAAACTCAGCCTTTCCCTGTCAAAACCTGAGCATTACATTTGCCCACATAAATTAAATCAGTAAACTGGGCAAACAAAGCCCAAATTTTACCAAAAATAACCCAAACTTAAACCCAAAATGTATCTGAAACATTCCAGTTGGAGGCTTAATTAAGATCCTTGAGAAGAAGCATGGAAAGGGCTTTGGAAGTGGTAAAAAGAGCTGCCACTTCCAGGTTTACATTGAGCATCCCATTTCCAATCTTTCCAGCTTTTTTTGGCTGTAACCAAAACAACCCTGAGGTATTAAAAAATAAACATCACACACAGAGCAGGCCATTAGTACAAAGAGGAGAGATCCCAAACATCAGCCACATGAAGAGGAGTGGAGACAGGCTGAGAGCAGGGGAAGGGGGGCAAGAGGAGGGAAAAAAAATAGGGATTTGGCTTAAAATAGCTTGGAAAGAACATTTCTGCAGGGAAGGAGTCAGAGGCTGTTTGTTCCATGTGTCCCCAAAGCAGCAGGGCACTAAATCAACTGAAAGGCAAGGAAAGAAAAACAACTGAGCTCTCAAGAGAAATGTAAATTATGTCTCTGGAGCTCACTAGAAGTGTTGTGTTGGTGGGGTTTGCTCACGTGGACAAGCCAAGGGAAGAAAAGAATTACACATAAGAAAGGAAGAGAGGTGGGGTTGGAAAAGCTTTGTGACACAAAAAAGGTGCTGCTGGTTTGGGTACAGGCTGAAGGAAATCAGAGAAAATAAAGAAAAGGAAAAGCAAAGATAGAGAAAGATAGAGAAATTAGGAAAGATAGAGAAATTAAAATTAGATTGGTTTTGCTTGACATTACAGGAGGCCTGAGAGGCTGAAGAAAAAGAGAAGTGGTGATTTTGGAGACCAAACAGATGGACCAGTGCTTGGTTTGCATACACATGGAGAATTTCAGCCCTTCCCAGAAAATAAAATCCCCAATCCTTCCCACTTGGACTCTGCTGTGCACATTTCCATGGGCTTGTTTTCTGCACCAGGTGAGCTGCATGACAAAGGGCAATAAGAAGACCTTTGATTTGAGTTTTCCACATCCCCAAGTCCCCCAGCTGCAGCTTTCCTGGGAGAGAACCTGGCAGGAAATACAATGGACCATCAGAGCATCTGTCCTGGAATGAGTCCCAGAGATAGGAGAGATTTGCACCTTGGAGCATGGGGAAATGAAAAAGAAATGAATTAAATCATCTTCTTGGGCTACCTGGAAGCCAGAATGAAGCAGGCATGGAAAGCAGGCAGTGAGCTCCTGGCCTGGCACTCACAGAGAACCTCAGGCCATCTGTGGGGCAGGCACAGGTAAATTATCTTTATCCTCCAGCATCATCCTCAAAGAGGTGTATAAGAGACAGAGAACTCTCCTGAGAGGCTGCTAAAGCACCCAAGGTACCTGAGAGAGGCTGTTTTTGAGGGATTTTTTTGCTAATTGTTCTTTCACTCCTAGCAGACTAGAGGAAGATGTTCCCTGGCTTTCTTCTCCCACTCAACAAGAAGCAGCAGGTTGCATTAATCACAAATCAAGAGCATGTGAAGTGTTTTGTGATCATCTCAGGAAAAAAAAAATGCTGTCACAGTGTGGCAAAACACCACTGGAAGAAGAGGAAAGGAGCAGCCTGAGACTCACACCTCCCACAAGGATATTAATTGGACCACAGGTGTGTTGTGATCTCCCAGTGGGGGTAAAATTGCACCTTAACAGATTTTACAGATAAAATTCTAAAAGGCAGCAACTCTGAGAGCAGCAGTGGATAAATTCCCTCTTCAGGAATAGAAATATTTCTTTGCAACCACACTGGAAATGCTATAAATATCCATATGTTTGTGCAATAATCCACTCCTAAAAAAGAAATTAGTTGTCTGCCTTGGCAGCCACCCACCCAATGCGGTGTAACCTGCAGCCCAAATTATTTAGCTGGGGTTTTTGTGGCTTTATTGTCCATTATTCATGGGCTATTTACAGCTGACAAACATCTCTTGGGCTATTGGCTCCAGCAGGTGACATGAGCTAAATCTCCCTGCAAGGGCTGCACAGGGACATGGTTATGAGGAAAATGACAACTCTCAGTGACTTCCATAAATCTCCTGGAGTCATTGAGGATGGGGATCTGCTGCTAACAAGTGCAGGGGGCTTTAAACACCCCTCTCCATTACAAGTCAACTGCTTAGGGCTCATTTGTGTCCTTTTTTGTTGAGGGGTATTATTAGTTGTTTTGTGACTAGGTTGATAAACCATAGCTGGAGGGTTGAGAGTCGGTTAGTGATTCATCAGTTGTCTAGGGAGGGTAGTAAGAGAGCTGGGAATGTTATTGAGATGAGGATTAGTGGGATTCCTAGGAAGGATGGCCTTGAAAATTGGTCGAAGAAGCTTAAGGTCATGGTCAGGTTCAGGGGGTAGTGCTGGCCAAGGTGCATGTTCTGCTTCATGGAAGTGTCTGGGGGATGCTGAGGGTGGCCTGGCTGTTTGTGGCAGGGATGGGATGGCAGGAGTGCAGCTGAGCCCGCAGGCTGCAGGGGGAGGATGAGGAAGAAGAGAAGGAGAAGCTGTTCAACACTGAGGTGTTGCTGCCTGGCAAATGCCTTCTTTGGGCATTCCTGCTGCTTTGCTCACTCATGGAACTTAGAATCATATCCTGAGCTGGGATGGACCCACAGGGATCCCCCAGCCCAGACCCCCCACAACCCCACCCTGGGCATCCCTGGCAGCGCTGGCCAAAGGCTCCTGGAGCTCTGGCAGCCTCGGGGCCGTGCCCATTCCCTGGGCAGCCTGGGCAGTGCCAGCACCCTCTGGGGGAAGAACCTTGCCCTGAGCTCAGCCTGAGCTGCCCTGGCCCAGCCCCAGCCGTGCCCTGGCTCCTGTCCCTGTCCCAGAGCAGAGATGGGAGCTGCCCCTCGGGAGGAGCTGCAGCCCTGGTGAGATCTCCTGTCTCATCCTTTTCCTTTCCTCCCATAATTAATATGATTTCAAATTATCACATTTTCACATCAGCAAGCTCAACATTTTTTAAAGACCAAATTTAGCTTATGAGACTTTGTATCATATGCTTCAGGTTTGAATGTGTTTCAGAATGAAACCATGATTTTGGTGTGGAAAAAAAGATTGAAACACTTCATTCAAAAGTGCCAAAATGAAACGCTTCAATTATGAACCTGAATCAAAGCTTTGATTTTGCAAAGAAACTCAAGTCAATTTGAATTACCCAGCACATGTTGCTCCTGGTAAGATCAGTCTAAATTAATGGTGCTTAGGCCTTTGCTGATCAAGCCATAAATAAACTTCTCAATGGCCCTGGTAAATTCATTTTGTCATAACTCTTTCCTAGGGAAACAAACTGTTGTGCAGAGCTGAGATGTAATTAGTCACAGAAAATCACTGAAAAGGCTGATGCACAGACAATATTTCTTGGCCCTCAAAGACACTGTTTTAATTGCCACACTCTGCTGCCTAATTCCTGACCATTAAAGTAATTTAATTAAACCATATTAAATGGACAGTGACGAAGCTTGGGAAGCTGGGACTGATTACAAACAACCACACCACACTGAAGCAGTGACTTGGACAAGGAGCATGCAGGAGACACTTCAAGACACCTCTGGAACAGCCCAGGCTGGCTGTGAAGAGGAGCAGGGAATGTCACACTTTCCCCTCTGCAAAGACAATACCTGTGGATGCTACTGTGTTTACAGGCTGGGAACGTTGTCCACTGCTAATTCCATAGAGCTCAATCTCATATTCAGTGCCCTCTTTCAGCCCTGTTATGTCCTGGGTGCGCTCATGGCCTGGCACTATCAGCTCCAGGGGGTCAGATTTCCTTTTGGTGTCCCTGATTTTTAGAACAAAGCTGTTGAAAACCCCTTCATCTGCAGTCCAGGAGAGACGGAATCCATCTGGGGTTGCGTCTGAAACCAGCAGGTTGTCGACCTCGGGTTCTGCTTCTAAAAAAGGAGAAGATAGCAGTGGGGAAAAGAAAAAATGATTTTTTAATCAGTTGATCAGAGACCTGCCGGAGGTCTGGCTATAGCACACGGCAAGAATCCGACCACAGTTCAAAGCAAGGGGAGCAATCTGCCAGCTATTAAAAAAAAACCAAATAAAATATTAGTGTTATACAGAAGAGGATAAATGTGAGTGTGTGCAGGCCCATTCTAACTTTCACTCTTGAACAGCAAACCAGTGCATGGACACACAGGTTCGTCTCCCACATGCAGAGTTACACATGCTAAAGGTGAGTTTCCTGGGCAGTTATCCCTCCCTACCTGTGTGACACATTTATGGCCAATAAAAACAAGCTCTTGTTACAGAACTGCATGTCTGGGACATTGTCAGGCCTTTCTCTGCTAGAAGGACAACATAGAAGCCACTGAAAATTCTTTTTCTCCATGCAAACCCCTTATTCATGCAGTTCTGGCATCTGTGATGATTCTGATCTGATGAATCCTTTACTGTGCTCTTAAACAGCAAAGAGGAACCATGAAAATTCCTCTCTTCAACAGCACCCTTCAATCTAAATGCAAGAGCTGCTGCCTTTGGTTAATGAACCCATTCAAAAGGATCCCAAGGGCTGTAAGTTATTAATTACCTGCAAAACACCTCTAATTCATATGGTCAGGCACCATTAGCTAGAGAAATGCTGCTGGAGTGGTTATGTCCTACAGCACCCTCAGTGCAAACCTTCCTTCCACACACAGCCATTCCTATTTATTTCCTCTCAAACTTCCCACCAAATGCTGTTCTTCCTTCCACACACAGCCAGTCCTATTTATTTCCTCTCAAACCTCCCACCAAATGCAATCCTTCCTTCCACACACAGCCATTCCTATTTATTTCCTCTCAAACCTCCCACCAGATTCCCCTTCCCAGCTTCACTGGTGCCCAGACAGGAGTGTGCAGATGAGAGCTGATGGTTCTGGGGCTGGAGAATCAGCCTGCAATCCTTTCCCAAGAATGCTCAAGGGCTGCTGGAACCCAGCAGCTCTGATGGGGTTGGAAGCATGAGCTGGTTTGAGGAGAGAGGTGCCAACTTTGGGGTGGCAATGATCCCACTGTGGGTGGAACCACACAGAGAGGGAAAGAGAGGAGGCCATGGGAAGGAGTCCATGGCTCTTCCTGAAGCTCCTGGTGGCTGGAACGTGGGAGAATGCTGCTGTTGGAGGAATGCTGATGTGCCCAGCTGTTAACAAGACGAGCTCTGCATGCAGCCATTCTTCTTTCAAGACTTTGTTAGAGGTACCTGCAAGACCAGAAGGAACTTTCACCCCTCAGGCCCCCACATGCTCCTCCACAGGATCCCTCAGAGGGAAACATCCAGTTAAAGGGAACAGAATTCCACTGGTCATGATGGAGTTACGTGGAGCCACGATGCAGAGAAGGATGCAAAAGCCAAGGTTTGCACGAAACATCTTCCATGTGAGAAGGAAAGGGAGAGAGAAAAGGGTGGAAAGGAACAAAATTTGCTCACATTGAAATACCTGTAACAGCCAGAGCGCTCAGGGGCTTTGTTTGGTGCCCCTTGGCAAACCCATAAAGCAAAACCTCATAGCCAATGCCAGTAATTAGGCCTTTGAGCTTCAGCTCCCTCTGGGCTCCCGAAAGGAGGAACTCCTGTGGGTCCAGCAGCTTGCCAGAATCCACCACGACTACTAGAAAGTTGTCAAAGGCATTCTCCGATGCCATCCAGGACACTGTGAACCCATAGGGGTTCACATCTGACACTGTTAGGTTTTCCAGTGGGGGCATGGCCTCTAAAAGAAGGGAAGGTGCAAAAACACACACACACAAAAAAAAAAAAAAAAAGAAAATAAGTGAAAAACATCGCAAATTAGAAAGTGTCACAGATTCCATCCAACAAAAATCACATTTTTCCTCTTACTGTGGATCTAATAGTCAGGACCACAAGATGAGGATTTTCAATGGAGCTCAATTTTGATTTTTTCTCAGGGATATCTCAGCACCTCCTCTCACAAGCTCCACTGGAACCCCTCCCAAGCTCCCTGTGCAAACGTATTTCTGCTGCTACCCTAAGAAAGTTATAACCAAAACTGCTTTAGAAATGGGCACATAAAGCTTTCAATTTTTTGACTTTTTAACTTATTTTTACTTCCCTCCACCGTCAGTGCTTTCGGGACAAGCCTCACTTTGGGCATTCACAACTCCTGCATTTTGCTTCTTTACCTATTTATATGAATATCTCCAGTGTTAGTTTTCAGTGCTGGAGGAGTCAGAGGTGCCAGAACAGGAACATTAATCACTCAGGGTCACAGCCAGTGCAAATCAGCTGCTGCTGGGCTCTGTTGACAACTTAAAGAAATTCCACTGAGGGCTCCTTTTCCACATCAGTGTGACATTTGGCAAAGTGAAAAGATGTGGGAAACACTTCAAAATTTATCCACTAAGTCTCAGCAAAAGAAAAAAGGCCACAAGGTTCTTGTGTATTTTGCTCACTCAAAATCTGACAAGTCAAGTAGGAAGATCAGGTGGCTCTGCTAAGCCCTGGCCTTGATCCTGGAGCCCAGGCATTGCTTGTATTTCTCCAGAGGATTTGTCCAGCCTTGCTCTGTTGGCTCAGGAGCTGATTCAGCCAGTCTTCCAACCACTCAAAACTCCACTCACTTCAGAAAATATCACTTAGTTAAAGGCTGAACCTTCTCCTGAAAAGGGCTTTGGGTTTGCTTTTGACATTTCACAAACAATGAAGTGGATTTTGTTAGAGCTTGCCATAAAAATTCCCCCCTGAAGAGTTATCATTTGGAATTCCTTATGTATTTGTATTTTCACAGTTGAGTACTCATTTTAGAGATATTTTTTGCATCTTATTTAATTCGAATCAAGCAATCCCCAAGATTCACATTTTGGGTAGGTCTCTGGAAGGGAACATCCTGGGACAGGAGGTGTTCCAGGAGCCAGTCCTGGCTGATGAACTTCTGAGCAGCAGGTAAATTTCTCCCTCAAACTTCAGGAGTTATAAAAGATCATTAGACATGGGAGAAAGGCTCCAGAGGGGTCTTAATGACAGAATCATAAAATCACAGAATAGTTTGGGTTGGAAAGGACCTTAAACTCATCCAGTTCCATGGGCAGGGACACTTTCCACTATCCCAGCTTGCTCAGAGCCCCATCCAATGTGCCCTTTTAACTCCCTTTAAACTAATCCTGCTCCTAGGAATTTTTTTAAGGTCAACATTCCTGTTCTGACCCCTCCTTGCAGCAGCTTTTCAAACAAACCCATCGCTGCTGGCAAGGCACTTCATGCTGGGGAGATCCTTTTTGGGTTACACACATTTCCCTGAGCCAAGAAAGGAACTCCAAAGCTTGGAGCAAAGTACCTGTGGTGACAAAAGCAGTGAGGGGCTCAGTGTGGACACCTGCCCTGGTGGTGCCCTGAATGTGAATGTCATAGGCAGTGTGGTCTGTGAGCCCTGAGATGTGGGCGCTGTGGGTGCCCCCTGGCACCGTCAGCTCCTGGGCTTCCTGTGCCGCCAGGGAATCTTGGATTTTGATAACAAACGTGGCAAAGGGCCCAGCTCGGGTGGTCCAGGACAGGTTGAAGCTGTCAGGGGTAACGTTTGTGAGGGTGAGGGTGCCCAGCTGTGGCTCAGCCTCTGGGGGAGAAAGGAACACAGGTGAGCAGGCAGCTTTACTCAGAGGGGTGGGGAATCAGCAGAGGGGGGTTGGAGGTACTCAAAAAGAATGCTCTAGCCTTGTTTTGCTGTGCTTGAATTAAAAAAAATAAATAAAATAACAATTTTTTAAGAAGCAGCGTTGCAAGAGCTATTTTCTCAGGTTTTGGAAAGAAGCCACTGAAATTAGTGCTGACTTTTATATTTTTTCATTAAATTTTCTTAAATAAACTCAACTTGCCTAATGAAATCTAGGCCTGGTTTACAGAGGCACTAACAACATGCACATAGAAATTGTGGGAATTCCACACTGGGAATTTGATGGGAATGCAGACCCACAGCAATTCCAAAATAGAGAAAGTTGGATTCAGGCAGGAATCCTTGAAATCACAGTCCAGGTTCTGTTTGGTGTTTCTGTTGCCTGGAGTTGTAGATACTTCTATTTTTGGACCCTGAGGTTTATGAGGGATTTCAGGGATTATCTCAGCACTAATCTCAGGCCAAAACCTCCCTGGACTCCACAGATAAGGTGTTCCTCATCCTCTGATTAGGCACAATCAGAGAATGTCTGATAAACAATTAACCCCACAACCCTGCTCTTGCTCTCCTTCCTGACTGTACAGTGGTCAGGGCACCTCCTTAAGAAGCCAAAACTTTCCTTTTCTGCTGGAGAAAATTCAAATTCACATCTTTGCCCTGCCAGGAGAGAAACTTGTCCTTCAGGAGAGGGAGAGCTGCTTACACATTCTCTTTTAAAACTCTTAACACTTAGCACAAAAATCATTAAAATTTCATTAAAGCCCAGAGAGAGAACAAACATGACCCAACAGTCAGAGGGTCAGAGAATCTTGTGTTTGCTCTCTGGGCTGATTTTCTAATTTTTATGTTGTCAATTGAGTAGGAACCAAGAACACCTTGGGAAATGCAGCCAGTGAGACACAGAAAAATAATGATGGAAGAGTGATCCATGCTGGGAGAAAAGTCAGAGAGGATCCCACCGACAGAGAGTGGTGAAAGAGTGAAATCTTTTTCTTTGCTAAAACAAGTACTGCTGCAAGATGTTCCAACTTTTATTCATGTCCCTCATTGTAAGACTTTTAAATAATAATCCACCTCCTTCTCTGGAACTGTGTGGGAAGAGGTGAATGGAAGTGGCCCCGATTAAGGACACAGATGTCACAGATGTCATGCTATCAACCAGTGACCATGGATGCCTTCATGGCCAGCAGGGAAGGTACCACCATGGTGCTCTTGAAGACAGGCAAGGAGATGAGAAAATATCCACAAAGCAAACAGGCTTGGGTGGAAAACCCAGGAAATCTGAGCCCTCAGCACCACATGCAGCTCAGAGAGGGCAAACTGAGCCTTTCCAACCTCATCCTGGCATGGCCACATTCCTTCACATGCCACCCACATCCATGGTCAGGCACATTCCCATCATGACAGCCTGACTCCCAGGAATGTTACATGCAAAAGGAGCTGGAATCATATCCTCAGGCAAGTCTTAGTGATCTCCTGCCATCCTGGAATCACCGCCACCACCCAGGGAAACGACAGGCTGTGGAGACTCAAAGGGAGCAATGCAAGGGACTGAGTGGTGGGCTGACCACCAAGAAAAAGGGAATTTGTTTTTTGAGCCCTGTTCTGTGCTGAGAACATAAAAATCCTGGGCAGAGAGAATATCAGAACCAGCAGAAGGTGGCCAGACCCCTCCATGCAGTTTGAGTCGATCATTTCACATGCGGCACGGAACGCCCACCAGAGATGCAAATGCCTTGGGAGACATTTGGGTTTAAGGAGGACAAAATTGACATGCAGGAGCCTCTCCAGGCTGAGAACCACATGAAGGCCTCTCTCCCACCCCCAGCAAAGCAAGTGAGGGTGGGATGAACAACTTCATTCAAGATCAAGTGCAAAGATACTGAGTGAAACACATCAACCATCTGGAGCAAGGCAATTATATATATACACTGAACTTGCAGAGGGGTGTGTATATATAAGGAAACCATCATGGTTTACTACTGCCTCTCTTAATGCTGGGGGCACTTTTTCAGCCTTTTCCATTGCCACAGATCTTTTTCCAAGCCCTCTCAGTGCATTTCAGCCTCCCCTCATGGTTGGACGGATCCACAGTATAATTCCGCAAGGGAATGATGATGAGTTGGAGCCATGTTTTAGAGCAGTTTGGTGGACAGCAAGAGAAAGGAGAATAAAAAGCAAACCTGGAAGGTGAAACAGTGAAATACCTGTGGTTGCCATGGCTGTCAAGGTCTGCCCACCTTGCCCATCAATTACCCCATGGAGCTGGACTGTGTAATTAGTGGCAGCTTTGAGGTTGGTCACCACAGAGTGCCGGGAGTCCCCTGGCACTGTGAGCACCAGGGAGTCCAAGGGGAAGTCAGAGTTCCTGACTTCCAGAATAAAGTGGTCAAAGGCCTTGTCCTGTGCCTCCCAGGTGAGTGACAGGCTGGCTGAGGTAGCGTTTGATACACTGAGTTTGCTAAGGAGAGGTTCCTCTACTACGGGAAGAGAAAACAAATGGAAATGTATCACAGTTATTAAAAGCCAAAGCAATAAAATAAATTAATAGAGAAGTTTGAATTCACACGACCACAGGTCACAAGGGTCACCCAGCCTTGTGTTTCCCTATGTTTCCCATACCCCTGCTGCCACCCTGACCCTGCCACCCATCACCAAATGAGGATATTCACAGTCTGCTGCTGCTGGAAATTGATATTATATTATCTGATAGCTGAGATTTGCTATTTTGCTTTCACTGACCACATTACTCCATTCCTATGACAAATCACTATGGAAACTTTTCCTAGAGGGGCAAAATTTGGTGGAGGTGTTTAACAATCATAACATGAGCCATTATCTGCCTACAATAACAATGTTCTGTTTCTGTAGTCCAGTCCTCACTTCCCACTCTCATCCTGAACATTTGACTACCCTGTCTTTTCTGGGAAAACTGTCAACTGTAAAACCTTGAAATGTTCAACATGCCAACAACTCAGTGCCGGCCTATTCCCTTCTCTGACATCAACTCAAATGGACTTTTCAATCTCTCACCCAACACAGCCTGAATAATTGAAGGTGAATTCAAGCAGTGAATGTGCCTTGCAGGATTGTGCTGGCACAGACTGAAATGTGCCTGACATCTTTTGGGTAAATCTGTGTCTAGAAATCAGTTTATCTGAGAGAAGCTGTGTCCTCTCTGGGCTGTAGGACAGATGCACACACAGGCTGAAAGGTGAACGTAAGGAATCATCTCCCACTTGGTTCCTGGGATATTTGCTTTGCTTCTCTTCTGCCTCAGCTGCTGCCCCAACCTTGATGTCTAGACTCATGGTGTGAATGAAATCCCAGCACAATGGGATTGCCTGACTGTGCTGGATGGGATGGTGGCTCAAATTCAAACGTTCCCAGCTCACAGTGTCCCCGGCCGGTCTTCCTTGGAAGGCAGAGGGTTGGGAAATGGGTGGGCTGTGGGGTAGCTGAGGGCAGGGAAGAGGGCACAACCTGTAAGGAAGAGTTCAAAAAAGCAGAGTTAGCAGTGAGGTAGGTTTTGTGTACCTGTGGTAGCTGCAGCACTGATTGCCTGTGTGCGGAACCCGCGAGAGATCCCGGAGAGGTAGACAATGAAATCAGTGCTGGGAGAAAGCCCTGAGATATGAGCAGTCCTTGAGTTGCCTGAGAGGTTGAACTCCATGGGCTCCAGCAACCTGTTAGAATCAATAATTTCAATGGTAAAGATGTCGAAGTCGCCGTTGGAGGCTGTCCAGGAGAGGTTGAAGCTTTCGGGGGTAATGTCGGAAACCGTGAGCTCAGCAACGCCGGGCTGCTCTCCTGGGGAGGCAAACAACACCCGTCAGAAGGGCCCCTGACCTCCTTCTGCTCTCAAAGGCTCCTCTCTGCCATGCTGGCAGCACTGCCAGCTGGGGAAGGGCGTGTGAGTAAAAGCTTGTTATGAGCAGACAGGTACTAAGGGGAGGAAATCAAATGAAAGCATCGCAAAATGTTAGATAAGAAAAAAAATTAAAATAACATTTAAAACTATGGTTATTTCCTTTTCCCTGCAGGAGCAGCCATGTCTTTGAGGTCTGAGCATGAAAGCAGATGCAAAAGGACTGTCTTGAATGCCCCTGGGGCATTTGGAAAAGATGGCTTCCAGTTTTAGGAGAAGCTAAAACCAAAGCTCTTGCTTTATCCAAAGGAAAATCTTGTGTTTTGTTTACTCTTCTACTTTCCCTTTCAGCTTAAGTCTGTGAAAGCTGGCTTGTAATTTTGGAGCTGGAGCCAAAATGCAAAACAGGGAGAGATGCCTTGGGGTTTCTTCCTCTCTGCAGACATCCCCACAGCGTTACAGGAAGGTTCAGATATTTTTTAACAATTGCAAGTCCCCAGAAGGGAAGATTTTGAAAAGCTGGCTGCTGAGCTTGACCCAGAAAGGGAAGGGAAAACCTCAGCAGGGCATTTTCTGCTGTTTTCACCAGGGTAAAGGAAGGGAGCACATTGCATATTTAGGCAGGACACCCATGATGTGTTTCCTGCTCCGTCTTTTTGTCCAGCACATTGCTCTGGTCTCCATGGGCATCTGCTCCCAGCTCCTGGTGAGGACTCTCAAAGCTCAGCACTTTTCTGGGACACAGCACAGCCATTCCTGCCCAAGCCAGGCTGCTCTAAGCACTACAGAAACAAGCAATCTCTGCTGCACTTCATGCTTTAATTCTGATTAGTTCTCACAGGTGCTTTCATCCCTTTCTGGGCAGGGTACCATGTGCTGGGGGCAGCCTGCCCCCAGCCAGCTCTGGCTATCTCACAGAGACAGGAAAGGGCTGAGGGGGAGCCCAGAGGCAGGAGAAATTGTCTAATTGTAATAATTCCTTGTAGAAATTATCTGAAGGAAAGGCCACTGGTGCCCCTTTAATGCCAATTAATTCACACTGTTCATTACAGTTATCATAACACCTGGGAGGATCAGAGAGCCACACAGCAGAGATGTAAATATACATTTATCTCTCATGGTCAAAGTCTGTGATAAGCTCTTATTTCAAACTGTTGCCTTTCACATGATCAGCCAGAAAATTATTTTGGGGCCCTTGATGAGCTTCATGTAAGCTCCTGGTAGCACAGAGCTCACTTGCCTCCTTTCAGGCCAGTTTTGTGCCAGGTTAGTTCTGCTGAATTTGATTTTTTGCATTATCTTTTTCAGGCCAGACTGTTTCATGATCTTAGATGGCTTAATGCATTGTATTTGTCTTATTAGGAATTAATTTGTGTCCTTTCCTATATGAGGACATATGGAAGGTGTTTGTCCTTACCCTGAGTCAGGTACACACAACTTTACTGAGTCTGAATTCACAGAGAATTTCAGAGGCAGCTTCTGAAGGGTAAAAACTGAACACTCAGGCTTTGATTAACTGGGCTGATAGAGGAATAATTTTTATAACTTTACCAGGCAACCTGGCCTTTCCCAAGCAGGTACAACATCCAGCTGGGTTTTGCTGTTAGTGTCAGCCAGGTAAGTGAGGAAAGGGAACAAAAAAGGGGTAAAGCAGGGAGGGAAGGGCTGCACCAGGGCACTGAAGCTCTGGCTGGCAAGCCTGACCATGAGGCATTTCCATGGCAGAGATGCCCAGCCGAGCTTTAAGGAGCTCATGCAAGGCTGTCCCAGCCAGCAGGACCCGCCCAGCACTCGCAGGAGCTCACATCTCTGCCACAAAGAGCTGCAGGGAAGGTACCTGTGGTGGTCTCAAGAGAAAGGGGCTTGCTCCTGTGGCCCCGAGTGAGGCCCTGCAGGGTGATGGTGTAAGGAGTGCTGGCCTTGAGGCCGGTGACGTTCACAGAGCTCAGTGTCCCCGGCACTGTGACATTGCGGCTCTCCTCGGGGCTGCCAGCCTCCTGCACCTGCAGCACAAAGCTCTCAAAGGCCCCGTCTGCTGCTGTCCAGGTGAGCTGGAAACCATCCCAGCCAGGCTCTGACACTGACAGCTCCCCCAGCTCGGGTTCCTCCTCTGCATAAGGACAGAGAGGCAAGCTGTTACTTGGGTTGCAGAGTGGTGCTGATGTCGGATTATTTAATGAGGTTCTGTGTTAATGAATTTCACGTTTAATCAGGGCCACAGAGATGCCCCCCCTGCATTTATACATTATCAGCTGCCTCAGAAAACTCCTATAAAGTCTCTTTGGAGACATGGCAAAACAAAACAGTGAGAGAAGAATTGTAATAATTAACAAATATTGGGAGGCTGCCCACAGAAAGCAGCTCATAGAGAATCTTAGAGCTGTGAGTGCTTTATCAGCATTAATTAAACTCCTTATGAGATAAGTAGGTATTACTGTAACAGCTTTACTCAGTGTGATACACTGAGTTGTGAAACAACTTTACTTCAGTGCCATTCTGAAGTAACTGTGTTGTAAGGGTAGGAAAGGGTATGGTTTAGAGTAGCTGAGATTCAGGTATTTATGCTTTTAATTGCATCCACTGGAAGGATGCTGCTTATGCTTCCAAGCTATTTCTAATAGAAAACAACAAAGAAGAGGAAAATGCCTCCATGTCTGCATGTCTTTAATGGATTTGTCTTCTTTTAGCTCATTATTCTACTTACAGAACCTTTCTGTGGGTGTTGACAGGACTTTCAGAGTTACTGATATTTGTCTAAGATCAAAATGTTCATTCACAGAAATTCAGATTCTCGCAAACCCCCACAGGGGTGGCCAAGGAATTTGGGAGCCATCAGAGGTAACTCTGCTGCTGTTAAATCTGAAAGCTGAAGTCATTTGCTCAGCAAGAATGGAAAGATCTTTGTTACAAAGGAAATACAACTGATTCCTTTATATTAACAGTCAGTGGTAGAAATGAGAGAGCACTGCTTGGTTTTCTACCTGGAAACTCCTGTGTGCTCTATCACTGACTTGTGGCCTCTGCTGATTTTCTAGCACCCTTCTGATTTATTTGGATTGTTGCATGTAAGTGTTACAGTAAGAACAGAGTGTCTCTGCATAATCCCATTCTGCATGACTGAGAATTCATAAGAGATGCTGCATGAAGGGAAATGGATCAGATTTGTCAATTGTAGACATCAACTTCATGCATATTATAATACAGAAGTTAAGGGGGCCCTGGAATAAATGAAATTTAGGCTCAGCAGCATCACTCATATGGAGTTTCTCCCTGTAAAACCAGAGTGATTATTGCATGACTGCTCAAAACCTTAGGCAGGCAGCTGGGGCTGGATTTTCAGAGGTTGAGTATTCATAGATCATAACAACCTTCAGTAAAATTAATTAACAAATCAGTAAATTGCTAATATTCAGGAACAGAAGTTCTGTTGAGCTTTTCCCATCCTGTTAGAAGGAAAGAGATTGTTTATGACATGATGACAATGTTCAACAACAATAAAAGAAATGCATTAATCCAGAGCTGTCTTCCCTTATCAGGAGCAGAAAGGAGATTCATTGAGGTAAAATATTAATTCTGTCAAAACAAGACTGCTATCTGGAAAAGAGAAAGCAGGACAGCAAGGGAACTGGTTGTATCAGAGATCACAATCTGTTGGTGTCAACAGAAACAAATAAAACAAATACATTTCCTTAAAATGAAAGTGAAACTAAAGTTACAGTGAAGTTGAATCTTTTAAATAGAAGCTTGGTTATAATAAGTAATGCAGGAACAATCACAGGTTGAAAGAAATTCTGATTTCTCTGAAAATACTCAGTTTCATTCTCCTCCACGATGCAGAGCCCCTTTTCCTGCCATTTGTTGCTCATGCATGTCTGACACTAAAGCAAACAACCCTCTCATGCTCTCCAGTGACCAAGGGGCTCTCTGTGGAGTCATGAACCAAACAGGATTGTTGGGGAGCTCCAAAATCCTCAGCCATCCAGCACAGATGACAAAGCAACCACAGTGCCATGGTGAAGATCAAGGGATGATGTTTCTTATTAAAAAAAAACAAAAAAAACCCAAAAAAACCCCAGAAAACAAAACCAAAGCCAGAGAGAACAAACCATGGAGAGGTGAGACTGTTCTGGCTCTGTGAAATAATCTCTGTGTCTCTACATAGGTAGTTTACCTTTGGAATTTGTTGGGATTTGGGTTTTGAGGGCTGGACAAGTGCAGTCCTTAGATCTGAGCTCCCACCCTGGTGCTTTGGTCATTACTGAGCTCAGCCCTGGCACCTCATGGAATTGATGGAATAGGGGTAAGAGGTGGGAGTTTTTGGAAAGGTATCACAATCTTTTTTTCTCTCTGACATCACCACTGCCATGCCAAACTCCTGCTGTGTTTAATCATGAACCAAACAGGGTTTCTGAGGAGCTCCAAAATCCTCAGCCATCCAGCATCCAGCACAGATGACAAAGCAACCACAGTGTCATGGTAAAGATCAAGGGATGGTGTTTCTTAAAAAAAAACCCAAAAAACAAAACCATAATCAGAGAGAACAAGCCATGGAGAAGTGAGACTGTTCTGGCTCTGTGAAATAATCTCTGTGTCTCTACATAGGTAGTTTATCTCCTGTTGGGAATTGGGTTTTGAGGGATGGACAAGTGCAGTCCTCAGATCTGAGCTCCCAACCTGGTGCTTTGGTCATTACTGAACTCAGCCCTGGCACCCCAGGAATTAATGGAACAGGGGTAAGAGGTGGGAGTTTTTGGAAAGGTGTCACAATCTTTTTTTCTCTCTGACATCACCACTGACATGCCAAGCTCCTGCTGTGTTTGAGCACAATCCAGACAAGCACGTGCAGCATCTCTCTGCTCCCACATCCCTTATCAGCAGCAGATGCATCAAAGTCTCTCTTTGCATGCAATTGGAAAAGAGAGATTTGATTCTGCATCACCTTCAGAACTGCATGGGGCAGTGTCCATGCTGCACCACCCCAGGCTCTCATTCCACAGCTGTAAGAGTTTCATCCCATGCAAAAGGAAGAATAAACCAGCAAAGAGGAAAAGCTTCACTCACAAAGCCTGAAATCTGTACCAAAGCCATATGGAAATGAAGTTCTGGGTTTTGAAGCAGAAAAGGAACAGGTAGCTGTGAATCCATGGGAAATACCTGCAGCAGCTAGAGCTTCCAGGGACCAAGAGAGCTGGCATTGGGTACTTCCATTGAGGTTAATCTGGAATTGTGTGCCAGCTGGGAGACTGGGAATTTCTGTTTCTCAAAGATTTCCCAGTAGAAATAATTCCTGTGCTCTGTTTAAAATGGACAGGCCTTTCAGAGTGACAGGGAACTAATCAAAAAGCTCATCCTGTGCTGCCCAGGACAGGATGGAACTACTGGAAGTCCTGGGGCTTATGTTAACGTCATGAAGAGCCACAGTGATTCTGAGCTGGGTGAGTGAGGGGGAATAAATGCAGAGCTGGGGGATGTTAAATAACTGAGCTGGGGAGGTGCAGGGCTGGGAGGATCAAATGGTGTTTTACTGCTTGATTCTCCAGGTGTGGTGGCCAGAAGTGCTAAAAAGTGCTAAAATTTCCTGATAATAACCCCCCAAATGACAGCCAACACCTGCTCCGACACACTCTGTGGGCTGTGCATTGGGATCTCCTAAACAAAGCAAGCAGAGGAGTTCTCCTGGTTTTGGAGACTGAAACCAGGCCTGGAGCAAAGGGAGCAGCAGCACACACAGCCTGGTTCTCACAGAGCCACCCTGAGCAGCAAACAGAGAGGAGCTGGAACACTTCCAGTAGGGAGCTGGCACATCCTCAGCTGATGGAAATCAGTTCTCTTTGATTACTTCCAAAGAACTTTGCTCATTTACATCACATTGGAACCCTCAGTATCCAAACATGTCCTTTGTCTTTCCTACACCCATCAGTGAATACTCCTGACACAAACCATGGAGGGAATTCATGCCAAAAATCACAAACACATCCAAACCCAGGCTGAGAAATCACAGCAGAAACATGCTAAAGCTCCTCACATCCTACCAAAAACAGGCTTGGAGGGGTTACTCATTGTGATACATGCAGAAGAAAGTGGAGGGACACACATTCTTGCCCAAAAACTAGGATAGAAAGAACTTTAAAAATATTTCTTATAGAACATTCCCAGGAATGGAAAGGGGAGAGGCCTGGCTTTCAACATGCTGAATGATCTGTGGATATGTCCTGTATGACAGTCAGATTCTGGAAATCTGAGAGCTGTGGAGGTCACAGGCAACGAGCTTCTGATGCCAGCCGCAAGGCACAGGCAGGGGATTTCTCTGACATGCAGAATTATCTCCTCATTAGTGGGAAGCCACATCATTTCACACCTCGGTGACTTCCTTGCTTTCATGCTCCACTTGCATTCAATAAGAGAGAGCAAGTCATCGAGCACCATCCATCAGCTCAGCACAAATATCTGCTCAGGATTCATTACATGTCTCCAAATTCACACATCCGTCACAAAGAAATACATTTCCAGAGGAGCAAAATCAATTAGAAATGTTTTCAAATGGATGCAGAAATGTTAGCTTGTAAATATTCTCTCAGGTTAACTACAGGTGTGAAAACATTGTTTTCTGCTCACCTCTGGGAAGGAGAAGAGCCTGTAGGGCAAAGACTGATTTATATTTATATATAATATGAATATTTATATTTACATATGGCATTAATAGTCTTGATTTAGGTAAGAACTGCTCTTAAATCACCCCAGACACGATCTGAGCAGGCTCTACCTATGCTGCAACCTAGAGATAAGCATGTTTCCATCACACCAGCACAGCTACAATGCTCACCAGTGCCATCATCCCCTCTTTCCCAGTAAACCACTGTCAGAACTGTTATCTGCCTGTTTCAGGGCTGCTCGTGGAACAAAGCAGGAAGGTTTGGAACCATTCTGCAACTCCCAGCTGCTTGTGCATCAGCAGGTGCCAAGCAGATCTTTCCTGTTCTCGGAACAGGCAAAAAATTACAGCATCAAGAGCACTGGCACTTCTTTAGTCTAAAAGTTGTTCATTTATTAGGCACAGAGGTGGCTGGGCTTTGCTGGGCTGGGTTTTGAGGGGCTGGTGTTCCAGATTGCAAGGCAAGGTATTTTCTATTACCATCTGTATGGCAGATTACCTTGTGGGCAGTTTGCCTTATCTCTCTCTTTGAGTGACCACACTCACACCTCCCTCGGGAGGGGACATTGCTGATTACAGCTATTGAATGTCACTGCATGGCTGATAAGAACTACAGCATCCCACTGGGAGATGTGAGCCCAGAGGGAGGAGC
>JAWWEY010000050.1:8700861-8719812 GCA_035582745.1 Loriotus luctuosus | reverse complement strand
GCTGAGAAGCCTCAGAGAGGAATGAAAACAATAATTATCTGATTGCTGCTCCTGTGTTTGCTGCTTTGGAATGTGGCTTGGACATTGTTTACTAACAGGTGAACGTTTGATTGGTTCCATGTGAATTGTTTTTAATTAATGACCAATCACCATCAGCTGTGTCAGACTGAGGAGTCAGTGACGAGCTTTCATTATCATTCTTGTGAAGCCTTCTGATGTCTCCTTTCTCTTTCTTTAGTATAGTTTTAGTATAGCATTCTTTTAATATAACATAACATCATAAAATAATAAATCAGCCTTCTGAGAACATGGAGTAAAATTCTCATCTCTCACCTCGTCCTGGGGACCTCACAAACACATAGAATGATGATGTTCTCCTTTACAGACAAAACCAGAACAAATTTCCCGCCCTTATACTTGAGAGTCAGAAATAAAGCCTTCAGATAATTCACCTAGGAATAGTGTGAACAATTCTGGATTGGAAGGTCAGTCAAGACTACTGCAACATCTCTTTGTCACATCAACATTTTGGCCACCACCATTCCTGCCAGAAACCCTCACAGATTGAGGATGGCCAGAGTGATCAGTGCAAGCACAATTGTCATTAAGGAGCTCACCTGGAGGTTAAACTCCCAGAACATTAAGAGGAACAGGAAATATAAGTCAGATTCAGAGGTCATGACCTTTGTGGGAATTTTTTTTATTTTCCTTGAGGGGAAAAGTAGCAAAATGAAATCAAGAACTTTCTAAAATATCTCTTCCAGCATCTCTTAGAAATGAAAGAGTGGCTCCACCTGAGATGCCCCCTCCAGAGCTGTAATGGGACCAGGACACTCACCAGTGCCAGCATTGATGGTAGCAGGGGCACTTTCCCTGTCGTTCCTCACTGCTGTCACTCCAATGCCATATTCAGTTCCAGGCCTCAAACCTATGAGATGAGGAGAAGAAATGTGAGTTCCTGTCCATATGAATATGCCTGCAGGTGTTTGTTGGAATAAGGAAGGCTGAATGGATGCAGAGTGAGAGATCTGCTTTTCTCTATGCAGAGAATTGAGGTTTGAGGTTTCTGTTGACCCTCCAGCTGACAAGCTGAAGACTGGCACCAGTGAATCCCACCCCTAGCACATGAAAATGTCTTTTGAGCTCAGGATGTGAAGCCACTTCCTCAGAGCTGCTTGCAATTAGGGGAACTGATTCGTTGGATTCAAGGATGCATGTGGAAGTGAAATGGCTTCATATTTTCTGCTGGTTGGCAAATCCATTTCACATGGCTTTCAATTCAGCTTGGTCTACTCAAATTATAGAATCATGCAAGAGTTTCAGTTGGAAGGGACATTAAAGATCCTCTTGTTCCACCCCCTGCCATGGCAGAGACCTCCTCCACCATCCCAGGGTGCTCCCAGCCCTGTCCAGCCTGGCCTTGGGCACTGCCAGGGATCCAGGGGCAGCCACAGCTGCTCTGGGCACCCTGTGCCAGGGCCTGCCCACCCTCACAGGAAACAATTCCTTCCTAATATCCCATCTAATTTCAAATTTGTAACCTCTTTTCCCAAAAAAATGTGCTTGAGATCACTCAAAACTTGTTTGTACCTCTAATGTGTAGCGACCACAAGGACATTCTTTCTCCATGTCTGTGGGTGACAAAAACAATGTGACACTAGTGACAATCTCTCCATCCCCCTACCTGTGAGTGTAGCTCTGGTTGTGGCCTGGCTGCCCTTGGGCACTGTGATCTCCACGTGGTCCCCACCGGAGATGGGGGCGAACTTGATTCGGTAATTATCGACATTGGCGTGGCTGTTCTTCCACTCCAGGGTGATGCTGCTGTCAGTCTGGGACACCCTCTTCAGGTTCCTTGGAGCATCCAGGTCTGGAGCCAACCAAGCAATAAATTAATAATTAGGAATATTTCTCTTCTGACAGCAGTCTCTTGTGACAGTGCTTTTTAAAAGGTGAAATGACCCGTAAAGCTTCCTCTCACATGATCCTGTTATGTCTTAACTACAAAAAACAGAGGTTTTCTAGCATGAAAAGTGAGTTTGTCAGCTTCAGTTCATGAAATTTAAATTCTATCTCCTGAGACGAAATTAACATTTTCATTGGAATAATTAGTTTTATTATAAAACGGGTTTGTGGAAAAACATACTTGGATGAGAATAGTTTTCCTTTACAAATACCCCAGCTTTCAAAAGGAAAAAAGAGCAAAGAACTGGTCATATCTAGAATTTGTGTTCAGTGACATCTTGCATTCATGGCTGGAAGGAACTCTAAGTCTCAAAAATAAGGTGAATATTATAAGGAAATTCAACGAGCTTTCATTTTTCACACCTACAGTAGCCTCAAATCCTGCTCCAAAATAACAACTGTATTTTAGGATGAAAAGGGATCTAATTCACAGCTCTCTTAATGCATCAAACCTTGAAAACCTGCTAAAGGACCCACACTTTCCAAAAACATTTCCAGAATCACTGAGGAGCACAGTAAATTTATAAAAGAATGGCAGGAACTGAAGAAGAAGAAAAAAAAACCAACCAGTTCCCTGCTTCTAAACTAATTAGGAAAGAGAAATAAGATGGAATAGGAACTACAGAAGATATTTAGCTCATTGGACAGACAAATGATTCAGAGGAATTTGCTTTTTGAAATAGGGATTTAGGGTAAAAGACACAATAACCTAATTCTCATTTTTAAAATGCATTTAGATTCTTGTGGGGGAGTTCTAAATATTTTGGTGAGCCAACAAGGCATAAAAGGCACAGGAAATTGTTCTCTACTTTCATGTACCTCTAAAACTGGGCTGATTTTGTGTTGATCAGTAACTGCCAACTCCAGCAACAGGACACAAACAGCACAGGAGGATGGGTGGTCCCTGTGGCACCTTCCCAGCCCCTCACCTGTGACAAAGACTTCCTTCACAGGGTCACTCTCCATGTCCCCTCGACGAGACACCAGCGTCACCTCGTACTCTGTGTGTGGCCTCAGGTTGCCAATGGAGTATTGGTTCTCATCTTCAGAGAGGTCAATGGTTGTCCTGTCCCCTGGAATGTCCTTGGGGCCATAAGTGAGCTCTACACCTTCAACTTCAGCCAAGGGTTTGGACCACGTGATGAGAGCTGTGGTGTCGGTGACGTCTTTGGCCTCCACCTGGCTGGGGGCATCAAGCTCTGTTACCAAGAAAAAGAGAGGGGAAAAGGGGCTTTAAAAAGAAATATTGCCATAAAAAATACCCATATTCTTATGCTTTTAATTGGTGATTCAGGACAAAGTTTAAATTAATATCCTCATTTATGCTCTTCCTTTGGTTCTTATAGTTTTGGACTCCAAATGGAATCAATCCATCAGAAGCAAATCCATCAAAACTCCTTCAAACCAGGAGATGCTGAAAGAAAAACAAGCAGAAGCCCTAAGAGCCTCCCCACCTTCACACACTCTTCATGCAAATATCACCAGGATGAAACAAATTCTAGCAAGGAATTCTAGTTCCTGCTGATGTACATCTTGAAAAAGGAATAAAAGTGCATGCTAAGCTGGACATAAATTTCCCTTCTGCTTCAAACAGGTAATGTGGGGAGGAATTATTTTTTCCTCATGTATTCATTAGCAACTCCACTATCTCCTTCCCCCCCTATTAACTCACAGTGTAGAGCTTGACTTTCACTTTGTTTACAAACCCCCAAACAGCAGATGTTTTGTTGGTGGCCAACTAAAACCAGACCAAACACAGGTTGTGCTTACTTGTGGTGATGACTTTGGACAGTCCTGGTCCTCTGGTGTTGTTCTTCACGATATGGATGGACACATTGTACTGCTGCCCAGGTGCCAAACCTGGCTGCATGTAGGATGTCTCTGGCCTTTTCAAGCTGCTGGTTATGTCACCATTATCATCCTTTTTCTGGAACATGTGGGACAATCAGTGAGTACAGACATAAAAATCCAGGATTTTTCATTCTATACATGAAACTGCTTCCTCACCATATTATGGAAGACCAGCTCCCAGCCATCAAAAGAAAAGTTCAGAGGGTCCCACTCCACCTGGACGGATGTTTCCCGAACAGATTTGAATCTCAGACCTTCTGGAGCAGGCAGATCTGTGGCAGAAGAAAGGGATATTCTCACATTAGTGTCAAATTCCCATAAATGGGGCACCAGGGTGTGACATCTTTCCACTTCTAGAAATATCTGCCAGGTGGGGATCTGCAGCTGAGGTGGTAAAACTTTTCTCAGATCCAGTTATTGTGGCTTTGGATAGGCTTTCCTGAGCTGGTTAAACGTCACCTTAGAATAAAAAGAATTTTACCCTCGTAATCTCTTTTTTGTGCCCTCTTGAAAGAAGCCTAGTGTTAACTTTGGGAGTCAGGAGAGCTGAATCCTGCCCCAGCTCACCAGAAATGAGCTCATTGACAGAAGTCAAAGAGCACCTTTTGATATTGGGATGTTTAGATATGACAGTGATGTGCACAAAACAAAAAGAAGATGAACAACAGAAGTACAGACAGGCAGATAAAAGGTAAGATGTAGTAAATCACAGCAAAGATGCAAAACAAATATAACCTGTATTTCAGCCAAAATAGTTTGAATTCAAGTGATTTCATATTGCTTTTATATGCTGTTATATTTTTAATTTTTTTCTCAGGAAGAATTACCAGAGTTTTAAAAATGAACATTTCAGTAAAGAAATGCATATTATAATAAAGAAATGTGCATTTTAATAAAGAAGCCAAGGTTTTTAATTCATAAAGACACCATATTGGGAGACATTGAGAGCAGAAAAGCTTGTGAACTGTGCTTCTAACACAGTCCCTGGTGTTGGAAAAAAGTAGAAAATGGAAATGCAGAAGGCTGTTTTTTCCAGGCCAGCATTTGAACTGGAAGTAGAAAATAGAAAAGAAATGATATCCCAAAAAATGGAATGTAAATCAATATATCTGAACTGAAAATAAAGAATGTAGCATAAATACCTCCAAGAAAGGGATGCAAGCCAACACATACAAAGTGAAAACAGAAAATACAAAATAAGCAACACCCCAAAAGAGGGATGCAAATGGAGTAGACAAAAGGATGAATACAGGGAACATTAAACTCACATGTGGCTACCCTGGCGCTGACTGGAATACTCTTCTTGTTTTTCAAGATTGCAAAGACACGGATGAAGTACTCCACCCCTGGCTCCAGCTCGTGGATGGTGGCAGCTGTGTGGTTTCCTGGCACGGTGAACTGCATGTCCAAGCCCCCACTGCTGGTGGGGACGTAGGTGACGAGGTACTCGTTGACGAGGTTCTCGTGCTTCCACTCCAGATTGACAGTTTTGTCTGTCACGTTGGTCACAGTCAGCTCAGTTGGAGGAGACACTGGGAATGGGGAAAAAAAAAAAAAAGCCAAGCCAAAGTTATAAGAAGTTCTCAAGGCTCAGGAAATAATGACTTGCCCAGTTTCATATTTTCCCAGGAGCGGTTCCTAAGGCTCATCTCACATGCAGGGAATGGGGAAGGCATGTCCCACAAATTAGCTGCTGAGGAAAGGTATGCTCAGCTGATGGAGACTGCAGACATTTCCAGAAGCCAATTTCTGCTCTCACACTTGCACACAACCTCTGGCTGACTGTGTTCCAGCTGCTCCTCTCATGGCTGCAGCACAAGAGTGCTATAGCTGGGTCCCAAGGGATTCAGATGTTTAATTCAACTGCCAGCAGCACGTGATTCTAGACCTAGAAGTCCTGGGATTTGCACAGATTTTTCCAAAGTAAAATAAAACATTATTATTTGAGTAAATACTTGCTATATATCTGCCTGTGCAAGATCACAAAGGGTTTAGGCACCTTCCAGAAGGAGGAGATGAATGATGGGAATTTCTTTTAAAGGGTATTCATTGTCTTTTATAGTGTTCCCAACCCCAAAGTACTCTTTCATTACCAAAATTTAGTTTCACAATTTCTCCCCCAGGATCTACTAAAGAAATCCACCTCATTTATGTTGTATTGCCTGTCATTATCAGGCTGGCAAAATTTTCTATCAATTTCCATAGAGTCACTGGTCCTGGGAAACCAAGCATGTGACTTTATAGCTAAGTTTCCACTCCAGCTGATCCCACGATTTTCCTGTAAGCTTCTGTGAGATCTAATATACACACACCAATATACATATGTATTGTGTATTTTTATATATATATGTATATATATGAATACATAAACACATGTGGAGAAGACTCTGGACCATTTCCCTTTTCTCCTTAGCTAGAACAGCTTCCTTAAGCTTTTTTTTCTAGCATCAAGAGGAACTGTGAGAAACTGAAGGGTCATAGTGACAAACCCCAGCCGGTGCTGGCTACAGCACCAGTGACATTGTGGTGGGAGCAGAAATGGAGGTGACAAAGGCACTGCAACTCCATCAGCAGCCTGTTGTATTGGTGACCACCAAAAGCCACCAGAAACTGCTACACTACTTATCCCTGGTATTTCAGGATGCCAAGAGCTACTGGTGTTGCTGTATCCCTGATTCTGCTGCTTGGACTGTGCTGAAAAAGCACCAACAAGGCCCAGCTCTATGGAAAACCTTCACCGAGTGTCCAAGGCTGTTGGCTGGCCCCAGGGGAAGCAGTTCAGAGGGACACTGCACCTACCATCAGAGCAATCATCCCCGATGTAGCCATCCTCGCAGACACAGCGCCCGTCCACGCAGCGCCCCGCGTTGTTGCAGTCGTTGGGGCAGGAGCGTTCCCGGCAGTCCTCACCCACGAAGCCCTCCTGGCACACGCAGCGCCCGTCGACACAGCGCCCACGCCCATGGCAGTCGTTGGGGCAGGCCAGCTCACCACAGTCATCCCCTGTGAAGCCATTGTCACACTCACAGCGCCCCTCCACGCAGCGCCCACGGTTGTGGCAGTCATTGGGGCAGCGCAGCTCCGCACAGTCCTCGCCAGTGTACCCCTCATCGCACACGCACTGCCCGTTGACGCACAGCCCGCGGTTGTGGCAGTCGTTGGGACACCGCAGCTGGCCACAGTCATCCCCGGTGAAGCCCTCATGGCACACACACTGCCCGTTCTCACAGTGCCCGCGGTTGTGGCAGTCGTTGGGGCAGCGCAGCTCCCCGCAGTCCTCCCCGATGAACCCCTCGTAGCACACGCACTGCCCGTTCTCGCAGCGCCCGCGGTTGTGGCAGTCATTGGGGCAGCGCAGCTCCGCACAGTCCTCACCCAGGTACCCCTCGTGGCACACGCACTGCCCGCCCACGCAGCGCCCGCGGTTGTGGCAGTCGCTGGGGCACCTCCTCTCGCTGCAGTCGTCGCCCACAAAGCCCTCGTGGCACACGCACAGCCCGTTCTCGCAGCGCCCGTTGCCGTGGCAGTCATTGGGGCAGGTGAGCTCGCCGCAGTCCTCGCCGGTGAAGCCCTCCTCGCAGAAGCAGGTGCCGTTCACGCAGCGCCCGCGGTCAAAGCAGTCGTTGGGGCAGATGAGCTCGCTGCAGTCCTCGCCCGTGTAGCCCTCATCACACACGCACTCGCTGTCCACGCAGCGCCCGCGGCCGTGGCAGTTGTGGGGGCACAGGGGCACGCTGCAGTCATCACCCACAAAGCCCTCGTGGCACAGGCATTGCCCGCCCACGCAGCGCCCGTGGGCGCCGCAGCCCTGGGCGCAGAGCTCCTGGCTGCAGTCCGGGCCCGTGTAGCCCTCGAAGCACACGCACAGCCCATCCACGCACTTGCCCTGGTCGTTGCAGTCGTTGGGACACGAGGCCTGGCTGCAGTTGGGGCCCTTCCAGCCGGGCTCGCAGACACAGCCGCAGATGTCGATGCTGTAGTTGCCGTGCCCGCTGCAGTAGGGTGTGGTGTCCAGGCGACCTGTACCAACGAGCCCAAAAGGCATTACTCCCCATGGCACTAGAATGCCTTAGACCAGTGTGGCACATGTGACCCAAAAGGGCTCTGATTTTCCTAGTTGTCTACAGACATCAGTTTTTAAAGTTTTTAAATGAGAATCTTTCTCCAGCTAGATTTACTTTACCACGAAAGCTTTAATTTGCTCTAATGCCAGGGAAGATTGCCCACCAGCAACTTGGTAATTGAGCATGCTGGATTCCTCCTCCCTTCTCAAAATCCTCTCCCACTGACTGAGGAGCTTTCATGACTGCTTCATTAGGGCATGCATGATGGAACATCATTCATCCATTCACCCCAGAACACAAAAGTCAGGCAGCACACTGTGTCATCTGCTGTATCAGCAACCAGGAGGCTGCTCTGAGCTCAGAGGGACACATCATTCTGAAGACGGCTTGTATTTCTTCTCTTATATGACCAACCCCTTCCCTCAACTTAAAAATCAACCAGACAGACACATTTTTCCCTCTTCTATAACTATTTGTGCTTGTCTATTGCCTTATGTCCTGCTGTATTTTTATTGGTCTCTACTAAAGAAAACTTGGAAGTGAAAATGGTTACATTGGCAGCTTCCTCAAGGGGACAAAAAGTGGAGCCAAGAGCTTGGACTGTGAGTTTTAATCTTAACTCCGACACAGATTTACCATGTCCAAGTGCTGTCCATGCTCAGTGCCACATCTACAAAGGGTCCCAGGCCACCTCCTGACCCACAGATCCATCAAGCTGTGGAACTGTGAATGAAGATACATGCACACTGGCCAAACACGTTCTCAGTTTTGATTACGATTCAAATTTAAGAGGTTGACTTGTGCTCATTCTTGAAAGAGATTGGAATATCACTCTAAACAACATCTACAGCCAGCACAAGAATTTCCCCCGAGAGCAGCTCCCCAGCCTGCCTTACCTTCTACTGCCTGGGAATTAGGACAGCATCCAGCCCCGCTGGCACACTGCTCCCGCAGGGAGGAGACCAGCCCCTCCAGTTCCTCTAGTCTGCTCAGCAGATCCTTAATGTCTGGGGCGGCTGCACAGCCACAAGCCCGCCGGGGAATGTTAATCCTGTGTGTGAAGACAATCTGGTTGCCCTCATTCACCGTGTGCTCCTCGTAGTTCTTGACGGGCTCAATTTCTGCCTTCAGGTCAGTGTCGCCGCTCGCCGAGTCCAGGTCCACGGAGCAGAGGGAGCCAACAGGCAGCTTAATGTTGTAGACATGGTTGAAAACCACAGGCTGGTTATCCTCTGGCAAGGTCACGTTCAGCCCAGTCTCCCTCTTCTGCCGGATAATTTTCTTGATGAGTCCCCCAGTGACGTGCTGGGACAGTAAAGCGAGGATGGCACACGCCAAGACCCGGCTGGGGAGTCCCATTGTGGTGCCCGGTTCCCTTTTGAGGCTGAGAGAGTCTTAGGTCTGCTTGGCCTTTGTAATCTGCAGCAGAAATTGGAGAGCCAGGCCAAACCAAGGTGGAGATCCTTTTCTTTCCTGTTGTGTTTTTTCCCTAAAAGAAGGAGCAGTGTAAGGGATTAACAGCACAAATCAAGCTGGAGATCCTTTTCTTTCCTGGTGTGTTTGTTAACACCAAAAGAAAGAAAGAAGAAGGAACAGTGTAAGGGATTAACAGCAGCTACACCACCCAGCAAAGGTGTGACACTGCTTGTGTGCTGCGTCCTCAGAGAACAACACATTTAGGTTTTACACAGCTGAACTCCAGTTCTAATTCAAATTGATAATGCACAGTAGAGTAATAATAATTTAAATGCTTATTTCTTTTGTTCTTTACCTTTCTTTTGTGTTTTGCTTCCACTTGTTATTTTTTGTCTAGTATTAAACACCTGCAAATACGTTCCAGTGTTTTAATACTTCAACTATTTTAGGTTTTTTATTTTACATCAGAATGTTGAATTTCTACCACAGGACCATCACACTTCACCCAAGCTGCTGAGCTAGCTCTGATGTATAATAACAGTGGTTTTCCAGGATCTCTGTGTGATTCTGAAGGAAATCCCACCAGACATGGAGAAAGCTGCTGTTATTTCCAGGTTAGAGCAAATACAGTGGGTTGTAGAAAATTTAACTGCCTCAAGCAGAAGACTGGGGCAAAGATGCCTGCTGAGTCTCATCTCAACTGAAAACAGAGGGAGATAAAATAAATATGTGTTCTGTTATTATTTAACCAATGTTAAATTCTGTATTTCCTTCATCCCTCCACTGCTTGAAGGCTGCTCAAGGTTGGACTATGTAAGAAACTCAACACATTTTCAAAAGGTGCATCAACACCACCAAGCTCATTCCATCCCTTTTCTAGATGTTTTAAATTACTCCAAGATTGCTGTGGAATCTGAACTCCGGGGCTTGTAGCTCCACAGTAAGTTCCACTATATGATGATTTATCAAGAGCATGAAGATAAGTGGAACTCTCTGCAGGTGGAAGGTTCTGATGTCAGTGCTTGTATCACAGGGATATTTTAGTATAAAAGTAGTGAGACACAAGAGAAGCAGAGACTCCAACAACAGAGACAGCAATAAAGCTACATGTGTAAAAATGCCTTTTTAGCAGCCAATATCCCTTTCCATCAGGCAGCATTTCCCACTGCCTGATCTTTCCTCAGCTATAGCACAATAACTCGTGTATGGTTACGGGCACCTGGCTGGGCTCTACAGCTCCTCCTGAAACTCATTCCTTTCAATTAGCTCCACTATTTCCTCTTCCTCCTCAGTCTGTGCCTGTTCCTTTTCAATGGAGTGAGCCAGGGGAGTGCAAAGACATCCATTGACTTCCATGCAGGATCAGCCCCTCAGCACGTAGAGTGAGGAGCCAGAGCAGTAATGGACTGCCTGAACAAGCACACCTAATAAATGTCATCTCAGCATTTGTTTTCCTTCCCTCTCCCAGAAGAGCTTGGTTTAATGGTTAGATCAGTGACTGTGCTTTCAGTGGCTGCAAGCTATGAAATGCCAGTAATGGAGGAAACAGCAATTTATTCTCTAAACACCATAGTTTTGATGCTAATTTATTTGTCAGATGAGAGACCAGCCTCTTCCACCCTTCTGATTCCCCCTAAGTGGTGGGATTGTTTTTCCCATGCTATTCCAGCTGCTTTTGTGAGGGAATGACAATAACACATCAGACACTTCACTGGAGTTCAGTGGGTTTTGTAGGGAATGGGCAAGCTTCACCCCTTTTTACTGGGGAATAAATCAGAAGTAAACAAGAAGCAGGGAAGGTTTTTTCCTTGTTACAGAAAACCATTCAGCTTTAAGGCATTTCTAACACTTACCCCATTTGCTCAAATATTGCTGCAAGCCCTGTCTGCACCAGAAGAGATCACAAGGTTATTAATAAAGAATAACAGAGACAGACATGGTCCAGGTCTCATTTCTGACTCAATCCCTAAACTGGGTTGCCAGTTCATGAAATGTGTTCAGGACTGTATTTGAAGTGGGATTTTAGTCTCGAGCACTCCCACTAGGGCTTTGCAAAGTGCTTCTCATGCAATTGCATGTGCTGCTATGCACTTTTTGCCCCAGGACAAGGTCATACAGCCAAAACTGGTGCCTAACCCTCAAGTAGTCATTGATGGGACAGGCTGCTTGACAGATGGATCACCAATGGAAAATGGAACAAACTGGAGGCAGCTCTGCATCTCATTCTCACTGAATTTTAGTGAAAAGTTGAGCATCCATTCCCTTATGGTTTCTGTAAATCCCAGCCCACAGGAATACAGGCCTTGCCCAAACCAAGGAAATTGCACTTTTTTCTGCTGACCAATGTGAGCTGACAAATCACTTAATCATGGAATAGACTGTGATTTCTTTAATATGCCTGGAAAATTAAAAACCTCTTCTGGCAAGAGCCACTGTCGCTGTCATCTTCACTACTGGTGAAAGCCACATGAACCCCAGGACTCTGAGAGGATGCTGCATTAGAAGCAGCCAAACCTCTCAGCTCACAGTTGAAACTGGAAGAATTAACATGTCTGGGTTGACATCCTTTTGAAGTTTCTGGAGAAGCATCGTGGTGGTCTAGGAGCAGCATTGCTTGCCTGCTCTGTGACCCCTGTGCTTTGGCACCTCGTGTGATGTCTGAGCTAATCCATCCCCATCAGGTGTTTCCCATCCCATCTGCCACGGGCCCAGCATGGTTAGCTGAGCTCCACTCCTGCATCTGACATCTACAACACAAGACACCTTCCTCCAGTTCTTTATACATTAGCCATGGTTTTGGCTGGGAGAACAAAGAGGACATCCTTCTCTCCAGCCCCAGCTCCTCAGACACATCCAAACAACAGCTCTGACCACAATCGACCACCCAGGAGCAGGAGAGAAATGAAGCCACAGTCACTGCCAGGCTCTGCTGTCCCTTCATTTTCCCTCCTCTTCCCTTCAGAGCAGCTCGTGTAGATTGTATTTTAAACCTGCCTCTTGGAGAAATCCTCTCGATATTTTCTTTGCAGACATCAGCTGCTGGATTATTTAGGGGCACCTAAAAGTCTTGCAGCAAAGGCTGGCAAAAAATGACCCTTCCCAGCATGAGTTTGGCCCTGTGGTCTGTAAGAGGAGTTGGGTGATGTCTGACATCTCTCAGGTACTTTGAGAGGTTTGTATGACCTAGAGTGTGTCTATTTTTACAAATATTTTGTCTAATAAGGAACACCTATCATCCTAGTGAGTAGTGCCCTCAGATCTTCCTGCCACCCTGACTACAAAAATCCTGGACATGATGATGTGCATGATCTGCAAAATGTTCTGCTTGTCATGCAGGACAATACATCTAGAGCTTGTGTTCTCCCCATCTGGTCACTGGCACCTTCCCACCCCCCTTGGGCAAGAGTTATCTCTTGCTTTCCTGGTCTCTGAGGTACAACCTCAATATAAATAAGAAAAAAATGTGTTGTGGCCTTTCACACATCTTAAATATCTGATTAAAAAACAGAGATTATGAATTGAGAAGCAAATCGTAGCATCTCTGCAGTTCCAGCTGGGGCAAAAGGAGATTCAGGTAAAAAAAGAGTTTTCTTATATGAATATTAACTTTAAAAGTTAGATTTTAACCAAAGAGCAGAAAAGGGCTATTTCTAGAAAACTCTCCTTAAAAATTCGATCACTGCCTGGTGACACACTTAATAATATGTGGTGGAGGTAAGGTGGACTGTCAATAGCACAAAGGGAAGGAATAATTTTCATTTCCACTGCAGCCCTTTCATCTGAAGATTTGAAAGCATGTCACAGTCTGGCTGTAAAAGGCTGAAAAAATGTTATTTAAAAGGGTTATTTCTTTGTTTAGACATCCCCCCTTCCCCTTGCCCCCCTCCCAGCCTCAGAACTTTTTCAGGACCTTTCCATTTAATTAGAAATTTGTTTCTTAATAGGAAATTTTCAATCAATCTTGAAAAAACCCCCAGGAATCCTGACTCCTGGGGAATACTAAGCAAAGGTAATGCATGAATATTTCCCTTCCCCAAAGCCATATTTGCTGGAAAGCAGCAGGTGTGAGAAACTAAATTAATGTCTGCATACTTTAAAGTCCTGGTGTAGCACTCCAGTCTCTCCTGAACGTTCAGGAGTGGCAGAATTGTGAGATGATTTGTGGGTATGTGGAATGATAAATATGCAGATGAGAGCCCTGTGCAATTTTAATCAAAACAGATTGCAGCAAGGAAGGAATGGAGGTGTTAAAAACTATCTCAGCTGTCCTTCCTAACGAAGGCAGAAGGCTGATTAGATTTGCTCAGACACCCTCTACATGTCATGACTTGGAAATTAGATGTAAAAATGGCAGGGTAAAAAGAGACAGGGGGAAAAAAAGGAAATAATTCCTGTCTAAGCAGATATTTCCTACATTTCAGCAGGAGGGGGATCAAATATTGTCAGCACCATACTGGATTCAAGCACATCTTGTTAAAATCTGGGTAAAATAGCAGCAGGCTGGATTGTGACAGGGAGGAAGACTCAGCTGGAGAAGAGCCAAAGCCCTCCCCAGGAAACACAACGAGGAGGATTTTGAGGTTTGTAAATTGCTAACCCTAAAACAGTTCTCTGTGATCTGTTAACTGCAGGAAGTTCAAGTTTCCAGGGTTTTCACCAAGGTGTGAGCTGTGTGTTCCCTGCAGCCTGGAGCGCCCAGCAGGGCACATGTGGAGTTATCACTGCCTCCCTCCTCATCTCCTGCCACCAAGACAAAAAGAGTTATCTCCTGGGGATATTGATACCATTCCCTGTCTGCAGACATGGGCAACTGGGGCGTTTTCTGCAAGGAATGCCAGCAGTGCTGCTCCACAGGACTCATATATTGAGACCAGAGGGCATTTTCACGAGGCAAGGCCTCAAAAGGTGCAACTCCTCAAAGCCAGAGTGCTGGGCTGATTTGCCAAGAGCCTGTGACTCCTGAGGCTCTGGGAATGTTCTCCAGAAAAACCAGATTAAATCTGAGGTCATTTGAAATGTTCTCAAAGCAGGGGGCTGGGGGGACCTGGAAGTTTTGACGTGTCAGGCCAAAACGTGAATGGCTCTGACTTCATCATCTTTCACTGCTGTTTCCACACATTCATAACAGCAGAAAATAATTTTCTTTCCATTCCCAATTCCAACAGGGTGAAGGAATCAGCAGGGATACTCAGTGCAGGTCAAACTCCATTAAATCACAGTGGAGAGCAGAAATTCATAACAGTCCTAAGCCATCAGGCCTGAATCTTTTCAGCTGAAATGATCAAAGACAAATTGTTACCTTTTTTTCCCCCCCATCTGCCTCTTCTTTATTTACACATTTGCATTCAAAGGAGAGGAATTTTAAGGCAGCTGAATTTAGAGTAATTCAGAAAATCCACTGTTTTCCCCAAGGCTCCCAGAGAATGTGTGTGCAGAGGAGTGTGGGAATTGTTTCAACCCCATGTACACCCCACAGATATCAGCAGGCCCTGAGGGTGTGAAGCTCTAAAGGGAAATTTTCATAATGCAGGAATTTTCTTCAAAGTCTTAAATCAGCTGCACAGAGGTGAAAAGAGGGTCATAACTTTCAAAGGGGACAGGAGGAAGCTGATTGTCTTTTTCTCCAACAGATAAATTGCAGAGTGATAAGCAGGAATCCATCCAGGTTCCAGGCTGAGGACCTACCTTGAATTTATAGTCAAACAACTTCACTTCTACCTCCATGGCCAAGCCACAAAGAATAAACACCCTGCAAATGCTCTGCAGTTTTCTAGATAAGAAATCCCCCATCTGGGAAGCCCACACAAAATTATAGATCCAGGCTCGGTGACCTCCCTTTAATAAATAGCAAAATGTGAAAGCCCTGAATAAAAAGCCTTTGCTACCCCACCTATGCCATATTTTCAGACTATAGCTCTTTCTGGAAATGACAAAGGGAGATAAGCATTAAGCAAAATGGTTGTGAGAGTGCAATGAGAGTGAAAAAGAGGGAAAAAGCAAGAAAGCATCCTCTGGAAAAACTCCATGGAGAAAGGGGCAGAGAGGAAACAACTGGAAGGAAGTTTTAAAAGTTGTTCAACTAGAGGAGTTGAAGTGTAGGGATACAAATGACACAAACCCATTTTTTCTGTCACAGCAGGACTCAGTGATGTTCACAGCCCCACAAGAGGAGCCTCATGGCATCCATATGTGCTGGAGGAAGGCAAAGAGCCTCTTCTCTGAAAGCTTTTTGAATTATAATGGATAAACAAAGCACACTCCTCCACTTTAAATACAGAAAACTGGGACATGGAGAGGCTGGCACTGAGATTCCCAAGCTCCCCAGGAGCCTCTCCTTTTTTGCTGAGGTATTTTACCCACTGCAAGCCAGAGGAAGCTGATGCAGCTTTGCTGAGTCCCACCACAGTGGTTCAAACACCTCCCAGAAGGCATTTATGGCTTATAAAAGCACATTTTCCTCTGGATGTGCCTGCCTTTGTGACTTGAATCCTTCTCATTCCAGGACAAACCAGCAGTTTGTGTTTGATGTGGGGCAGCAGCCACAGGGCTCTGGATGCCACCTGTGTCCCATCTGCTGCTGGCACTGCACATTTCAGAGCAGTGCAGCTCTGTGGGACTGAGCATGGACACAACCCAGAACATTCTGAGTGCAGAGATGGGAACTGCTCTGCACAGCTAACTCAGGATTCACTCCTGAGCTGTCACAAATGACAGTTTTCAATGCATCCATCATCCATTCCAAGGGCTTTGCCCATGCCACTGGAATCAGTCATGAAAGCAACAGGAATTTTAGATTATCTGAAATCCTATGAGAGGTCCTGTGATAACATTTATACCTCAGACTCTTTCAAAGAACTGCAATTAAAACAATTCATGGGTACTTTTTGCCCCGTGCACCCCCCCCGAGATCCTGCATTAAATATCACTGAGCTAAGCCTGAACTCTTCACTCCAGCTCAGTTTTCACCTTTGGCTACAGCTCTTAGGTGATGTTCCTGTTTTGGGGAAGCTCTTGGGTCTCTGCTTCACAGATCCTACTGCACACCACCCTGAAATAAAACAACTTGGATGCATTTTAGCCTCCACCCATTCCACCTTGGCTGGAAAGCAGCACTGCCAGGGCTTTGCCAGGATTGTTTTGGAAGGAATTTTAATTAATTGCTTTGTGTACAATTTAGAATTTAGCAAAGGCTCATATTTCAAAGCCATCAGCATGACAGTGTCACAAAGAGGAAGCAGAAATAATCCACTGCAGCCAACATCCATAAAATGTGAAAGAGCTCTGGTAAATTCTGAATGATAAGCATAAAAGGAGACCCATGAGAGCCTAAACCTTTTGTTGTACAGTGACTATTTTGAGGTAAATTAGCATGATTATTCCATTATAAACTAGTTTTGTTTCAGAAGTTTTGTCCTCTTAGCCATGGAAAATCTCTCCTGGTCTATCCTTGTTCAGCATCTCAGAGAAAGAACAGAATTTTCCAAACCAAACAATGAGTTTGGCTCTTTTTCAAAGCAGAGTAAAAATTCAGGGATTGGAGGTGGTCTTATTCCAGTGACACCTTTGATCAATGAAATATTGAATATATTGAGCAAATCTCATGAATTAAATGAAAAGCAGAGATACAGCTGGGAGAAAATGACTGCTGAAAACATGCAATAATTAAAGAGAAGTGAAAAACAGATTATGGGATGCAATAACAGGATATGGAACCCAGCAATCAAGAGGTGACTTCCAGTTTCTGGGTCCTACAGGCTCTGCTGATTTATGTTTCTTGGGAATTACCTGGCTGATGATGAGACAGCAAAGAAATGCTGCCTGAACATCCATTGCTGTTGATATTCCATCAGGAGCAAAGCACAAGAGCTCAGGGGAGAGCCAGGAATGTGGGAATGGCACTGAGTTGGGACTTGGGGGAGCTGAGATCATCCCTCAGCTCTGCCATTTCAGCCCAGTCAGTTCTCACCCTCATTTCTAATAAGTCTAAACAAAGAACAAACAACTAAACTTCCTAATTCTATGTTTCCAGCTGCTCTAGAAAGATTCTTCCATTTACCCCTATGAAAAGGCTTCCTCTGCTCTCAGTTTTTCTACATAAACTCTATTATGCTTTTCATGCTAGAATTCTTAATTCTTTTAATATATCACCTGGATTAGAGGTAGCCCCAAGGGTGTTAAATAAGAGGAGCCAAGTGCCTACAGCTCTCAATAAGGTTTAATCCCAGCCACCCTCTAAATATCTTGGGGTTTCTGCTGCTCAGAGTGACCCCGAGATGTGTTAGAAAGTCTCTTTTCCCAGCCCAGCAGTGGAAGAAGGAGTCAGAACTCTTCAGTTCTCGTTCTCAAGGTTGTTCATTGTTTCTTATCTATAAAATTCTTTCTCTGGCCTGCTGAGGTCCATTCAGCAGGACAGACAGAGGCACTCTGGCCACCCTCAGAGGCGGTGTTATCGCTTTATACTAAAAACTACATGTACATTATTTACCATAACTTCCCAATACCTATCACCTATGTTACACAGTGAGTTTCTACCTTAAACCAATCCAAAAATGCCACCATCACAGCAGAAGATGGAGGCCAAGAAGAAGAAAGAGAAAGGCTGGACATACCCAGTTCCCTCCATCTTGCCTCCTGAACCCCCATTCTAAAAACCCCCAAAAAATCAAATTTTTCACCCTGTGACAAACTATTATTCTGCTTAGACTTTTGTGGCTTGCAGATTCTCATATAGGGTTGGTAATTTTTTCCATGGGTCATAATCAAGGTCACAGGGGGCTTGGGCTCTGTGCCAGGGTTTCTGAGCCCCCTGGCAGGGGCTGGAGCAATCCAGGACAGCCAGAGGGATGTCCTGAATTCTGACATAAATAGGTCACAGGTGGGGACAAGATAGATGGTGAAAAGGGCAAAGGAGACCTTTGGAAATGGCACAGCCTGGCAGGAGCAGAGCTGCTCTGACACCACCACCATGGTGTTTAGGGCAGTACTTACTCTTCAGGCCAATTATTTGTAGAATAAACTCAAACCCTGGGGCTTTGCAACATCTCTCTCCAACAGGTATCCCAAGCACGATGAAGAATTCACATTTACAGGAGCAGAGCCAAGGAAGTGGCATCTGCTGAACCCTGTGATATCCAGCTTGCCTTGGCTCGTGTCAGAGCCTTGCAGCTATTTCAGCTGTTGTTTAAATGAGAAGCATCCAATGTGGCATTATGTAATAATTATATATAGGCAGCCAGCCTCAGGAAGAGACCACACTAAAAACAGGAATCCAAAGCTCTTAACTCATTTTTGGTACCACCACATTTAATAAAATTATCTGTGTTTAAAATGAGTGAAGGTAATTGCTGCGTGACTTAAAAGCATGGTGCAGAATTAATCAGACCACACTCGTAATGTGGTGTTTAATCTTTCATGTAATTTGCTGCTAAATGTGCATAATTAGAAACAAATAAATGATACATCTCAGTTTGAGCCACAGCTGTGCTGCCTTCCAGCATGGTTATGAGCTCCTGACTAGGGATAATGGGGCTTAAAGCAGGTCTCCAGCTTGGGAGTTGACAGTGATGCCTCAGGTTTTGGCTTTTCTATTTTTCACATTCTGTGCTGCTTTAGTGGGTGGGTCTGGGCTCCATATCAGGGGATGGTGAGCTCTGTG
>JAWWEY010000050.1:8680589-8696661 GCA_035582745.1 Loriotus luctuosus | reverse complement strand
TGCCAGAGGGCAGGGATGGATGGGATATTGGGAATTGGGAATTGTTCCCTGTGAGGGTGGGCAGGCCCTGGCACAGGTGCCCAGAGCAGCTGTGGCTCCCCCTGGATCCTTGGCAGTGCCCAAGGCCAGGCTGGAGAGGGCTTGGAGCAGCCTGGGATGGTGGTGGAAGATGCCCCTGCCATGGCTGGGGTGGGATGGGATGAGTTTTAAAATCCATTTCAGACCAAGCCATTCTTTCATTGTTTGATTTTTTCTTTTTTTCTTTTTCTTTCTGAGAGATCTTTTGCTCTGTAGAAGAAAGTCTGACCAGATGTGCAGCACAAACACACAGAGCCACAGGACTGCCTGAAATTCTGGGGTAATAATAGAAAATTGCAGCCTTACTCTGAAGCCAAGAGGTTGTGCCAGGCCAATTACCAGAATGAGAAGATGAATCCATGGAAATAAATTGTAAGGTTACCAAAACCCACAGGGAAAGACACCAGAGAATTTGAGGAAAAATCTGCAACTGACCCAAAATGCACGGGTCCAGCTCATTCTCTTACATCAACTGAAGGTCCTTTCATCTCTGGAAGTTTTATGGGATCTGAGGGATCATTCCCACACATGGGCACGATCCTCCTGCACCTTGGTGTGCCAATGTTTGCTGCTGTTACACAACCCAAGTGATTCACCCCTGTGCATGGGAAGTGCAGGAGAATCCTTCATCCAGCTCTGACCGCAGAAGGAATTTTTCTAGCAGCCACAAGAAACAGCTTGGTTATTTTATAGAGCAGATCATTCAAATGTGTTGCGTATAAAGTGGAAAAAAAAAAAAGGAGAAGCAGCATTACAAGAGGTAACCATGGGAGAGCTCACACCAAACCCAGCTGGTCTAACTCACAGGGACTGGGATGAGGCACAAGTTAAGAGGGAACTCAGTCTGCCCTTGGAACTTGTTTTTTTGTTAAGGGCTCGGACACTTGAGCATCAATTCTGGAAACGGGAGCTCAGGAAAGAGAGACAAAACAAGCAGGGCAGTGGGGGGCTCTGGAGCTGCATTCAGGCTCCTGGCAGGGGGCATAGCAATCAGCCAAGTGGAGCAATTTGCTACAAACTCAGGAGAGGGGGAGAAAAAAAGCCATCTGCTAAATACTTTTTTCTCACATCTGCAAAGCAACCTCTGTTCTTGCTGTAGCTGTCAGAGGGGGAAGAAAAAGGCCATGGCAGACACAGCCTGGACAAAAACCGTGGGTTAGAAACAGCAGGGCACAGCAGAGATGGGAACAGCAAAGGCAACAGTGGATTCAGAAAAACTGGTGCTGTTCTAAAAACAGAAGCAGAGCTGTGGAAATGGGTCACATCCAAGGGACTCGTGGAAAGCAGAGTGGATGGGTCACACCTTCCTTCTTCCTGGGTTTTAATCACCTGGCTATCATGAGCAGACATATTCTAAGGGCAGATACTGAAAAGGGAATATCTTTCCCATACCTTTGCATGTTTGAGTTCAGAGCAGCAATTCTTGGCACTTCTGCTGAAAAAGTTTTCTACTCTTAGACTGGTTTACAAATATAAAGAATTACTGAATCCTTCACATTTCTATGAAACATGTATACTACTTGTTTCATAGCTGGGTAAATAAGCCAGAAGCATATCAAGGCCACATTTATAAAAGGAGAGTGTGCTGCATCTTCCTTTCCTTCATATGAAGTTATGAGCTGAGCATTTTCAAAACCAGAGTTGCAGAAACACCTGCTGTCTGCCTGAACCCCCTGTTTGCATTTCCAGCACGGGAGTGACTTTTACCCATCCCTCTCTGAGGACACAGGCAGAACTCTGGGCTGCTGAGCAGGGAATTGAATGCAGGCCATGGCAGAGCTGCCACAGCCACAGAAGCCTCAATTAGTGCCTTTTCCAATATTAAAAAAAAAACCCTTTCACAGCAAAAGCAGCTCCTGTGCATAACCTCCCAGCAGAAACCACTGCTGCCTCTCAAGTACGTCCTGTACCTTTTAATAAAGCCTTTGCTAATAGCAAAAGCATTCGCTCGGGCTCTTGGCTTTTCCCTGCTCGCAGCAAAGACGCGGAGCTGGAAAAGATCTACAGTTTTCTAAACTGGTCTTTGGAAAGTTTCTCTGCCAAGTTACACTTTGTCAGGAGCTCATTATTTTCTGGAGGCTTCGCTTTGAAATACTTTGAGGGCTTTGCTGATGCAGTTTCAGAGCATGGGGTTGGTGTGCTCGCTCGCATGAATCACGGCAACTCGTGTTCCTTCCACACACACAGCTCTGCTTCGTTTCCAGGCCCTTCTCCATGCTCTTGCTTCCAAAACCACCTATAAATTTTCCAGAGCCCATTTCACAAAGTTCTAGGTGGTTTTGGGATGAGATGGGAAGAGCAGAAATTCAAGACTTCAGAATTTTGTTCCCACTCCTTTCGTGCCAAGCAGGAGTTGCTGAGAACAAAGGAGCGGCCAGTCCTGGAGATGGGGACTTGGCCAGTGTGATTTGTCTCACAAGTTCATGATTTAGGTATTAAACATCATCTTTTTTTACTGATAATGAGAGGTAGGAAATAAGCCATCAATACTATTGATAAATATAATAACAATAGGTGAAGGAATAGCTGGTCTGATATAAAAAAAAAGATGCCAATAATAATAATATATTAACCAAAAATATTGGTGAAATCTGCGCAATAGAAATAAGGATAATTTATAAACTACTGACATGTTAAACAAATACACAGTGAATAAGCACTGAGACAGCACTGCTTTGTACAGCACCTCTGAGGAAGCTGTTTTTCAAATTTCTCCTGGAGGTCAGGAGCAAGAGATGAGCCAAAATTCTGCTCCACACACCCAACCCCACACTTTTCCATATTTAAAAACATTTTAGCTGAAGGAATGTCACGTACAGAAGCAAGAGAGGTGGAATTCTTCTCTTTTAACAGCTTTGCTGTAAGTAAGAGCACGAACAATTTACATTTATATTGGTCTGGAATAATGGAAAGTATTTAATTGTATGGATTACTGCAGATGATATTGGTCAGCAGGCAGCGGGGTAGTTTCAGAATCCATTATGAATATTTGCATGTGCTTTATAATTGTACTTTGATTTAACCATGTACTTATTCAAGCACTAAAAATGACTCAGGACTCAGCCATAAAAGCCTGATACTGTTCCTGGGGACCAGAATTATCATTCCTGTCATTAGCAGACTTCGGGCATGGTTTTAAAAGAAGCTGAGGGAACAGATGGGTAACCCTTCACCAGGCAGCTCCTTGCTTTTAAACCAATTACAAGTTTCCCTGGCAGCTTTTCCTCCCTGCTGGAGCTCCTCTGTCCTTGGTACTAGCACCTCAAACACACAGGAACGTGCACATTTTTCTAACTCACAAGACCACAGAAGGAGTTCCTTGAAATCTGACTTCCAGTAATCGCCCTCGGGCTGCAGATCTGTCTGGCCTAGTTCTGTCACATGTGGTAGCATCAAGAATTTGCATCTTTGGCAACCCAGGGAAGGGTAGCAAACTCAGAGCAGAGCAAAACACTTCATGAAGAGAAGATGGAATGAAATCAACCATGGCTTGGCAAGGCAAAATGAAATATAAATGAGAAGCACAAGATATGAGACAAATTGAGTGCGAGGCATTTGGAAAAGGAGAGGAGGCTGCTTCTGAAAAGTCCAGTCTGGGGATGTTTTGCAGTACTCTGATGTAAAGCAGAGGCACTTATGTAATGTAATGGAAATTACAGCCATAAACACAGCCCTGAGCAATGATTAGTGACTGAACTCGGACAAAAATCTGCACTGCTGCCTCAAATGTCAACAAATTGGCCACTGCCACATTAATGGGAGGCTTGAGAGATGTCCACCAGCTCTGACCTCGTTCTCTTAACCCACAGTGACTTGAGCCCTGCCTGTGCTGAAGCCTTGGCTGGCAGCAATTTGAGCTGTGGGATGGTGAAAGGAGGGACATGGAGCTCAGTTACCCAGCACCAGATCCCCAGTGAAATCAATGCCATTGTGTCACATGAGAATTTGGCTGGCAGCCCCTGAAGTCTGCCCAGGAGAAACCCATCCCCTCAGCAGGGCAGGCTGGAGGGGACAATGCAGGCAAAGAAGGGCATGGAAAATGCTCCGTGGGTTTTAATTTCCCCTCTGGCAGCCTGGGTTTGGCCCTCCTGACCTATATGAGAACAGAGCAAACTGGAGCAGCCCAAGGCACCCTCAGCACAAAGATATCACTAAGGCAATGGGTGTTCCATGGACATCCAACACCCCACACCAAAGGGAATTCAATATTGCTCCTGTCAGCAGGAAAACTCTCTCCCAGGTGGAGCTTCATACCACAAACTCAATTTTTAGTTAAATTATTAATTTAATTTTAGTTAAATTAATTAATTCAATTTTTACTTAAATTGAGGACCTCCTTTTTTCATTTTATTACTGGGATATTAAGATACAGGATTACAGGTTATATAGGGCATAAATAACACAGAGAGGCAGGGGATTCCCCATCCCTGGAATTGTTCAAGGCCAGGGATCAGAACAACCAAAAAGGTGTCCCTGCCACATGGCTGGTGGTAACAAACTGAATTTCCTTGTTTCTGAGAGCAATCCTGGCAAATCCCAATGAATGGACCTTCAGTTGATGTAAGAGAATGAGCTGGACCCGTGCATTTGGGTCAGTTGCAGATTTTTCTCCAGTTCTCTGGTGCCTTTCCCTGTGGGTTTTGGTAATCTTACAATTTATTTTGCTCTTGCTAAGGCAAGTAAACAATATATGAGGTAACAGCCAGAGAATGACAAATAAAGCCACGAATAATGCTGATGTGTTTGAGAATGGCACTCTCTGGGTGCTGCAGGCTTTCCATCAAGCCTGGAGCTGCAGCTCTTGGAGTGCTGGTTTCCTGTGATTGACTTGCTAACCTGTAAAGTGGCTAAGTCGACATCATAATTAACACTTGGCAGTGGGAATATAAATTCCCTGGCTTGTAGGTGGTATATCCTCCTCTAAACACTCCACTTGGCCACCAAACTGGAAAAATAGATAGGACATTCATAAGGAGCCCTCACCATGGGAAATGCCAGAGGGTTTTTTGTTGTTTTTTTTTTTTTCCTGGAAACTGTTTACATGGCCAAAATCCTTCAGTAAGAAAAATGATCTGAGAACTTTCCCTTCATATGTATCCTGTTCTCCAGTGCCTTGTGGCCCACAGTGTGCAGCATTCATCAGGAGTCAGCCCTGAATTACTGCGCTACAAGCAATGCAGGAGGGAAGTACAAGCCACAAGCAAAGGGAAAATATGCATTACACTGGCTCTGGCCAAGAGGAATGGGCTGCCTGCAGATCACAAGCTACCTTTATATCTTTCTTGGCATAGACCTTTGTCCCACAGCACAGAGAAGCTATTTAGGAGGATTCAGCAGAGCCAAAAGAGGCTGGCTTTCCAAAGGAACCAGGAGAGACAAAGAGCCAGTGCAGAGTGGGCACTGAGCTCCTTTTGAGAGGCCAGCAAACAGCTCCTGACAAGATGAAATCCTGAGGAGGGAGATAACCACCAAGGGCTGGTGCTGAAGTGCTCAGCACACACTGAGAGTGACCCTTTCCTGTCCAAATAAAGGCTTTTCATCACAGCAAAGAGGCACAAAACCACTGTCCCCAGAGTCCTCAGCCCACAGCCTCTCTCACCTGCATCCCATGCCTGACAAAAACCCCAAACTGACCAACAAAATCTGCCTCTTTCCAGGTCTTTTGATTTCTTGGCAAGGGAAAGTGAACTTATGTCTTGGAAATAAAACTTTTTTTTAGCTCTTTTCCAGCCTTTCCTTAATGGTGGAAATAACTCTTTAGCCAGTTCTGCTGGGCACACAGGGAAAGGATCTCACAGTTTGATTTTCATGTATAAGAAGAAATTTATGTTCCCTTTAAGCTTTGTGCTGCCAGCATGGTGGAAAAAAAGATAAATTTAAAAAACAATCAAGACTGTTTGGATTAATATTCTGGTAAATATCCTAATTCCATGACAAAATTAGCATTTGCAATTTTAGGCTTATGAGCTTAGCAAGTTCTGGTGCACGAGTTAAAGCCAAAATCATTATAATGGAATTTCCCCAGGCTCTCAGTTTCAGCCTACTGGGAGGCTCCTGGCCAATATCTATCCACACATAGTCAATGCTCCTGCCTGCCATGGGAAGAGACAGCCACCACAATAAACCTTTGTTGAGGCCAGGATTGAAGCAAGCACTTCAGGAAAAATCTGTATTTAAGGTTTCTGTCCTACCACCCTGCACTTTCTCCTCAAATTGCTGAAGAGAAGATGTTTTTCTGAGCATGAAACAATATCATTTTTGTGGGGAGCTTGGAAAGGGAGCGCTTGCATGAATCGAAGAAAAGCTTCCTTTCTCTGCTGGGTTTGGGGAAAGGCCTTTCTGTGGGAGTAATCTTTCAAAGTAGGAAGCAGAGCTCCCCCATTGCTTGGGAAGAATGGACCTCCAGTGGGCTAATATGTGATGGATGACTGAATGCAAACTTGGCAACGTTGCCCTCCGCTCCCCAAAGAATACAAAATGCCACTGCCTATTCGGGCACCGGGGCTCTCCCCTTGGAAGTGCTGAAAACTTGGCACCAGCCCACCTTGGTTTAATTGAAACTGCAGACAATTAAGGATGGGAGCTTGGAGAAATTTCTTGCGACGCGATCAGCTCAGGGTGGATTTGTCTTGGGTGATTGGCTCATGCATAAGGCAAACAAGGACATAAATGGGGAGTTATTTCCCATTGACTCCACAGCCAAATCTCACATTTGTTTAGGAGGGGTTGTGTTGGGAGGTATGATTTCTATTAATAAGTATTATTCAAATTCTGCATCTGGATATGCTCTCTGAAGTTACAGGTGGAGGTTTTTTGATGTTATTTGGTCAGCAACAGGACAGGCAGCATATAGGAGAGAGAAATTATGCATTTAGAAACCCAGGAAAATCTTACCTTAGGACAATTCTAGTTATAAGGGCACATCTATCACTCATTCAATGCTGAAAAGTGACACAAAATTATTCAAAATTTCTCCTTTTAGCAAAGGATCTTCATCTATTCCTCTCTTCAATGCCCAGACACTTCTTGCAGGCTCCAGAGCCACCTCTTGTCAGGCAGGATCCCACTGACTCCTCCTCCAGTCTGCCCATTCCGCACTGTGGGGTTACATCATGCACTCAGGGATTTCAGGGGCTGGAACCATGCCCAGGCTCTAACTTTTCCCACATGTGGAAGGCTTTTAACTCCAGCTCTGACTGGCCAGAGGGTCAGACACACGAGTGGACAGTGAGCACTGAGGTTTCACACTTGTAGAAACCCTAAGCTCAGTGGAAACTGCAAAAACTCAAAATTGTCCCTCAGGATTCTTCATTTCTCTGCTTTCCAGCAGTCCCCTTCCTCAAAGAACTGCCTTCTTATTTCCTTTTTCTCTTCACTATACAAAGAATTTTTTGGGGAATTAGCTAATAGTTAATTTTTGGGGAATTGCAGGTTCTTTGTGGCAGAGAGCATAATTTATTAAACCTCTTCACTCCTAATACAGTGAGACTCTAAAATGCTGGAGCAATTATTACAACATCAACCAAGGAAAGACATGGACAACAAGTCCTCTTTAATACAAGCAGTTTAATGAACTAAATTGCATCTTAAAAACTCATAAGCAATCTGTACACATTCCTAATTTTGAGCTCATGACCTCAGGTTATGCTGTTTCCTGTCCAGAACTCATTAGTTACTAATCCTATAATTGCTTGCAGTTTTGAAGATTTCTGAGCCTGGTAGGTGACAAAATATTAACTTATTTCACTTAGATTGCTGTCTCCCTTAGTTTCCCACTTCAGCAACAATGATTTTTTCTGCAATATGACTTCAGCAGCTTCCTGAAAACCACTAAGAGCAGCTATTACATTTTACAGTAGTTTCAGACGTCTGCAGTTTATAACCACAGGGTTAGATCAGAGCTCAGTCTTTGAGCAGAGTGTGCTAAACTCACACCAGTAATGAAGTCTGAGAAAGCACACGTTGGTAAATCAGAGCCCAGTTTCAAAGCCCTGCATCTCAAACAGACACAGTTCAAAACAAATTCCTTTTATTATTGGAAAGCTGAGATTTTGAACTTTCCAGGGATGTAAATCATCCACTCCTAAGCTAGAGTTTTATGAGCCACTGGACCTTAAAACTGTCAGTGGCCCTTCAGCTTAGCAGACTGTGATGGCACAAGGCCAAGGAGGAATTTATCAAGTCACAGGCTTCAAGTGAGAGTAATTATTTAAGCACTGTGGTTTTCTCGTGGCACAGAGGTAGGACAGGTGGATGTGTGGCTGATAACCAAGCAGACACCACTCTCTGCATTAATCTTATTTCCAAAGATAATATTCCTCCAGGGATACCAGGGCTCTCTAAGGGATGCAGAAGTGGATGGAAACTCTTTCTCCCTCATATCCATTTCCATCAGACACTCATTGTCCAACCCAGGACAATTAAATGCCATCAGCACCACTTAAGCCTTTAGGCACATCCTACAAGGCTAGGTAGACAGAGGCACTGTGGTGTTGTACCAGGAAAGCAGCACAGAACTGGCCAAGCTGGTTTTCCAAATGGTTTTGCCAGGAGGGTTGAAAGGGTTAAAGCTCTGGCTCCAAGGCAGCATCACTGTTTCACAGACACTTCTGCTTTTTAGTTCTGCCTGACTCTCAAAAAGGATGAGAGTCCCAAAAGGCACAGACCCTACCATTTAATCTCATTTTCTTATCAAAAAAGTGAGACAATGCTCAAGAACAAACTTTGACAGTCTCTTTATAGCAAGTCAGAATGTCTTCACCCATGAATAGTCTTTGGCTTTTTTTAGATATTTTATAAAAAGCACTAATATGAAAAAAGCTGAATGTCAAACACCTTTAGAAATTATGTTAGAGCAACATGATAGTTAAGTTTGAGTGAATACTGAGGAGAAATGATTCAGTTTTAAAGAGCTGGGATGATAAAAGAGAATGGCTTTCAAAAATCTCCAGCTAACAGTTACTCAGAATCTGTGGAGCACATTTTAGCCTGTACTTAGGGATTTCCCAGTAACTTTTAACACCATTAAGCATCACTATTTCAACAGGAGATTTGGGTCTGGCTGTTTGTCTTTTCCATGTGCCCATGACCACCATCAGTGATATCTGTAGCAGAATTTCTGCTTTCTCTCCAGATGAGACCTGACATTCTCATCTGCGGGCTGGGGGCTTTGCAGCAGATCCTTTGTCTCTTCCAGGGCTCTGGAAACACTGATAAAGTAACTCTAGTGACAGGATTAAGGGCTGGGACTTGTAAAGAAATTTCTCTGGGCTGAAAGGAGCCAGAGGATAAAATTAATGAGCAAAAAATATGGGGAGTGAATGCAGGTTTGGTATTTGGGAGAGTGTGACTGGGTCAGTGATGGGAAGCACAGCCCTTGTCACTCCTGTCCCATTGCTCTGCTCAGTTCAGGGGCAAATCCTTCCCTGGGCACGGGGCAGCACCTGCACTGGGAGCACCCTGACAGCTCTTCCAGCTGCTCCCCAAATTCCCTGCCAGGAAAGCTGGGCTGCAGGCAGATCAGTTATCTTCTCTTGGCTAAACACTTTCATCCGGTCAAACTTCAGATTCAATTTGTCCCTGTGTTCCCAACAACCCAAAAGCCATCACATTTCTGCAAGTTCCCCTAGGATTCAAAGGATGGTCCCTAATCCCCGTTTTCCACCACATTTTTGGACTCCAGCACCCCGAAACTGAGCAAGCTGGTCTAGTGGAAGGTGTCCCTGCCCATGGCTGGAGCTGGATGATCTCTCAGGTCCCATCCAACCCAAACCATTCCATGATTTCACAGCTTTAAAAGGCAAATTCACAAACCCAGCACAATAAAACAACCCCCACATGGAACATTAATCAGAAAGTGTGTATAAAGAATTCACAATATTTAATATGATCTTAAAAAATTAAACCAGCAGAGAAAACCAAACCCGAGAGCTGGACAGTAAGGCTTTTACCCAGACCATAGAATCACATCCACCTCATTGTTTTCTGTTTTTTCATGAAGAAAAACTTTTATAAATGTTTTTAGTTTGCTTTTTAATTTTAGATTTCCGCTGTGCAACACAACACATCACCATCATTTCAATCCAAACATTCCTTTCTATAGTATGAGACAGACTTTTCAGAAGTTTAGTTTAACTGCCAAAAAACTTCTCTGTCCTGGTAGCCAGACAGAAAATCAGGCAGGGAAAACTCTGCAAAGGTGATGTAACACAAAGTCTTGAGTGAGTGAGTTTAGCTCCTAAATGAATCTAAGTGTGTTCACCTTCTCCCAGCCAGCTTCTCCTTTTTAAGCCAATTTGAGCCTCCCTGGTAAGTGCAGACACAGTCATGCAGAAAATCTCAGTGCACCAGGGAGCAAGGAGCTGAGACACGGAGCAAGTGCCTCTCTTTTTCCATGAGGATGGAGAATTTCACCCTCCCGCTCCCAGAACCCACCCAGCAAAGCAGGGGTAATAAAATACCAGTTGAATCTTCCTTTGTGCTTTGCTCCCCACTGCAGGCTAATATTACAGGACTTTTAAAAGAAACTGGAGCCCAGTGGGGGCAGGGAGGAAGGTGACAAAGGCTTTGGTGCAAAGAAAAAAAGTGTGGGGGCAGCAAATGACAAGCAGGAAGGGCCCAGCTCTCCTCAGGTCACAGACAGGAGCACAAGAGGAGTTGTGCTTGGGAGGGTGAAAACCTGTGAGTGGATTTAGTCTGGTTTGGGAGGTGAGGCTGGGGGAAACATTTATAGCATGCCAGGAGCCAAGAGGAAATCCCAAATCTGCTTTCCTACCCTGCCTGTCAATCTGGGCTCTGTGAGGATGTCCAGCACCCAGCCACCTCCTGCTCCATTCATTCATTGGGTTGGGTGGATGTCATTGAGACATTTCTGACATTACTGCCCCGGACAATGCAGACAGATTTTGAGGCAGGCATGCTCCAATCCCAAATGATCCCTGACAGCATCCGTGCTCGCTGAGACATTTCTGACATTACTGCACAGGACTATACAGACAGATTTTGGGACAGGCATGCTCCAATCCCAAAGGATTCCCTAACAGCATCCCTGCCCATTGACCTGGCAGCCAGAGCCACCAGGGCGATGCCAGAGCACGGGGTCACTGCAAACTCGTGTGTGAGAGGAGTTTTTCATTCAGGGAGGAAGCAGACTTACCTTAGAGACTCTGCCAGAGCTTAGATCCCGCTGTGAGCAGCCTCCATGAAATAAATACTCTGTTCAAAGCCAGCTGGGCTCTCCTGACTCTTGTTGCCGTCCTGTCAAAACTCGGCGAAGTTGCGTTGTCCGGTGCCGTGTGCGAGCGCAAGGCAGCGAGCTTTGACAGCAAGGCAAACTGGTCAGAGCAGCCAGATTCTGCTGGGTTTATATAGCTGAGCTGCAAATCCTGATCCTTGGCTCGTTCCACTGTAATAGGACGCCTGAAGGCATTTTTTTTTCAGTTTTGCTTTAAAGGAACAGCCTCTCTCTCTCTCTCTGGCGCACACACTCACACACTCACGCTGTCATCCACAGGCACACACACACACACACAAAAAGAATTTGCATGCGATTTATGGCTAAAGAAGGAAACCCCCTGAACCATTCAAAAAAGAAAGTCAGCTCAGGGCAAATGACTCAGAAAGCAGAATATTTTCCTTACAGCATCAGCGGAGTGCTTTATCAGGAGTTTTAATCCCCTCACCCCCATTATTTGAATGTTGTGAAATAGTAGCAAACTTATGTGAAATTGGGGGAATCACAAGCAGGGTTTAAATTCCAGAGACTCCTACAGAAATTAATGGGTTTAATGTCGGTGTAAATAGACCCCACTCCACTGGAATCAACTGCAAAATTCAGATTTACACAAACAGAGGATCTGGCATATTCCCATTTTTTCAAGCTGTCATCTCTTTTTCATCCTTTTGCCCTCCTGCTCTGAAGAGCTGCAGGCAGAAGCGTGGGGAATTCACAAGAAAAGTGAGCAGAGTCGTTGCCTGAGTCTTTGTAAGAAAAAGAAACACAAACAAAAAACACTCCAAACTAAAATAAGAGAGATAAAAACCCGAAGAGGACAACACAGGAGGGATTCCCTTTCTTCTCAGATCAGATAAAAAGAGATTACGTGGCTGGCTGTGTGTACAGATAATCCAGGCACTTGCGTGAGACTCAGGGCTTCCCTGCTTCCCATCCTGGAGCTATCAGTGACACACAGAGAGCTCAGCTGGGACCTTTCCAGGGCTCTTTGTTGTCTCTGAGTACCCTGGAACCCGAGGCTTGTGGCAAAAAAGAGAAGATCACAGTTAAAGGATTCTCATTAGCACGGATTTCCCTCCCCTAACACAAAAATCCTGCACCCCAGCCCTCTGTGTTCTGGGTTTCTGCTTCCCTTGGGTTCTGCTGGTGGGGAGGTGGTGGCAGAGGAGGAAAGAGGAAGATTAATCTTGAACTATCAGGTCTGTCTTCCAGGATAAAAGATGAAATCACTCTTCTGTTGGATGGTTTAGAAAGCAAGACTTACCCAAACATGTCTGAGGGCCATGAAAGCACAAACCTCTGCTGCTGGGATCCCCCTCAGGGGCAAAGATGCTCATAAGGATAAAAAGGGGTTGCCTGGGAATTTTGGGTGATATTCCTCTCTGAACACATCTCCTCCCAGCTGGTCCTTCCCTGGCTCCACGGGCACATCACTCTACGAGGGAAGGGTGTGAATCTGTGTCAGACGGGTTCAGGCTGGAGCTCAGGGCAAGGTTCTTCCCCCAGAGGGTGCTGGCACTGCCCAGGCTGCCCAGGGAATGGGCACGGCCCCGAGGCTGCCAGAGCTCCAGGAGCCTTTGGCCAGCGCTGCCAGGGATGCCCAGGGTGGGGTTGCTGGGGGGTCTGGGCAGGGACAGGGGCTGCCCTGGGGGATCCTTGTCCACCTCAGGTTATTCTGACTCAGTGATTCCCTCGGGCCCTGTCCCTGGTCAATGCCGTGCCTCCTCCTCCCCTCACGGGGAAGCTGCACAAGGCGATGTCCCTCGCTGGCAGTACCTCCCCGGAGGCCAGGTCCATCTCGGCGATGGTGCGGTCGATGTGGGCTCGAGTGGAGCGGAGCCCCGCCAGGCTCTCGCTGGTGTCGGACAAGCGCCGGGAGAGCGTCGCGATCCGCGCCTGCAGCCGGCCCCGCTCCGCCTCCTCGGCCTGGATCCGCCCGTTCAGCTCGTCCCGCCGGGCGCGGAGCTCCGACAGCCCTGCGGGGCGGCACCGTCAGACGGGCCCGCGCACCCTGCCCGGCCCCTGCCCGGCCCCGCTCGCCCCCCGGCCCCGCTCACCCTCCTGCAGCGCCGCGTGGTGCCCCCGCAGCGCGGCTCCGGTGCCGCTCATCGCTGCGGCCGGCGCCGCTCCGCCCCTTCCTGCGGCCCGAATGGAGCTCTCGGCCGCCTGGCACACGCTCAGCACCGCGCTGGTGCGGCCCGCCGCGCTGGGGCTGGTGAGCGGGGACCGCTGCGCTCCGCCGGGCCTGGGGCAGGCCCGACCCGCCGCCCCCGGGGTGCTCCGGCCTCGGCTCCTCCCTGGCCGGGCCTCTCCGGCTCTGGGTCTGCGGGGCGGGATGGCAGCTGCCGGGGCCGGGGGAAAGCGGCCGGAGCTGAGGGAGAAGCGGCCGGAGCTGACGGGCCCGGGGTGAAACGGCTGGGGCTGCCGGGGTGAAACGGCCGGAGCTGAGGGAGGAACGGCCGGGGCTGAGGGAGGATAGGTGGGGGCTGGGGGAGGAACGGCCGGGGCTGCTGAGGGAAGACCGGCCGGGGTTGCCGGGGGAGGAGCGGCCGGGGCGGGGAGGACGGGAAGGGCTCCTGGGGGTGCGGGCATGGTGTCCGCTGGGGGCTGTCAGGGAAGGGCCGCGGGCCCAGCCGCCCTGTCTCTGTCACCCCAACCAGGAGCGGGACCAAAAGGCCGCAGCTTGCCCGGCCGTGCTGTCGCTCTGCTCCCGCTCCGTCTGAGGGAGCTGGGCAGCCAAGGGGGGCTCGCAGCATTCCCAGCAGCACCTGTGTCCTGCAGCAGCCGCCTGCAGGGACAGCAGTGATGTGTGCGGGTGTGAGCCCTGGGAGGGAGCACCGGGCATCCAGCGGTGGGCTCAGACCCCGGCAGCATCCCCCCAGTGCAGTTTGACAGCAGAGTCCCTGTGTGCTCCATCAAATGCTTAACTCATGTTCCCTCCGCTTTCCAGGCAGCCCCGAGGCCCGAAGCTGCCGGGCCGCTGCAGGATGCCGAGCTCCGGGCAGCCCTGGACGTGCTGCAGTGCTACGACTTGCACTCCATTGTGGAGGAGTGGTTCATCGAGGTGCTGCAGACTGACCTGCAGGCGAATATCGCCCCCGAGTTCTGGAACTGCATTGGCCAGTATGAGAACACGGCCGAGGAGCCCCAGTGTGCTGCGCTGCTCCTGGATGCCTTCAGTCTGCTCAAGTGCCGCCTGGAGCCCTACCTGAACAGCCTGGAGCTCCTAGAGCAGTGGACCAAGGCAGGCCTGCTCCTGGGCACAGGTGCTCAGACGCTGCAGGAGAAGGTCTACACCATGTTCAAAGCTATCCTCTTCTTCTCCACGACCAAATCCTTCCAGGAGATGATCCAGCAGTTCTACAGCCGCACGTTCAGGATATACATGCGGCAGTGGAAGAAAGGAGAGGATGGAACGAACGAGTGTGAGAGCAGCATGAGTGAGACCGAGCAGGAGAGTGACCCAGAGGAGGGTGGAGGAGAGGGCCAGCTCTGTGCAGGCTGCAGCGGCAAGAGGGAGCAGTGCTGGTGCCCTGAAGCCATGGAGCAGTTCCAGCAGCTCAATGACATTCTGTAGGTATCTCACAGGGTGGTGGCTGTCACTTGGAGCAAGGGGGGATATGGATGGGGAGAAGCAGCAGGTTTTGTTGATCCCTGAGAACAGGAGGAGCTGTGTGAGGTCAGGCTGTGTCATGGTGGTGGGTAGAGAACTCAACATGGACTTTCTGCTTTCAGCTGGTGCTTGAACAAGAGCAGATCTTTAGACAAAAAGTTCCTCTCCCTGGATATGAGAACATCCTCCTCTTGTTCTGAGGCCTCTGACCACAAAGAAGCAAACCAGTGCAAGGTGTCCCTGCCTATGTCAGGGATTTGGACTAGGTGATCTTTAAGGTCTCTTCCAGCACAAACCATTCTCTGATTCTATGAAACTCTTCTAAATGAAAAAGCTTTTGATGGCTTTAAATTATGTCAGTAAGGAAGATGGGATAGCAGTAGTGCCATGTGTTACATATGTAGTGCATCTGTGTGTGCTATCAGAGCATGTGGCCTGAGCTGGGCCTGTGTCTATGGAATGTACAGGGAGGGTGATGCCTTCAGGTGTAAGATTTTCTTGATTTGCTGGGGCCTTTGCTCCCCCATGCTGCTGACATGTCCCTGTGCCCGCAGCCGCCGGCTGAACTTGCTGGAGAGGGTGAGTGCTGAGGCTGTCACCACCATCCTGCACAGGATGATCGAGGAGAGGATGGAGCAGCGCTGCCGCGGGGAGTACGAGCACTCCTTCCTCAACGAGTTCCAGGAGGTGAGGCTGCTGTGGGGGCAGTGAGGGTCCTCCTTGGGACATCACAGAATTCACAGAATCACTGGCTTGGAAGAGACTTTATGATGTGGGTCTGTTCTTCAGCTCAGGCTACAGCCAACATCTGAGGTCACTATTTGTGGTATTTTTGGGGTCCCTGGGATGAGGGAGGAATTGAGAATCTGACTCCATGTTCTTAGAAGGCTAATTAATTATTTTATGTACTTATATTAAAGAATGCTATACTAAAACTTTACTAAAGAATAGAGAAAGGATACAGACAGAAGGCTTAACAAGAATGATAATGAAAATTTGTGACTGCTTCCAGAGTCCCAGCACAGCTGATGATGATTGGTCATTAAGTCAAAACAATTCACATTAAACCAGTCAAACAATGACCAGTTGGTAAACAATCTCCAGACCACATTCCAAAGCAGCAAACACAGGAGAAGCAATCAGATAAT
>JAWWEY010000050.1:8605087-8617502 GCA_035582745.1 Loriotus luctuosus | reverse complement strand
TGCATTCTACTTTGGCACAAACACAGGCACAGCAAATGATAAGAATTGTGTTTTCTTTCTCTGAGGTTCAGAGAATGGGAATCCCAGAAATATTCTTGGGAAGAATTGTGCCTTGCTTTTCCCTGTGAAATGTGAGGCTGCACCCAGCCCTTGCCAAGGCACTGCAGTTTGTGAATCCCCCAGCCTCCAAACCCCTTGGGTGCTCCTTTCCCTTAAAACAAAAACCACTGCAGGACTCAGGGCTATCACCACAACAAACAGCCCTTAACTTACAGCACATCTTTCCCCCCCAAACCCTCGGCCCTGCCTCTCCCCCAGCCCTGCTGGGATCTGTGTTTAACAGATGGGAAGGCTCTGAGCTGCTTTTACACGTGAAAAGCTGTTCCCCTCCAGCAATCTCAGCACAGACAAGGCAGGGAAAATATGTTCCAACAGTGGGAATGGTGGCAGGGGTGGGTGGCAGGGCTGGGAGTGGGGCAGGGATCCCATCCTTCCCTTCATCCTGGCTGTGCCTGCCTTGGGATGCACCACAGATCCCCACCAGAACAGCAGCAGGACACACGTGGAGAAAACCCAATGTGTTCTGTAGCTGGGGGGGTGAAAACAGAAAACACACACACTCCCTTCCCAGGAAAACGAGCAGAGGTAATTCAGGCTGCAAACTCATCCCTGTTACAGCCGTGGCCCTAATGAGATGTTCCCAGATTAATAATACAAATGCACTCTAACAAGGAAAAGCAATTGCAAAGCAATTTTGCAGGGAGCTGAACAAAGAGCAGGATAACAGCTCTGCTTAATAGGGGCTGTCTGCTGCCTTTAATTCCTCCTGCACTGCTCCCTCAGAGGAGGAGCAGGCAGCACACCAAGGATGTGCCTGTGACACAGCCACGGGGACATTTCCCAGGTATTTAGGGCAGAAAGGTCCCTGGGCTCTCCTGCACAGGGGCAGGGGACACTGGGGACACTGGGGTGATGCCACAGCTCCTGGGCACTGCTGGTTCTCCTGGGATCCCTCGTGGAGTTGAGCAAAACCTCCAGCTAGAGACAGCAAAACTCTCCCTGCTGCCTTCCCCAGCACAGTGTACACAATTCCTCACATTTTCACTGATTTCACCTGAAACTATTCCAACCTGCATCCCAAAGGTGTCTGTTTAACCCCATTATGTGCAGCTTCTGAGGAGTCTGATGTGATTAAACACAAGGACTATGGAGAGATGTTATTTTAAGGCATCATATTGAAAGGATCTTACCTAATTCCTTTGGTTTGAGCAATACTGTGGAAGGAGAGCCTGGATACCGCAGAGATCACCTGGAAATGAGAGAAAAAGAGGCTGGAGTGTTTACTGAGGACACAGGAAGGTTTGGTGGGAGCCCAAGGACCCCAGCCTGGTGCTTGGAGCTGGGATGGAAGTGCTCCAGTCCCCCGAGTGCCACAGTGTCACCATCAGGGCTGGCAGCACACTGCAAACCCTGCTTTAGCTTCCACCACTGAGCACAAGAGACACTGAACCCTCAGGATATCACTGAACAGCTTCATCTGAGGAAATTCCATCCCCACACTCATTTAATGAGCCCAGACCTGCCCTGGCAGGTTTCACGCAACACTAAGAAGCATTGAGAAAACCCTCTTAGTTTTGTGTTTTATTACAAAAGGATTACAACTCCTTTCGTGGCTCTCCTCACACAAAATGATCTTATTGAGGCAAAACTTGCCAAGGCTGAACAGCTCTGGCTTCTTGCAATTCAATAAAGATGCATCATCAGTTTGTCAGAGGTGGGTGCAGACCATCGCCCTGTTCTGGCAGAGAACAGCCAGGAGTGATTCAACACCAAAATATTCTCATCAGCACTGCAATCACAAGCAATAAAACCACCAGGATTTTTAGAAGAACTCCCATTTTTGATGGAAGTTTTAATTGCTATGGGGAGTTTTCAATGAAGAGGAACAAAGAGTGGGTCTGAGGTAGATTTAAAGTGTGTTTTACCCTTGTTCACATTCACCATTTCAAAGCTGGGGTGATACAAACAAACCTGTTGTTTTTGGGCTGGTGTCCAATCTCCTGGGATGGGACATGGATAAAGGGCTTCTTGAGTGGGCTCCAGGTGTACAAACCCAACCCCTGGGGGCTGCTGCTGCCTGGGGCTGCCCTGCATCCAACCCAGCCACAGGGACCCCTTTATTCAGGAATTTTACTTTGGGATGCTCCCCTGGTTTGCTGAGCCACCTCCACACCACCCACCCCGGGACCACATCCCTGGATTTTCTCCTGGGATGAACACAGAGCCACATTTTTATCCCAGGACATCAATGAGAGCCTCATCTCACACTATCCTTTTCCTCCTCACTTTTTTGCAACCTTCATTCCTCCCATTCTTCACGTGCCATGAATGCCAGCCTGGCTGGCATGGAGCCAAAGCCAGGGCAGCAACCAAAAAAAACTGGGAAATCACCCCAAAAAGTGGGTGATTTCCACATGGAAAACAGGGAACAGAACATCCCTGAGAGGCTCCAGGGCTCAGCAGGGCACAGAACACCTCGAGTGGTACCTGGAACACCCAGCCCAGACAGGGCACAGTGATGGAAACTCCCCTGGCACCCCCAGCCCTGCTCCAGGGGGCTGAAAATAGCACCAGGGAAGTCCCAGGCTGACTGAATGAGTCTCCTCCACGCTCTATTTTTAGCCTTCTGAAGTAAAAATGCAGTTTGTGAATCAGACAGTGCCACCGCGGGCTTTGACTCCCAGGGAAATGGAAAAGTTCCCTGTGCTCCTCCCCAGCACGGCTCCCTCTGCTCTCTGCTGAGCAGCCCCAAGCTCTGCTCAGCCTGGCACAGCAAACCTGGCACTGCTTCCAGTGAGGGGCCAGCACAGCCCAGTGGGGATCCCAAATCCACTGATCTCAAACCCATGGATCCCAAATCCACTGATCCCAAATCCACGTTCAGGTGAGGAAGTGAGGAGCCAGCACAGGGGAGCATCCCAAATCCACGGATCCCAAACCTACAGATCCCAAATCCACGGATCCCAAATCCACTGATCCCAAACCTACAGATCTCAAACCTACAGAAACCCAAATCCAGGGATCCCAAATCCACAGATCCCAAATCCATGCTCAGGTGAGGAAGTGAGGAGTCAGCACAGCCCAGTGGGGATCCCAAATCCACTGATTCCAAACCCATGGATCCCAAAATGACAGATCCCAAATCCACTCATCCCAAATCCACAGATCTCAAACCTACAGATCCCAAATCTACAGATCCCAAATCCACAGATCCTAAACCCACAAACCCACACTCAGCTGAGAAAGTGAGGAGCCAGCACAGCCCAGTGAGGATCCCAAACCCACAGATCCCAAATCCACTGATCTCAAACCCACATTCAGGTGAGGAAGTGAGGAGCCAGCACAGGTGAGTGAGAATCCCAAATCCTGGATCCCAAACCCACAGATCCCAAATCCCCACTCAGCTGACAAAGCCAAGCCACCCAGTGTGAGGGACCAGGCACAAAAAGCCCCCTTGAAGCATCTCCAGAAGGGCTGTCCCAATATCAGGAATATTTTCCCCAACAACATCCCCTAAGAGCAAGAGAAGCCAAGTGCCAGGCCAGCTCCTCACAGATCCCAGCCCTCAGCCAGGGAAGTGTTTAGGATAAGTAATCCTCTCAATTTCTACAGGATTAAACAACATTATTAAAACTAACTCAGCCCTTAAGTGTTTGCTAAACTGTGTCTCATCTTCCCCTGTAAAAAACTTCTTATTTGCAGGCAAACCCAGGCCTGATTCTGGCTCTGGGGTTAGGTCAGCATCTGTCCCACACCCACAGGGCAGCAGGAGGGTCCCTGATCCCAGCTGAGGCTTTTCCCTGCTCCTGGAATAGCAGAACACACCAAAACAACTCAAACAGATATTTTATTCCAACCTGCCCCTGAACACTTCAGGGATGGGGCACAGCTTCTCTGGGCAACTTTGCCAGGGCCTCCCCACCCTCACAACCAGGAGTTCCTTCCCAAAATCAACCTAACCCAAATCTCTGTCAGTTTAAAGCCATTTCCTCCAAAAGTCACCCTCCAAGTCATCTGAAGATGTTGTTTGGAAAACTGTTCTCTTATCTGTGCATTTTTCTTCAGGAGATGTAGGGCTGTGGTTTTTAACAACAGGGGCTTATGCAGATTATTGCTATTATTATTACTTCTTCGCCCATTTCTCAATGCAATTTCCTCCCTGGAAACTGCATTCAGCACACAGAATTACCATAAAAGCTATATATAACATCCCACTGACAATGAGGTGGCAGGAATATAAATAGGAATATAAAGGTGCCACATGCAGGTGGTGCACAGACACTTTTCTCTACCAGCGACCTGGAAAGGCTTCGTGGGGAATTTTCTGGTAGTTTTGCCATTAAAAGTGAGGGATGACCTTCACATTCCTGAAATTCCAGTGAGCTTTATATTTATGGTTCAATCCAACCACCCAGCTGATCATTTACTGACCAGAGAAATCACTGCTGCAAAACAACAGCACCACAAAGTGAGGCACGAGCCCTGCAGGTGACTTCAGGCTGAAAAAAAGCACCAAGTTCTGCACTCCATGGGAAAAAGAAAGAAAATAAAAATAAAAATATAAAATAAAAATAAAAAACCCTAAAAATAAAAATAGAAATAAAAATAAAAATTAATAAAATAATTAAAATAAAAAATAAAATAAATAAAGTAATAAAAGATAAAATAATATATATTCAATAAAATAAATCAAAATAAAAACAATTAAAATAAATAAATTAATTAAAATAAAATAAAATAAAATAAAATAATCAAGACTCACAATGGGTTCCTCGCACTCACTGGTCCTTTTGGAAAACAACAAAGTGAGTAAAGATTTTTGAAAAGAATTTTAAAAAACCACAATAGCCACACTACTTCAATAAAAAATCATCACTTTTCTTCCTTAGTTCCAACACTTTCTTTTAGGAATTACAGATTTCAAAATAAACCAAAGCCAAATAGAAAATAAATTATTATGTTCACTGCTCTTCTGTTTCCTCTGGCATTGTTTATGGTTGATGGTATCTCTGAGCATCCAGAAAACTCTAAAATAAACTATTTTTTTAATTTGAAAAAACAAACTGACCCAGCTGGGCTGGAGAACACTTTGCATTGGAGGAACTTTCCAGCTCTGGGCACTCCAGGAGTGACCCTGGGAGCAGGAATGAGCTGAGGGCTCACAGCCAGCACTGAGCATTTCCAGAACAGATTTGCTTCTAAGCAAACCAGGAGCTCTGCCCAACACTGACAACTCTGGGCAGGGATTTCTCTGTGCCACCTCTGCCCATGCCCTGCCAGGGAGAGGGGTTTGCAACAGCCTGCACTTACAGGGAGTCATTTTCTGCTCAGAAGGGCAAAACAAATCCTCAGGCCAAACATCCCCAGCCCCAGGCAGAAACTTGACCCCAAAATCAGAGACAAACTGATGGTATCTCTGAGCAACCAGAAAAAATATCTCAAATAAACTCTGTCAGGTCTGAAAAAACAAAGCAGCTGGGCTGGGGAGCACTTGGCATGGGAGGAAGGCAGAGATCACCATTCCTGAGCTGGATAATGGCAGCCCTCAATAAAACACTGCTGGGAACAGTCCCAGGGACAGGAATGCCCAAAGGAAAGCATCCTCACAGCAAGGAGGGTTTCATCCAGCTGCCTCCTGCCTGAGGTGCTGCAGAATCCTGCATTTCATCACCCTGGAGCTCCTGTTTGCTCTTCTCCCTGCACACCTGGGCACGCCCTGGGCTGGGCACCACCTGGGATTGGCACACCAAGGTCTCACCAGCAGCTTCCAGCCCCCCATCTCTCTGTTTGCACATCCCTGTGCCATGGTTTGGAGCTTGGCTGGAGCAGCCTGGGAATGCAGAACAGCCCAGAGAGTGAGGGGAGCACAAACCACAACCTGCCTGCTCTGCATCAGTCATTGGTGGTCTTTTCTGGGGCATAAACCTGCAAGGGCTGATGTCTTGTGAAGGCTGAGCTAGAGCAGAGGCTGGGCAGAGTTAAAGAATAAAGCAGGGATTTATTAAAAGGCTTCAAGGGATGCACCTTGGGCAGCACAAGAGCCCAGCCAGGGCTGCACCCAAGATGAATCCAAAATGGGCACAAAATGAACCAAAATGGTCACAAAACGCACGACTGCTCCCGAGGTCTCTCACTGTGATCAGTTCTGCTCCATTTCCATATTGGAGTTAATTGCCCAGTTACACCTTAAGCCCATCAAGTCCCACCCTGCTTGTTTTTCTCTCTCCAGCCCACAGTGTTTGTGCTCTTGGGCTGAGATTTGGATCATTTGTCCTTGGTGCCCAGCTGGACAGGAATTGTTTTGTCTCCCTGCTCTGTGCACAGAGCTCACCATCCCCTGATGTGAAGCTCAGACCCACTCACTACAGCAGCACAGAATGTGAAAAATAGAAAAGCTGAAACCTGAGGCATCAGCTGAGCACAGTGTGACATGAAGATGCTGCTCCATTGTGACAGCAGTGACATCCCAACCACCTGCCCTTGGAAGGGAAGACACTTCCTTGGATAAGGGATTGCACTGACAAAAGATGAGCAAAATAACATTGGTGAATCCACCAGAGCCCAGCCTGCCAGTGCTGCAAGAACATTTAAAGGCAGAGTAATTCACAGCATTTATTCTTGAGAATTATAATGAACAGGAGTTCTGCTGACCTTGCTTAGCCCAATTTAAATCTCCTGAGCTGCCTTTAGTAGGAGACTCAAGGCTCTGGCACATTCTGCTCATCCTGTCTGGGCCCTGAACACATTTTTACCAAGACTCTCTCATTCCACATTCTCAAAAATCCTTTCAAAAGTGGAGATTATCACATGGGGTTATTAACAAGAAAAAAAAAGAAGTGTAAATGATTGGGCTGCTCCTCTTCACCACCTCTTACCAACTTTTGTTAAGTGCATCCAACTGATTCATGGATCTGTGCTGGGGAAGGGCTGCTAAGGAACAAAAAGGAACATTAGGCTACTGAAGACCCAGAAGCTGTTAAATGAAATAATGAGGATGGGTTGCCAAATAAAAATTAGGATCTCAGGGCAAAGACAGTGCCCAGAAGGATAATGGGGAGTGACACTTCAACCTTCTGAAAACACACTGTAACTTAAATGTTCATGGTTTCTCCATCTAAAGGGTCACATAGAACTGATTTTCTACACTGAACTAGAACAGAGGACATGTGCAGACCTAAAATCCTCCTCTGAAGCAGAGCAAGAGAGACAAAAGCCCTGCAAGCACTGAGGTCTGGGTAGCACCCATGAAGGGCCAGCAGAGCAAATGCAGGAAGAGCAAGGAAGAGCTGCCCTGACCCTGCTCTTTCAAACAGGTCTGAAAGCAAATCTCAGGCAGCAAAAGGCTCCTGCAGGAGCTTTGAGAGGCCTGACTTCAAAAACTGAGCCTAAGCCTCACCACTTGCCCCACAGATCTTTCACCATGGAGCAAACCAGACAAGCCCTGCAGCTCCTGTGCCTGCAGCAGCTCCCAGAGCCAGCACATTCCCAGATCTCATCCTGGCTTCTGGTCAGGCCCAAATGAAAGCAGGATGCATCCCCCTGCTGCTCCCAAGTGTTTTTTCTGTCTGCTCCTTAACCTCACTGATGTAAACTCTCTATTTTTCCCCTCCTTCAATGTTTAATTTCTGTTTCACCCTAATGACCAGCTCAGATGAGTGTTTGCTTTTACTTTGATTTATTGCCAAGCTGTGTCTGAAAACGTAGAAGGGTGATGGAAATGTTTAAAAACATATTAAAAGCTATTAAAGCTCATTGCTTTTGCATGTTCCATGGGTTGTTTCCTTCTGTGAAATGAAGTTAACATTGTTTGAACACTGCTCCCCCTCATTCTGCCTCCTGCCCCAGTGGCACTGCCATTTGCAGGTGTTGTCCTTTGATGAAATATTTGAGATCAGACCCTGTTTGCCTAAAGGAAAAAAAAGACAAGAAAATCTCATTTTCCCTCGAAAATACAAGAACTTTACAGTGCAAAGGGGTCACTGCAAAAAGGTGATTATTTTTACCCATTTGGGGCTTTTATGCAGCAATTCCTGAACTCCAACCCATAAATATTCCTGCACCAGTTAGGGAACACTTGCACTCAGAATAGTTCTGAGACACCCCAATCCACAGATATCTCTATGTGGAAATGGCCAGGGCTCAGGAGGAGCTGCACATGTCCACAGAAGGCTGAACTCAATCTCAAAGGTCTCTTCCAACCTGATGGATTCTGTGTTTCTGCTTCAAATCTTAGGCTTTTAGACATAAATTATGATGCAGTGACAGAATGATGCCAGATTTCTCAAAAGAGTGATGACCAGAGGAAACCTGCTTGGGAAGAGTGAATACACAGAATTTTACAAAGTAAATTCCAATTTCATGTCCCTTTGTAGGAAGAGCAAAGAAAACTAGAGGGCTGTGGCATCACTCCACTGACTTCTGAAGTTTTTGATTTACAGTCAGAGTGGGTCAAGACAGAATGAGGAAAGAAAAAAAAGGTGAAGCTTTAGATGTAATAATAGAGCTGTTGTTAGGGAGTAAAGGTTTAACCTAAATTTTTAGCTAAAAGAGTAAAATTACCCTGTATAGTCAATGCTACATCCCCAGGACCAGCCTGAGCCTTTGGTACACCCTTAGAAAAAACCTTTCTGTGTAGCCTTCTCTTTGAAGCATCATATTTGTATTTAAATAATGCAAACAGAGCAGGAAACACTCCCAAAATCCACACTCCAGTGTGTACAGAGTGCTGCCGCTGGGGAGAGGATGAAAGAGCAAACCATCCCAGAGCCATCTGTCATGTAATGCAGTGACACTGCTTAAACTCTGCAGGAGTGCAAGTGCACCAAAAAGAAGCTGTTGGACTTGCTTTAGAGAACATGCTGTCCCTACATAAGGTTCCTCTTCTTCAGTTTTCATCCCAAAAGGGAAAAAAGGACCAAAATGAAGGTGGGCTGGGGTCCAGGATGTGCAGGCTGAGCAGACAACTGGTTGTGAGCACATGAGGGTGGTGGGGAATTGTCAGAATGTTGGTTCTTGTTGCACTGGGAGTTCATTGATGGGCAGAGACAGCTTGGATTTTCATCAGTGTGTAACACAGACATGGAATTCAGAGAGGGGGGATTCCCAAATAGAAGTTTCTGACTCTTCTTCAAGAGTTCTGGCTCTTGAAAATTGCTTTACTGGGAGTTGATGCCAAATATTGGCTTGTTCCAGCCAGGTGGAAGGGAAGCTCAGTCTCCCAAAGCTCTCTTAGGACAGAGTGTCTGGGGCTAAAGGATGGCAAAGCAGCAAAAAGGGATCTCAGTGCTATTCCTTTCATGCCAGCTGAATCAGAGCAAGTTACAGGAGGGATATGGTGGTGGAAAATTTCTGGAATTGACCCACACAAGAATTTCCAGTAGATAACAGCAAAGCCAGCTCAGTTCTATTTCCCCTTCTCCCATCCACAATTGTAACCTGAGGTATAGAAATTGCTTTGAGGCAAATTTGGCTTCATCAGTTCTATACACATACACAAAATCCAGCCTTTACTTGCCTAGATTCCTTCTGTTTGGAAATATTTCCTATAGTAGGCCTAACTTGAGTCCATCTCACCTCCCAGGCAGTGCAGGGCCCAGAGAGCCTCATTTAAAAATTGAGCTGCAGAAAGAAAAGAGAGAGATGGAGAGCAAGAATCAAAGAATCATTGAGAATGAAAAGACCTTAAAGATCATCAAGTCTAAACACAATGTTCACCACTAAACTGTGTCCCCAAGTGCCACATCCACGTTTTCTCAGTGCTTCCAGTGATGGTGGCTGCACCACTTCCCTGGACAACCTGGGCTAATCATTTATATACCTTTCTGTGAAAAAAAATTCCCTAAATATCAAGTAATGTGTTACAAAACAATGCAAATTAATTACTGCAAGTGTGATCAGCTCATAGCAGTAGAAGAATGGCCCAATGATTATTACGACTTGTAAGAGCTCAGTAAAAAAGCACAAAAATCCACCCAGATGACTTGTTAGGGTTCTGTGAGAGGCACTGAGCAGCCTGAGGCAAGAAAAGTGCAAAGTGGGTCAAATCTACAAGGCCACTTAGCCTCTCCTGTGCCTTTGCAGTGCTGTTTCAGCACTTTCTCACAATATTTTTACCAGCTAGCCCTCCCTTCAGCTTGAGCAGCATGCACTGGGGGTAATAAACCCCAATTGTCTTCGGAGAACAGTGTTTTCCTGGGGCAAACACATTGCTTAATTGGAATAACCTGAATATTCACCCCCCCAGCAAAACCACCAAGGCCAAAGCACCTCTGCCTTTGTGCACTCACAACTGGGAAGCAAAACACAGCACTGAAAAGCAAATCCTGGCACAATGCTTCCATAAAACATTCACAATTTCAAGTACTATTGCTAAAACAGAGCTATGACAGTAAAACACGTGGGAAAAAAAGAGTCAAAGCAACAATAAGCCGTTATGTAAAAGCAGTAACAAGTGGAAAGTAGCAGGGGTACATCAGGACAAGCACTGAGCCACGTCCCTTGAAGCCACTACGTGATACAGCTTGAACACAGCCCAAGCTCTCTGTTCCCTGTTGTCAGGGCAGCAGCTGTTTAACAGCCCTAGGTATTTTTCCACAACAATTCAGAGGAGCAGGAAATATCCAATCTCCTCGGAACAAATTCTTCACCTATTCCACTCAGTTTTGCAAAGAAATTCAGCACAGATACCTTCTTGTCATCCCCCTGTCCCTCCCGAGCCTGGACATGCTCCAAATTAAAACCTGTGAATTGAATCCAGCTGGATTCTTCCTCAGATCCTCCCTCTGGACTAAACCTCCAAAGCATTGCCTCTGCACCAGGGTCCCTCTAATTCCTGAGTGAATTCCACTACCTTAATGCAAAAGCTACCAGGTGTTAAATGGCTTTAATCTGCTACAAGAACTGAGAGTTCAATACTGAGAGTTCAATATTATTTTCTTAAGGAAAAAGAAAAAAAAAAGAATGCTTAATAAAAGACAACAGATTTCTTAGCAGAGGTGGTGGGTGAATTTCAGAATATCACATCCAAGCAAGTGGCAGGATTACTGCCTCGGTGCTCCAGGGGTGGGCTCAGCATCTCTCCCTTGATAAAGAACCCCAAAAGTGATTATGTTGGAAGGGACCTTAAAGATCACCTCATTCCTACCCCCACCATGGGCAGGGACACCTTCCACTAGAGCAGGCTGCTCCAGGTCCCACCCCTTGAATGCTTCCAGGGATGGGGCATCCAAAAATTTTAGGGATGAAATGCCCTCAGAAAAAAGTGCTTTAGGAAAAGAGGTGAGAAGGTTCCAAACAGGAGGCACAGGGAAATGCCCAGCCTGCTATTTGCACCATCTCTGAGCTCCTGCAGCATCTCCCTGGAGTTGAAGCCTTCCTGCTGTCTTCCTTCTCTCTGCTGACTTCCCTCCCAGCTCAGGCATTTGCCTCTGGAAAGAAAAGCCTGGACAAGAAGGGAGTAGAGTCATGAACTGAACAAACATGAGTCTGGCCAAACCAAGGACTAGTCCCTGGTTTGCAGCAGCAATTACGGTTTTCCTGAGGATTTGGTCAGCTTTGGAAGGCCACACTATGTACAAGTCCACCTCCTCAGGCTTTGCCAGCCAAATTATGCTTCTTAATCATCCCTCTCCTGTCCATGGGCAGCTCCCAAAGCCGCCCAGCTGTCTGGTGCCATGTCCACTGCCAGCCATAAGTAAATGACAACCTTCTTGCTGGCATTTCCATTTCAGCCCCATCAGCAATTCCCGAGTCTGCCTCGCTGGCCAGGCTCCCAGCTGGCCAGTCCTGTGCACATCCTGCACGTCAGCTGGGCTCAGAGCTCCGTGCCCACACATTTCCATTGTGCCCACAGCTGGAAAGCACATTCCCAGAGAAAGCAGGAGGGCAGGAGAGCTCTTCACCTCAGCTTCTTCAGCAGTGAAGTTGAATTGCAATAGCATAGTTTGTTCATTTCTGCAGAGTTCTTTGGTCTGGCCTCCTAAAAGCTCATAATTAAAAAAAATTATTAAAAGGAAAATTTTCTTGAGCTAAATTGAGAAGCTATATAGATATGGCTGCCTAAATACAACTGTCTTGGTTTGAAAAGCCAGGTGCCTGCTAAGGAAGGCAGGAACCTCCCCTGAAATAGAAAATGTAAACCCCCTCCCTCTGAATTATTGTAATTTTGAAATTAAGAGGCTCTCAGGCAAAGATATGGGAGCAGGAATAACAATTCTGTACTAGGAAAATTAAAAATACAAATGCAATAGTACAAAAAACCCCCAAACCATTGCCAGAGTCAGACCATGCCCTGCCCCCCTGTGTGTCAGGGGGTGGCACAGCCCCATGCCATGGGGGCTCAGCCCTCCTGCAGTGC
>JAWWEY010000050.1:8578930-8589117 GCA_035582745.1 Loriotus luctuosus | reverse complement strand
GAGGGGAGGGGTCCCCTTGGGCCAGACCACAGAACCAGGGGACACCTGGGGAGAAACCATTCTGACAGGAAGGGGGATCACACCATGGGCAGCTAAATGCAATACAACAATCATGCCTGTCTAATGTGGGACCTGCCTTGCCACATCCAGGAACTCTCATACCTTGTGACTACTATCCATGTGCAAACCCTGCCAGCTTAGATACATGGAAAAAACAACTCTTTCAACACTCACTCATCCAGAGTTTATAGTTCAAACCTTTTCTTTTTTTCCACTAACCGCTCTGATTCCTTGCCATGGGTGGAGCCCAGCGAGTCCTTCCTGCTGAGCAGCTTCTGCTCTTGTCCTTTCCATTGCTGCTGTGGCTGGACCTGGAGCTGTGGGCTCATCAAATATCAAACCAGATGGAATCACCCCCTCCAGGCCAGTGAAAAATGAGGAACACTGAACACTGGACATGCTTCAACACTTGGTGTTTCATTGCTGCACCAGGATCACCTTCTGGAAAAGTAAGGATGGTCGTATAGGGATAAAATGTTTCTAAAATCATGGGGTATTCAGGGGAGTTGGAAAAGGTTGGGCCTGGTAGGCCCTGGGAAAATGTTAGGATAGGCCCTGAAAAAATGTTAGGCTTTACTGGATCATGCAAAACTGCACCTGTATAATCATTTAATGGCTATGATAAATTATCTGATTGTTAGATGTGATGATTGTTTGGTAATTGGATATAATTATTGTTTAATTGTAACAAGAATCATGAGAAACGATGTTTGGGGGGTTTGATGGAAATTACAAAATCCATGTTTGGATGGGATCAATGTATACAATAAAACAATGTAAGTTTAATAATTAATATGTAGTTATATAATGATAAGAGTATAAAAACGTGTTCATCTTGAACCCATGTGTGAGTCAGATTTGGGTCTCTACCCCTGACACCCAGAGCTCTTCAATAAAAGCACGTGGATATAATCATTCTGTGGTTATGTGTTCCTGAACACTAACGAGGAGAGCACACATGAGTTTTGTGGGCTTAAAAACCGAGTCAAGGGGAGCCCTAAGGTGTCTGTGACATCCCATGAGTGCTGTAGGGCTGGATCCCAGCTGGGAAGTAAAAAGTGATGTGAATCCCAAACTAAAATGACTTTTTACTCCAAAAACCCAAACTTACCAAAGAGAACAGCACCAACCTTCCCACAGGGAAATGTGAGTTCACATCCTCAGTCCTGTGCTGGCCAAGAGCACCTGGCAAGGGGGGAGAGCAGCCCTCCCTCTGCACATGCCATGGGCTTTTCCTCACACTCCTTTTTGTCAGGCCATATTTACCCTCTGCACAACCTCATCAGACATCCACAGATATCCAGATATCCAGCTTCCCCTGGAATCCAGGCAGCCTTTCCTTGGTGAATGCTCTGTCAGGACCTGACCTTGTGGTGGGAGAACCTCTGCAGGAAACAAAACGTGAGCTTCACTTCAGGAAAAATCCCTGTGAGGCCACTGAGGTCACTTACACAGCTTTAACCTCACATGAGAGCAAAACACTTGAGTTTTCTTAGTGTTCACGTAAGATCTTATTGGTTTCTGCACTATAAATAATTGTAGCCTGGAAACAAAGAGAAATTCAACCTCTTAAGGCAGGGTTTAGGGTTTGCAGTCTAGAGCAGGGCCTTGTAGGCCAGACCCAATTCCAAAAGCAAGATCTCCATCAGTACTCAAGAGGAACACAGGAATCCTCACAGACCACATGGAGGATGGAAAGGAAAGCACTTTGAGTAGTTAACTTGTAAGTACATGGAACTTACTGACTGTAGCAACGGCAGAAAATAACCCCATCCAAACTAAACAAAACAAACCCCAGAAAATAAACAAAAACCAAACCCAACCCCACACTCCCCCACAAAAATACTCCAAAAAAAACCAACCCAAAGAACATCATCACAAAGCTTCCAAGCATAGATCTTTGAAAAATGTGACCATTCAGTTGCATCAGACCTTCTGGCTGAAAAAATGGAATTTATTGAGATTTGATGATAGAACTGATTAAACATAATTATCTTCCTGCCTGCAAATGATAAGCTATTGAGATCAAGGCATCTCCAGTGCACATTCACACTTATTTATATAAAAGATGTAGATCTGAACTACCTGAAAAACAATTAGTAATAAAACAGTTGTATAATCAAGTTAGGGGAATGTATTGATTCTGGGCCAACAGTATTTGAAAAAACTCCTTAACTTTACTGTAGCACAAGAACCTCACAAATAACACAGTGGAAAATGTAAATAACCTGCAAATAATTATATAAATGACTGCACTTATCCTTCATCTTTCCACCAGGTGTGAGTCCCAGGCAGAAGGGAAGCTCACAGGCACTTGTGCCCATGGGAGGATCTGGATGTGCCATGGGAAGAGGTGAAAAGAGGAGGAAGAAAAAAATTAAAGGTGTCAGGTGAGCTGGGACATAGTGAATAGAGAGCATTTTGATTTTTTCTGGAATAAGCCTTAAAAGATTCTCTAACATTAAGAAGTTTCTGCAGTTCCTCTGGGCAAGCAGCTGATGAAAGCTCCTCTCACAAGAACAAGCACATTTGCAGGATTTCTTGTAAGTCCAGTGGGTGAGCATCACCCTGCTGCCTCCTGGAAGTCTGGCTTTTACTTTTGGTGGAAGCAGCTTGTTGTGAGTATGGCCAGAAAGAGCTGAGTGGATTTGCTGTCAGCACCAGTCTTTCAGCTGATTTTTAAATAAAAAAGACGAATATAAATATATAAATAATATATAAATAAATAATAAATAAATAGATATAAATATATAAAATACAAGTAGATATAAATAAATGAATTTTAAAAGCCTCAAACCAGATCTTCACCTGCAGGAAAAGTTTAGGCTTTTCCTTGTCTCGTGTACACAAATCCCCAATTCTGCAGCATCAGGAACCTCTCAAAAGGGAGAGGAGGTAGCAAACCCACCCCCAGCATTTTTCACATGTGGCTGAACCCTCCTGCATTGCAGCCAGCAGCACTGAGCTTCCCAGAGTGTTCTTCCAAGGGCAAGCACTGTCCTTGGATGAGCCTGAGAAACCACAACCTGAAAAGCAATCATTCCCACCCTCTTGTGGTTATATAGATGGATATGTAAAAAAAAAATCAGCTGCATGTGGGTTTTGTTGTGCCAAAACTGCCACCAACACAGTGAAAGAAACCAAGTAAATATCATTAAAACTAAGGAGCCTCCAACACATGCAGGTCCCAAAAGAACACTCTGTGCTCCTCCTGGAAAGTTAGAAAATACCACACATGCACCTTTTGAAATACAAATCAGGAGCTTCCGAGGCACACAAGTGAACTCTGCTCAATATTTTATGTAAGGTCCTACAGCCAGTCCAGCTTCTTATCACACCTGTGGTTCTAGTCTATATCATATTCTGTTTGATAAAGTAATTTTAGATGAATATATCCAAGTTGTGATTTCTGTCACCTTTGCTCTTGCTGTGACTCTCCCATCACACCACAGAGCAAGAAAACCTATCTATCTACTCACTGTAACAAAATAAAGAATATCTCCAGCAGGTTTATCAGCTCTGATAATTCAAACATATAAAAATAAGCAAAAGCAGGCACACAAAGCCAGCCTTGCATTATCCAACTTAAAGTAATCTGAAGTGCAATGATAGTGGAAAAAAAAAGATTTTTACATATTGGGCATTGTGGAAATACCAGAGTAGTAGAAACTGCACAGTCAGGAAGTGTAGAGGTGTGGTATTCTTGGGGTTTTCAGGATGAAGGAGGAATTGATGGATCTGACTCTATGTTCTTAGAAGGCTAATTTATTATTTTATGATATGATATGATATTATAGAATGTTATACTGAAATTGTACTAAAGAATAGAGAACGGATACTTACAGAAGGCTTAGCAAGATATTATGAAAAACTTGTGACTGCTTCTAGAGTCTTGACACAGCTGGACAGTGATTGGTTATTAAGTTAAAACAATTCACATGAAACTAATTAAACAACCACCTGTTGGATAAACAATTTTTAAACTACATTCTAAAGTAGTAAAACACAGGAGAAGCAAAATGAAATAATATTTTTTTTTTTTCTCTGAGGCTTCCCAGGAGAAGAAATCCTGGTGAAGGCTTTTTCAGAAAATGTGACAGTGACATAGAGGTAAGAAATGCCAGAATTCAGGAGTTTTTCCCAGCTTTGTGGGAATCAAGCACTGCTTGGTAGAGTCAGGAGTGTGTGAGTGAGGAGCAGCTTCACAAACATCGGGCTTATCTCTTCTCACCTCTGACAAGGCAACTAAAGCTCATCCAGAGCTGCTTTAAAAACAGACCAAATAAAAAAAAACAACCCAGAGAATCAAACAGAGACTGGGCTTTTTCTCAGTTAATGCCATTTTGTGACAACAGAGAAGAAGTCTCCTGATAGTGAGGTAGACAGGTAGCTGTTCCCTGAAGTTTTAGAAGGAAGACACTGATTTCCAGGAATAGAAACAAAACAGGAGACATTTTGAGACATTTTAAGACATTTTGAGACATTTTAAGATATATTTGCAGTTGGAAAATAGAAAAAAGAGGTTTTAAAACAACACATCATAGATAATTAGATATGTTAAAGTTTATGAGAAGCTAAATAGAAGTAAGGTGATAAGTAAATATAAGTAAGGCCTCCTTTTATGCAGCTGATTGTCTCAGCCTCATTTAATTTAGTGCAGCAAGTGCTACCAGAGCTTTAGAAAGGCAACGTGCAGCAAAAACTGAGGGTGCAAGTCTGAAACCTCATTCTCTGCTGCTCAGGTCACACACAGAGGCCACAACCAGGGGGTTCTACTAGGTGTATTCTCTGATTTGTCCTGCACTAAACAAATCAGATCACTAACATCAATTTCCTCTAGTTTTTGTGTATTTTTTGTTGTTCATTTGTATCGACACCCTCAGTTTTCATTGTTCTTGCTTTAACATCAATTTAATCTCTTTTTTGTGGATTTTTTGTTGTTCGTTTGTTTGTATTTTTCCTTTTCAATACTCTCAGTTTTCATTGCTCTTGCTTTAACATCAATTTCATCTCTTTTTCAGGGATTTTTGTTGTTTGCTTGTATTTTTCCTTTCCAGTACTCTGGTGTTTTTATTTTTTTTTTACTTTTAATACTTTCAATATTATTCAGTATTCTTTCAACTCTCTAGGGGTTTTTTGTTGGTTTTTTTTCCCTGGTTTGGTTTTGGTTTTTTGGGTGGTTTTTGTTTATTTTTGTTTTGGTTTTTTGGGGTTTTTTTTGTTTTCTTTTCTAGTATTTTTTCTTTCAATATTCTTAGTTTCCATTGCTTTTGCTTGGGTACAGCATGAGCTGGATGGAACATGCAAAGCCAGAGCTCTTTTTTGAGGACAGATTGGCCATTGGCTGGGCTCTATCACTGTTCAATGCCCAGGGTGATGGGACAAATTGCTTTTTGGGCAGGTCTGTTTACAGAACTGTGCTCAGACAGGAATATTAATGACACTTGTTGTGGTCAGAGTAACTGCATAATGCAGGAGGCCACAGAACCTGGTGCATTCCCAGCACAGATGCTGCAGTCTGGCACCTTCAATCCTTCTGTCATTTAACTCTCACACCAAAGCTACCAGGCAGAACATTTTGCACCTACTTTATGCTTCCTTTATAGTGTCATAAAGTTGATGAGGATCCTGCTGTCCCCTGAAACACTCCCATTACTGTCACCATCACATTTTCTGAAAAATCTCTTTGCCCAGGATTTCTCTCCTGGGAAGCTGAGAAGCCTCGGAGAAAAGGGAAAACAATATTATCTCATTTGCTTCTCCTGTGTTTTGCTGCTTTGGAATGTGGTTGGAGATTGTTTATCCAGCAGGTGAATTGTTTTGACTTAATGGCCAATCAGGGCCAAGCTGTGTTGAGACTCTGGAAGGAGTCACGAGTTTTCATTATCATTCTTTATAACCTTCTGTCTGTATCCTTTCTCTATTCTTTGGTATAGTTTTAGTATATATATTTTCTTTATGTCGTGGTTTGAGGTGATACTGATAATACAGTATCATAAAATAATAAATTAGCCTTCTAAGAACATGGAGTCAGATTCATCATTTCCTCCCAACAACGGGGAACCCCAAAAATTCCACACACAACAATTTGCAGTGCTGAACAATGCTCACAGCAGTGAGCATCACTCTCTGAACTGAAAACAAACATCATTCAGAGCTAAAGAGTCACCACCACACGAATGTGAAAGACTGATTGGCAACTGCTGGGGCTCTGAAGGTTTAAGTCCAATAAAAACTCCAGGAGGAGATGTTTATGCTTTGGGGAGAAGCACATCCTCAGGCTGTGCCCTGCTGAGGTTGGAGCAGAGCAGACAAACCCCCTTGGTCCTGCCAGATAGAGGAGAAAAATGAGCCCAGGCAGGCAGGCAGCACACAGCTCCTCTGTTCCTGTCTGAATTCAGGGCTGGCTCCACGTTGTGAGAATAAATCACCACAGGACTCACTCAGAACGGGGCTCAGGACACAGATTTTGAGAACAAAACACAAAGCTGCTTTACATGGAGCTGCCTGGTAAAATAGCACCAGGCAGGGGTGGGAGGGAGCACGTGGCTCACAGATGCTCAATGCTCTGTGGAATATTGAAGAGTTTTCCTGCAACACATAAGGGCTTATCCTGCTGATATCTGGTGAAAATGAAAGCTATAAATGCAGCAGAGTGACTTCTGCAAGTTGCTCTGGTGTTGGGATGCCTCGAATTCAATTAAACTCCATGAGAATGAGCGTTGTACCTTGTTTAATGTGTTTATATCTCTAAGTGATGTCAGACACAGAATGAATTTAATCCAACAGGGAACTGTAGAAATATGGAATCCAAAGCTGGGAACGTTTCCAGCAGCACAGTGATTTCTTGGAAAGCCCTGATTGAAGAGGTGACCTTAGGTGATAATTCCTGAGAACAAGCACAACCTGAACATATTGGATGATAGACTACCCAGGGAAAGCTGACAGTCTGCTGTGCCTTCTGCCACCCCCTGAGAATGCTCCTAAAGGTGAAATGTAATCAAATCCTTTGAAACAGAGTTTAGATACTACCCCAAGGGAGTTCTCAGTCCCCCAAAGTGCTGCAGCTAAAAGCTAATGAATTACTCTGAAACCAGCTGCAAATCCATGGTCACTTTGCCTGCTGGATTCATCCTTGGTATTTAATGTCAGCAGAAGGAGTCAAACAGGCTGGGGAAAGGACAAGCTCACTGATAGTTTTATTTTATTCATTAATATCAGTACCATAGCTTTGGATAAGATACTCATCCCTGAGCCACATTCAGATGCACTGATGCATTATTTTGCATTATTTTACACACACCAAGAACAGAACTTGAACCACAGATCCAATGATTTAGCACAACCAATTCTGGCAAAAGTAATTAAGAATAAACAGAATAGCTGTCATCCCAGCTTGGTTGTAAATAATATCCTGATACACCTGGGAAAATACCAGAATGAGAATTGATCAGAATTACAATTCTAGGAGGTTTAACACCTAATTAATGCTCACAACTCCTTTTATTCAAGACAAACAGAGGAAGCAACAGGCAGAAATAAGGAGTAGAAAAATTTCTACTGTGTATTGCCAAAGTAGGAGGAAGAAGGATCACAAAGAGTCCTGACATAAAGGAAAGAAGAAACCTGCTTTGGGGAAGGCACAATGTAGAAACTTACACCAATAATTAACACCTAAACAGAGCTAATTCATCCAATTTTATGAGAGAAAAAACACTACTCCATATGCCACCTTCCAATATATGCTGCTTAAATATTTGCAAGAAATTTAGACGTGGCATTGCCTTCCCCCAAAAGGCTTCTCAGATCACTAAAGGCAAGGCAAGGACAGAAATTCTAAATTTATGGCCCTAGATGGAAAGACTTTTGAACAACTCTGACAGATCAGTAATAAATTACTATTATCTGGCTGCACATTCCCACCTACTGTCTCATGTAATGTGGAAGGAATGAAAAAGAATCCAGGCAGAAAGGAGCAGCACATAAAAACAGCTCCCTGGAGTCCCCAGAGAGGAAAAATGAAATGCCTCAAGAGTTGTTTTGCATGAGCAGCAGCCATGCTAAATGCCGCATCACATCACCCTGATGGACACTGTAAATCTTCAAAATATCACCCTAAGAAAGGCCCTGGATCCCCCTCCAAAGCCAACATTTCCCTCTGTGTGGCAGGGAGCAGCCAGGGTCACTCACCCCACACAGCACAGCCAGGAGCAAAGGGAAAAGGGGCAGAGATGGGTCTGGAAATGAGGATTCAGCACAGGCACTAATGGCTTCCAGAGCCTGGAGCCAAAGCTAAGAGAGGACACAAACCATGGACACGCAGATAAGGGCCCTGCCAGGTGGTGGCCAACTGTCAGGAAAACTGACAGGGGAAAAGGTGAGAAAGATTAAAAAATGTCTTTTGTATTTTCCAACCAACTCAAGAAAATTCACTTTGCATCAACCTACACCACTACACCACTTCTCTAAGACTTGAATCTGTTTCTTTTAGTTATTTCCTCTTTTGAATGCAAAAAACCCCCAAAGCCTAATGGTGACTTAAAGAATTTCTTCTGAGTCAATATGTATTTATTTTCAAAGCCGAAAACACAGAAAATGCTGTTTAGAAAACAAAGGAAAGCAAATCAGGGTGAACACATGACTTGACAACATTTTAATCTTTTTCAAAGGTTTTTCCTGGCCCAAACTACCTTTAAAATTCAAAGTGCATTGGCAAAGAGCTTCAGCATCCCCTAAAAATCTTTTTCTTCTTTAATATTGGTCCCCTCACTCAAGCAGTATCAAAGGCAGATCTTTATTCCAGCTCAGCCACTGCAAATGGAAATTTCAAACCCTCTCAAAGCCTTTTCCTCCTAAATCACTGATTAGAAAGGAAGACAGAGAAAAACAAAAACTAGTAAATTTATGACCAGCAAAAGGCATCAAATAAAAAGTTTTCTTGTTATCTGCAAAAGTGTTTATCGGCAAGATTATGAAAATGTCATTTGTACTGGAAGCCTCTCCATGCTGAAGCTGGGTCAACATAATTATTACAGCATTTTTCCCTTGGTTGGGGGACCCTTGAATGTGTTGCCAAGTGTCCTTGTCCCAGGCAGACATAAACCCTGAGCTGTTTTCCTTGCAGAAGGATTTCCTGTAACTCTTCCCTGCGTCCTTCACAGGTTTGAAGGATTGGCTGTGTGGCAGAATGGGTGTGACAGGTTATTACTAAACCACTACACAAGCAGGCAAACTTCTGGATTCTAAAGTTCAGAATTTAAGTTATTTTTTCTGAATTTATCTAAGTTCCCAGCTCCCATAATCTATCCCACATTGCCTGTTTGAATTTTGTCTTCCAGCCCCAACTGTTGGAGTGATTGAACATTTCTCCCCTGACTTTAGACATTAAAGCTGTAGGGAAAAGTCTTGAACATGGGAATCCTAAAATTTCAGAAGCTAAAAGAAAAAAAAAATTGTGTGATTGAGGCAAGCTTGTGATTAAGTTGTTTTAATGCTTGGGCAAAGCAACACTGACTCACTGTAGCCATGTCAAATATCCCCAAACACCCCTGAAAAGCCTGGCCAAGATTTGTGCTTAAAAGTTCCAGCTGTTTACGAGGTATTTGTGTGGGGGAAGGATGTGGCAATAATTTTGCATTGCTTCTAATTGAAAAATGGGTGAAAGGATTTTCCTACAATTTCCCCAAAATAAGTGAGCGAAACCAACTGTGGGCAGGAAAAACATCAAGAATAATTTACAACAAAAATAAAGTTTATAAGAGGAATCTTTCTGTGCCTTCAGCTGTGGCTGGAGCTCCCTGGGGTGTTCTGGGGTAGCCTGTGGAAATAGGGGGTGTCAGGTTTTCATCACAAAGTTGTCCCTGTGTGAAATTCACTGCTCTGGCATCGTGGACTGGTAACATTTGGCAGAATTTTCAATGCCAAGACCAAGGGTAAAACAGCAGTGATCGATCTTTAAAAGACAAAGCTTAAAATGGTTCCTGTCTCATCTGATTTGGATGCCTCAGGTTTCAGCTCTTCTATTTTTCAGATTCTGTGCTGCTTTAGTGGGTGGGTCTGAGCTTCACATCAGGGGATGGTGAGCTCTGTGCACAGAGCAGGGAGACAAAACAATTCCTGCTCCAGCT
>JAWWEY010000050.1:8517933-8530350 GCA_035582745.1 Loriotus luctuosus | reverse complement strand
AGGGAGGATTGGCTGTGGGAGAGAGAAAGAAAACTGCCCAATGGACAGCAGAGAACTGCCCCAGCTCTGACAGATGGCAATAGAATACACAGCCCCAGCCACATCTTGTAACCAACTGTGGCATTTGGTTGTATCTACATGGCAGCACCCACTGGCTGTGGGGTGGAGACCTCCAGGAAATGGCTCCACTTATCCCAGAAACACACCCATGGGCATGCACAGGCTGCTTGTCAGGGTGATTCTTTTTACCAAAGCTAAATTAACCTTTGTGCTGCTCACCTACATTAACCCCTTAATGAGGATGTGTCTGTACAGATGAAAATATTGTCAAAATATTGAAAATACTGCAATTTTTTTTGATTCAAAAAATCATTCTGGAATACACATAGAGGTCATGTGGTGCTGGTCTTTGTCCTGCTCTTTTCATCCTCCTCAGCCTGAGATGTGAAAAAACAGGATTTTTTCTGCAAGTCACTTCTCTCTGTGGTGGAAGGTGGAATGTCCTGCTTGAAACCATTAGAAGTACACATAGATTGAAGCTATGACCAAACAAATTATCCTATACAGCCAGGAATTCATAGAGGTTTCAAAAGGACAGAAAACTTAACCAGCATCCCTGATTTCCAGGGATATTCTGGGACTTAATTCCTGTACACTCAAATAAATATTTGGTCTTAGTGATCCAGGAAGGTCAAAAAATCAGCTTCTGACACTCTGCAGACATCAGCTGCAGCTCTGTGGAGCCTTCTTTTTGTTCCAGAGTGGGGTTGTTATTTACTTGAATGCTCCTGAAATGAGATACACCTGCTTTTCCTGGACTCCTCCCAGGGCCTTGGTACAGATGGGAAAATTCATCTTCCATCTGCTGACTTCTGCTGCAGGTTTGTGTCTGCTCTTTAAGGTCTCTCTCTCAAACTCACAGCACCAGAGAAAGACCAAAATGTTGAGTAAGTGGTTCTGAGGAGGGGAAGTTGAGGAAATCCCAAAGAAATGGTTTGGTTCTTCCTAGCAGGGAATGCTGGATGCATCCCTGGGCTCACCCTGCTGAGCGCTGCTGCCTCCAAACCAAGGCTTACATAAAACTTCCAAGGAGAATTAATTCATCCTCTGCTCTGAAGGACTTGTTTTGCTTCAGGAAAGATGACAGCATCACCCAGAAATGTCCTCTGAGCTGGTCCCAGGGATGAGCTGCTGGAAGGACTCAAACATTTACAGCTCCAGAGGGACAGAGAGGTTTGTGCGGGGTGAGAGCTGCAAACGCTGCAGGCATTGCACACCCCTGAAACCAGGGCAGGTGTTTATGGGGGATTAATGATTTAAACAAGGAGTTTGGGCAGGAATAACCTGATGGGCCAAGGTTTTGCCTGGAGTGAAGCAGGGTGGTTGTGCTGGAATTGCTCCCTGATGGCTCAGGGTTCAAGGGCTGGTCCAAGGGCAAGGGGTGAACAGACCAGGTCTAGGTATCTGGGATAGATAATCCAGCTCTCTGTTCATACAAATCTCCTCCAAATGCTTTCACACCTTTTTGAGGTGACAAAAACAAGGCTGGGAAACCCAAACTTCATTTAAAAAAATTATTTACTTTTTTAATTCTTGGATTTTCCATGTGCCCAAATGAGCTGATTGATTCTCAAAGGTACCCTAAACTCTTCCAGCTGCAGCAGTGGGAAGCACCTGGAATGTCAAAGATACCCAAAGTGAACTAAAAAAACAAATGCTCAATCAAGCAAGGCAGTTAAAGCAAATTAAACATGGAAAAAGCAACAGATTAATTTAAAAGTCGCTGTCTGAGATTTGGAGAATATTTTCTACTTCCCCAGTAAACACTCCAATAGACTTGGACCCAAAGTGTTCCTAGGCACTGGCCAAGCTGCCACAGTCTCTTTTAGTTTCCATGATCCATCTCCTCTGCAGCTAATCCAGAATGTGTTCCTTGCTTTCCTGACAGCTCCATCACCTTTGGACTCTGAGTCTGTGGTTGCCATGTGTGCACATTTTCAACTTTCAGCAGGAGTACCAGGATTTGATATAATGCAGGAGGAGACACTTTTAATAAGATCCTTAATTGAGGCCTGTCCCTGTCAAGGCAACGTGAAAACAGATGCTAAAATTCCTCTGCTTCTTTCTAAAATCCTGAATCATGTCATTTTAAGCAGGAAACATTTTTTTCTTCCAAAGGAAAGAAAAAAAAATTTAAAAGACAACTTATTTAGCTGATTGACTGTGAAAATAGGGACAGAACTGAGTAATAAAACTCGGCGCAGTCTTTCAAATGTGAACCAAATGTATCAAATAGGGACTTATCTTTTCAGTAATCTGAGCCCTACAGTTTCTCTCTGTTAATCTAGTCCAATGTCAAAGGTAGCCAAGCTTGGTTTAGCTCATTATAGGTATTTTCTAAAACTTGGCTAGACTGCAAATTCCATGTGCAGGCAGATCAAGATGTGACAGCCAAGCCAATGCCAACTGCTTAGTTTTAGTCTGATTAAACCTCTCTGTCCATGTCTGTCACCCTGTGCCTGGTGTGAATGACACTAAATAACCTGCATTTTGTTATGGTGCTGCTGGAATTCAGGCTGAAATGCTGCAGGTCACATTGTGTTTGCACTCCCTTTGAGTGTCCAGGGGATCTGAAAAACTCATTTCGCTCTCTTCTGCCTGGAAGGTCTCAAAACTCCTTTGGCTTCTGTGTTTGGAAGGGTTTTGAGTCACTGTGAACTCGGCAGATGCTGAGGGACATCTCTGCCCTGGGTGTCTCTGTCACTCCTTGCTCAGCCTGTCCGCTGAGTTCACCTCTGATCTGGAGAGAGGGGCTGGACAGGGGTCCTGGGGTTGCTCTGAGACCTCCAGAGGGGCTCCAAATGCTCTAAAAAATAAATCAAATCACACTGATAATGTGGCCTTCTGCCCAGGAGTAACTTCACAAATGTCTGTATTTAACCTGAGCTTTTTTCTAGCAAATTATCACTGGAAAGTCAGTGGTTCTGTGAGGAAATTCATTTTGGTGTAGGATGGAACAGAAACCCAGGGTACAGTTTCCTTCTCTCTGAGGAGAGTGAGTCAAAATCCAGGTTCTCCTCCTCTGTTCACAGGTAATGTTGGATCACAGAATCATTTATGTTGGAAAGGACCTTTAAAATCAACATGTCCTGCTGGTGAGGCTCATCTGAACTCTACAAATTCTCTTCTCTTCTGGCAAGGCCTGATGGAGCCTGTATAAACTGGAGTCTTTGAGTCTATAAACCACAAATTATCTCCCAGAACCATATAAATCACATACTTAAAGACCAATAGTCATAACCAGCCCACAGTTATGTCTGTGGAAGAACTGAAACGTGAGGTTCATCCTGCACAATCCAGCTGGTCACAAACAGATCTCACCTCCCTGGAATTACACAACTGAGCTCATGTAGAGGTTGAGGCAGCATCAAAATTCAGGTCTGGATGTGAAATCCCACCCAGCCTTTGATGTAGTTTGGAATCCCTGCAGCACCAGGTGCTCTGGGGCTGGATATAGGCAGGGAAATGTCCCAGTTGCCTGATTGTGGTCCCTGTGAGCCTCTGGGCACAGAGTCCCCAGTGCTGTGACAGCCCAGCCTTCAGCTGCCACCTCAGGCTCTCCTTCAGCACAGTGACTTCCATTCACACCACTGCAGAAAACACATTCAAACCTCACCACAGCGATTTGTTCTCCTTCATTCAGTCTTGTTTTCACCAGTTTTATCAGTGCCAAGCAGGACCAGCCCTTTGAAGGCTTCCTTTGAAAACCTTTGGTTTGTGAGTGTTGGGTGTCCCCTCCAGAGCTGCCCACGGAGCACCACACAGGGCCAGCCCTGCCAAAACCCTCTGAGAAACTGCTCTTCCCTTCCCTCACTCCCCACAGTGCCTTTTGTGGCTCCCTATTTAGAGATGTGCAGGGAAGAACAGATGGAATAAATCATCTGCTGGTAGCCAAGTGACTGAGCCACTGCTGGGAAAGGCCGCGTCTCTCTCGGCCGGGTTTGTGTGCGAGGTGCCCAGGAGTCACTCTGGTGTCAGGAGCAGTTTGCTGTAAATCTCGGGGTCTGCTGTGCTTCCTGCAGAGCTCCCCAGCAGACAGGCCTGGGTTCTGCTCACAGGGAGTCCCCAGCCAGCTCTCCTCCCATCCAGCCCCCGTTGGAGCAGCCAGGAGCGAGGCCAGCCCCACCATCCATAGATCACCTCTGCGGATGTGGAAAACAAGCAGGGGGGAAAAGGGGGAGGCACACATTAAATCTCACAAGTACCATTTTGTTTTCCCTTCCTCCTTCTCTTCCACCCTCCTCCCCTCCCCTCCTTCCAACCCCCTGCTTTTTTTTTTTTTTCAGTAGCTGATGGGGGTGGTAAAATTCCAGGGGGCCAAGACAAACTGTTAAACATTGTGATTTCTAATGGTTCCTCTTGGAAATTGCTGACAGATGCTGGTCCTGAGATCAGAACAGCAGAGGCTGCCAGCATGAGGCGTGGGGCCAGCCATTGATTCCCTCCTCTAACAGTGAAATCTAAATCTGTGCTGACTCTCCAGGCAGACACCATGTGCCACTTTATTCTTAGAGTTTCTCCTTGTCTTCCCTCTTTATTCCTTTCCCCCTTCACCAGATTTTACCCTTTCCTCTCCTTTTCATAATTTTAGTTCATAGCTTTTTGTGTCCTCCCCTGTCCCCTTCCTTCCCTGCTCCTTTTTGCTGTCTTGCTCCTGGACTCTATGGATGCTTGCCCAGCTACAGCTTAGAGAAAGAGGAGTTCAGGAATTTGACTGATGCAGCAAGTTTCTCTCTTCTTTTTGGAACCTCCAGCTCACAAGACAGCTTATTTGTGTCTCAAAATACCAGCTGGACAAAGCCAAGGAGGGAGATGGGATGGGGCTGGGGGTCAGTCAGGGTCTTGCAGGAGGAGACAGAGGGGAGCTGCCAGCTCAGGGCAGGAATGTGTTCTGATTCCAGCCAGACCTGGAGCCGTGTTTGAGCACTCTGTGCATCCACAATGTGCCCAAGCACCTGACACAGCACTCTGGCCTTTTTCCTCACTTAATACCAGCTCCTTGTGACAGAATATTCCCCAGTGGAAGTGTCACAAAGGAGGAGATTAGCCATGGTTTTGGGTTTGCTGGTAAAGCTTGGAAAAGCACTGTCAGCCCCAGACATTGTCAGGAGTTTAAGGAACAATAACAGGCTGTGGAGGAGGAGGGGAGGTGTTTGTCCCTAGAAAGGTTCATGACATTGGGATGGAATTGGAAACAGCTGTTCTGCAGGGCACACACTTCTGGCACTGGGTTAAGTCCCCAGTTCACCTCTGCTGCTGTGGCTGCTGTGAGTGGGGAAGGAGCAGAGCTGCAGGGAGCAGTACCCAGAACTGGGTCTGAGGTCTTAAGTTCAGATAAATGGGCACAGTCAGGGGACCAAATCTGCTTTCTTTGGTTCCTTCTGAGTGGGTGTTTGTGTTGGGCATGGGTGAAACTCCTCCCTGAGAAGATGCTGCAGCACTGAGCAGGTCAGAGGTTGTGCCACCACTGTCCCCAGGGCTCAGCCGTGGCTTCCCTGATCTAGTTCTGGCAATAATCCAACAGCTGAATGGGAGCTTGGATCAGGAACCTTCACAAATCCTTTCCAGCACCCCTCCTGTGATGGTCAGTGCCAGCTGGCCAGGCCAGGGTGCAAACACCAGGAGGAAGAGCTCCTTCCTTGAAAAGTGTGTGAGCACTGAGGGACCCAGCAGGGGTATCCCTGCTCCAACAGCCTCATCATTACTCCAGGGATTTTTTATCTTTGATCTTCAGCAGCACTGTCCATAAACCTCCAGGCAGCTCTGGGCTAGAAATGACCCTCTCAGAGCTGTGCTGCTCCTCCAAGCCTTCCTCTCACCATGCATGGAAATTCATTTTATCCCCTTTCCTGCCTACAAGGCACTCCAGTGTCTCCCCTCCTGCTTCTCCAGCAAACAAATGTCACAGACCCAGCTGTGCCAGAGATGTGAATGCCCAGCTTGTCAACTGGCAGCGTTAATGGTCAGGCTTGGAGTGTTTTCTGTTTTATTAGCAGCTGTCAGCACCACTAAGGAATGCCTCTCCCTCTGAAGGGCAGCCACGGGAGATTAATGGGTGTGATCCTGCAGGAATTGTTTCTTCTGGCTGCTTATGGGCCACAATTAGCACCTCCATCTCTAAGCTGGTACTTGCTTTCTCCTTAATACAATAATTAGGAGGATTTCCTCCCAGAGCTGTGTGAGGGAGGCCATGGTGATGGATGGGTGTGGAGTTTGTGAGGTCCCCAGGATGAGGGAAGAGATGAATCTGTCTCTATGTTCTCAGAAGGCTGATATATATTATATTATATTACATTACATTATATTCTTTGTTATACTACATTATACTATAACTATATTACAGAATATTACACTAACAAATACTATCACTCACTAGAAAACCCATGACTCTCTGCCCAAGAGCCTGAACACACACACACGGATCCAATTGGTCAGTGACTCAAACACCATCACCAGAATCCAATCAAGCGATCACCTTGGGTAAACAATCTCCAGAACACATTCCACATGTGCACAAACACAGGAGTAGCAAATGAGACAAGAATTGTTTTGATCATTCTTTTCTCTGCTTCTCTCTGTTCAGAGGGAATGTGAACACCACCTGTCGTGTTGTTGGAGGACACTGAAATCCAGAATTATCTCATCTTCATCTTGCCCAGACAGGTTATGGATGCCCCAGCCCCAAAATTGTCCAAGGCCAGGCTGGATGGGGCCCTGAGCAGCCTGATCTGGTGAGTGGCCTCCCTGCCCCCATTTGGAAGGGGGTGATCTTTATGGATCCTTCCAACCCAAACCCTCCTGTGATTCACACCATCACCACTGTGGAAGGCAAGTTCTGCATTTTTAACAGGGAAAGTGTGAGAGGAGAAGTAGCTGCACAGGGGCATCCCCATGAGTGGCTGAACAAAGAAATTCAAGCAACTGACTCACTGACTTGAGTTTGTTTTCACTACAGACATCCAGCAGGGGAGGACCTGCCATTCTACCTTTTCCTAACTGGGAGTGGAATATAATTCTCTCCCAGTTTCATGGGGACCTGAAACATTCATCCTGTCACACAATGCAAAAAAAAGCAGGAAAAACTGTGTATGCTCTGTGTGAGTGTTGATTGTCCTTCAGTGATGCGTTACCTGTGGCAGGTGTGGCTATGGTGTCATTCTCTCTCTTCTGTAGAAAATATAACTTTCTGAGATCACTCAGACTGTGGCAGTCACGGATATTTCACTCAAAACCAGAAGGAATTCTGTTGCTTCAACTCACAGGCTCCCAGCCACAGATGGACAGTTAATAGCTAATGACAGAAACATGATTTGAGTCTTCCAGCTCTTAAAATCCAAGTGCTACTCAGAGACTGAAAGCACTTGCCTTGCCTGTAAGACATGATGAAAACATATCAGTTGAGTAATTTAACTCAGTAGGAACAGCAGTGAAATATACAAAGAAATTCATTGCACTTTGATATTTTTGGCAAAATACAGGGCGTGTGTAATTGTGTTTTTCATTGCTGAGTTCACTGCCCGATGATAATGAATAAATAATGTAAGAGGAACTGAAGTATGGTTATGTATTTCTCTAAATGTCTCTGTTATTGCTATTTATTATTTATAGTGTGGTGACACCTAAAAACCCCCTCAGGAACTGCAGTTCTGTTGTTTCACTGTACCCAGAATGTCTGACACACACTTTGTGTTGACACCTTAGGGCCTGAGGAGTGCTTGGGCTGGGATGATGATTATTCTCCTTTTGATGCCTTTTTTGGGGCTACCTAAAAACAGAGGCCAGACAAAATTAAGGCAATAAAAAGAAGGAATATTTATTGAAGAGCCTTCAGGTACATTTTGGGCAGACAAAGAGGATTTTTAGGGTTTAAAATGTAACACAGTATGGTAATGTAATGATTCTTATAGGCTGTATGGAAATGCTATAGGATTTGTATCTTGTACTAGATTGGTTAGTGAGAATCAGAATATTCAGCACAGAAGATGATTTATTGTATTGTAATGGGAATTTCGCTCACTTACTTTCTATACTCTTACTCTTGCCTCTTAGCTCTTGCCTTTTACTCTCGTGTGCTTTTACTCTCTTACCCTCTCTCCCCTCTCTTCTCTCAGGCCTGCTCCAGCTGTGGCTGGCAGCTCCCAGCAGGGCCCTGCACCCAGGCCCTTTGCAACAAACCCCAAATTCCACGCCCTGGCTGCAGAGATCTCTCATCTCCCGGCCGTGCCCCGTCGCTCCCACAGTCGGTTTCCAGCAGGCGCCCCAGCCCTGGTGACAAGTGACAGGAGCCACCCCAGAGCTGTCCCTGCCAGCATCCCCTGCTCCCCTCCCGGCTGCAGCAGCTCTCCCGGGTTTGTGCAAGGCAGCAGTGCCATCCAGTGGCCCCAGCCCCGAGCCCCCAGACCCACCTCGGGGGCACGGCAGCTCTGCTGCCCCCCAGCCCAGGGCCAAGGGCTCTGCAGGGCTCAGGGGTGAGGGGGCAGCAGCTGGGCATGGCCAGCGAGCTGCTCCTGCAGGAAATTTGGGGGATTTGAGCACTTGTGTTACCCTGGAGCCACTCAGGGGATTTGGGGGCAGCACCACAGGCAGAGGGGTCTCAGCTCACACAGCAGCAGGGCAGGGCTGACCTGGGAAATCCAGCTGGGATTAACCCTTCCCCTGTTCCTGGACACCCCCAGGGCTGCAGCTCACCCCCAGCCCATCCCTTGCACTACCAAAGGTCTCCACACCCCCTGCACAGCCCTCAGACCCATCCTGTGGCCTGCCAAGCCTTGGCTGCCATTTCCTCCACCTGCTAACCCATTTCCTCCTTGGTTTAGGTCCAAATTCTCCAATTCCCAAGGCAGGAATTTCCAGGAGTTGCCCTCTGATCCCTCTGGGGCTCAGGAACTCTGCTGGAGCATCAGTGGAGTGCAAAGCTCCATTTCTGTGCTCTGGTTGTCCAGGGGCAGCATCCCCAGCTCACATCCATCACCTCTCCCTGGCCCAGCTCCTAAGGGTGCTGTTTGCTGGAATTCCCAAGGCTACAGAAAATCCTCTCTCTCCTCCTCAGAGCTGAGATCCCTCAGGATTCCTCAGGGAGGAATTTGTCCTCTTTCAAAAGAGAGTGAGGCTCAAGAGCAGCAGTTACAGCATCCACAACACACTGAAATATCCAGCCTGCCTGAAATCCAGGGATTTTCAGAGAGCGTGAGCCCTTCTGGACCTGTTGCAGGGGAAAAAGCAGCTCCAGAATCCCAGCAGATGCAGATCCTGCCCAGAGAAAACTCCCACACATGGTGAAATCTGTCCATATCTTACCAATAACCAGCAAACAGAATCTCCAAAGCAGAAATTCCTGGGAATAGCTTGGAATTCCTTAAGAAAACTGCTGCTCCCACATTCTCCATGTAAAACATCCACGCCTCTTTAATTTCAGGGCATGTTTCCCCCAGCACATTAAAAATTAAAGCGATAATGAAGTGTCCAACCCCTCAAGAGCTCAGGGCTGACCCTGGGGAGCAGCAGCTGCACCCCCAAACCCCTCAGGCACCCCCAGAGCATCTCCCCCCTGGGTGAGCTTTTTTTCCTGTCTGCATCCTCAGCCCCAGCCAGCAATTTCCCTGCTGCTGCTGCTCAATTCCAACATAAATCAGCCACATTAGGCCAGGAGTCTCAGGAGCTATTAATTCCTGAGAAAAGGATAATGAAGGCAATAAAATCAGAGCTTGCTGTCCCCAGAAGGCCACTGGGAGTCAGGTCTGAGGTGCAGAATGCCACCAGCTCTCCTAATTGCACCATGTGGGCCTGGGGCTGCTGGGGAACTCTTTTTTTCTCAGGGATTTTAGGGAAAAAAGATGTGATTTGCTTCTAAAACACTGCTTGGAAATGCAGCCAGGCAAGATTTGTAAGGGGGAGGCAACCACAAAGAAACAGGCAGGGTAGGAGTCAAAAATGAGGAATCTCCCAGGTCCGAGCCCAGTTCCTCAGATCCAAGTGAACTTCACTTGTCCCCACCCACAGGGGCTGAAAAAGCTGAGAAAAGCACCAAAATCTGCAGATGGGAGAGACAGGAACTCTGTCAAGGTGTTTAATTCCTCACACATCCCTGCTTGTGTTGTCCTCAGCTCCGCCATCAAAGCTCCCTTTGCTCCCAGAAGAGAAAAAAGATCTGTCTAAAAATTTAAATTCAGGAGTCTCTTTTTTAAAACATTTCCTGCCCAAATCCTTCCTGCCTGATGGGCTTTGCAGTGTCCCAGACAATGGGGGCTGCTGAGCCTCCCAGCTTATCTGTGACCCCCTGAACATTTGTCTGAAAGTGAAGATGTTGAAGTGCCTCACTTGTAAAAATCAATCCTGTGGTGTCAGCAGCAGTGCTGCCTCGTTTCTCCGGAAGAGATTCCCTCTTCTGACCCCCTCCAGTCCTTTTTAACCCCAAAGGTCCTTTCCTATTAAGATAAGGGCACTTTGTTGATGTGGGGGGAGGTTTCTATCAGCTCCTTCACTTGTAGGGTTGGATGGAAATGGCCTGGGATGATGGGATTCAGGATAAAGCCATTTCTGGCTCCAGAGAAACAACATTTAATGATTTTTTCCAGCCCTTTTCCCCAGAAAATGGCTGAGAACCTGGAGGCTTTTACAGCCCACAGCACATGCAGAAATGGGGCTGAAATGGTTCCATTTTCAAACCCTGGGAAGTAAAACTCTAAGCTTTAGTCACAGTGCCATCCTCCAAGGCTGAGATTCTCTGATGTTCATTTTAAGAAGTTACACAGGAAAATAATCCTACCAAAATTTTAATTTTTATGCAGCAGCCTGTTTTCATCCCCAAACATCCCAAAACTGCCTTTTGCCAGCACCACCTCCCTGCTTTGGAGCCCGGCTCTCCCAGACATTGTTCCCCATATGCTGCAGGCAGATGCTCACTTGGAGCCTCCAGGATCTGTTTGGGGGAGAAATTTTCCTTCCAGGAAAGAGGCCTAAAATCCCAGCTCTGTTCTGATTTTCCTCCTCATTCCATGTGAGATCCAGGCAGCAGAACCACAGGGAAGTTCAGAAAGGGCTGCTCAGATCCCCCCAGTCTCATCCTGGCCTGGAAATGGGAATTGAGGGCTGGGAATGAGTGCCAGGGCTGCTGTTAAAAAATCCAACTGCTGAGCTGATCCATGCCCAAAGAAAGCTGAGTCAACAGGCCCTGGTGCCAAATGAAAGGTTTTCCTCACAGTAATTATAGGTGGGACTAATTAACAATCGATAATCCCAATAAAATTGATATTAAAGTCCATCAGGGGCAGGGAGCCAGGGGCTGGCAGAGCCCTGGCAGCCAGGTCAGACAGAAGACAGCTGGGAACAACCTTGGGGCCACCAAAGTGACAAAATATTTGGGGTTTCAGTCTCTGCAGCCCCTGCAAGCTCAAGGCAGAAGCAGCAAGGGGAAAACAGAGCAGAATTGATGCAGTGTGAGCATCCTCCAGCCTGGAATGTGGAGATGGAAAAGCCAGAGCAGCAGGGAGAGGGACCTGGCAGGATTTTTGAGGATTGACTTTGAATTCTGAGGTTGGGGTTGGGTTTTGGTTCAGTGGAGCACTTGGGGCATCGGGGTTGCTCCTACATTAATAACGTGTAATAGCCATCAATGAAAGTAATAATAAAAATCAATGTCATCTCCCAGAGCAGCAGATCAGCTCATTCCAACTCATCTGAGCTCTCCAGAACACTGATCCACATCTCAAGGAAACCAAGGAAACCCCAAATTTTCCTGTCTCCAACTAAAACCGACACACCCAAGCTGAGCTTACAATTTGAAGCAACATCAAGTTTGCCATCAGTGGGGTTTTTTTCCCCCCTCAGAGTTCTGTTAATTCCTTACATGGCACCCATGGCAGGGAAAGCAGTGGCTGTGGGATGGGAATTCTGCCAGAGCACAGCAAGTTCAGGATGAGGAAACCCATGGGAAGGGGCCTCATTTTTAGGAAACATCAGCCAAGAGACCCCAAGCAGAGCTGGGAGGTCCCCTGAGCACAGAGGAGCCCGAGTGCAGCCAGGGGATTGTGTTGGAGCTGTGGGGTTTGGGTTCTGTGTGTCAGTTTTGGTTGGAGAGAGGAGAATTTGGGGTTTCCTTGGTTTCCTTGAGATGAGGATCAGTGTTCTGGAGAGCTCAGATGAGTTGGAACGAGCTGATCTGCTGGGAGATGACATTGATGATGAGGATGATGATGATGATGATTATTATTATTATTTTATATTATTATACTTATATATTTATTATCTATTTTATATTTATTATATAGAATAATATGTATGTTATTGTATTATATTATATTATATTATATTATATTATATTATATTATATTATATTATATTATATTATATTATATTATA
>JAWWEY010000050.1:8455795-8477004 GCA_035582745.1 Loriotus luctuosus | reverse complement strand
TCCCTGTCCCAGAGCAGAGATGGGAGCTGCCCCTCGGGAGGAGCTGCAGCCCCGGGGAGCTCTGCCCTCACTCTGCTCCAGCTGAACAACCCCAGAGCCCTCAGCTGCTCCTCACAGCCCCTCCAGACCCTTCCCCATCCCTGTGTCCCTCCTTTGGACACTCTCACACCTTTAGATCTTTATTGCAGTGCCCAAAACTCCCCCAGCACTTGAGGCCACCCCGGCCCAGAGCAGGACAATCCCTCCCAGGCCTGAGGCCTAACCCTAACCCTAACCCTGCTGGCCCCAGGACAGGGATGTCCCTCCTGGCTCCACTGCTGACTCAGCTCCAACTTGTCATCGTCCAACAAAGTCCTGAGGTGACACATGCAAAGCAGACACGCAGGGAATCCCCAAAAGCCTGGAAGTCAGCAAGATTCCCTCTTGCACAGAAAACCAGCTCACTGCTAACAGCCTTTAACGTGTGGCTGCTACACCACTGCACCTTTTCCCCAAGTTCTGCTGCAGGAGGGTGGATTTGAAGGTCAAGTGCTGCAGAGCATTTCATTTCCAGCCAAGCCATAGTAATTCTGACGCTGTGGCACAAGAGGGTGCAATAGGTTTGTGATAAAACCTAGACACGAGGTGGGTTTGTCCCTTCTGCTGCCACGGTGCCAGGGGAGAAGTTCTTCCCCTGCTAAGACTTGTCTCACAAACTTAACTTCCTGTTAATTGGTGGAATTGGAGCTGTACACGTTTGCCTCATTATTTTCATGTCCTATTCACTCTGACTATTCCCATAATTACGGTAATTAAACTCCGTGGGTTTTTAATTATTATTTTTTAAAAATAATCAGAACTATAGTTGAATTATGAGAGTGCCAAAACGAGCCTGGCAAATCGTAATTTTAGTTTGCTGGGTTATAAATCAAAAGCAGACTTGATTTCCCAGCTTGCTGGATGTTTTGTTAACCAGATCACTGCAGCTCTCCTGAGGCCTCCTGTGCCAAGAGCTGTCCCTGAAGGAACAATCAGGCTTTATAAATAGCAGCCTTAACAAGAGCATCACTGCCAGATGCTGCTGGATGAACTTAGGGACTGGTGCACAAAGGGAATCTCCCTCATCTGGGGCAGCTGGGCTGCCATCCATTACTGGGACATGGCCCTGTCCGTGCTGGGGTGCCTGCAGATGGGCTCAGAAACTCATCCCCACATTTCTGGCCTTGCCAGCAGCTCCTCCTGGCATGCTCTGTGCTTGCTGCAGGAGTTCAGGAGCTGAGCTTGGTCTGTTCTGCCACTCAGGTGTCACTGTCATACTTTTTGAAAAATCCCTTTGCCAGTATTTGTTTTCCTGGGAAGATGAGAAAAAAACAATATTATTTCATTTGCTTCTCCCTGTTTTGCTGCTTTGGAATGTGGCTGGAGATTGTTTATCAACAGGTGCATGTTTGATTGGTTTCATGTGAATTGTTTTTACTTAACGACCAATCACCATCAGCTGTGTCGGACTCTGAGGACAGTCATGAGTTTTCATTACCATTCTTGTTAAGCTTTCTGATCCTTTCTTTTTCTTTAGTGTAGTTTTAATATATAATATAATATAATATAATATAATATAATATAATATAATATAATATAATATAATATATCAGCCTTCTGAGAAGATAGAGTCAGATTCCTTAACTCTCACCTGGTCCCAGGGACCCCAGGAAACTCAACACTCAGGGACTCCTGCTGTGGATCTGGGCATCCTTCAGCACCACAGGGACTGAGCCTGTTCTGAAGGAGCCCTCAGTGTTCAGCCACAATTCCAGGGTGTGCTCCAAGCTCCTGCCGTCCCTGAATCAATTTCTTAGCATCCTTTCTCATGCCTATTACCAGTTTTTTTGGTTGGTAACACCAGCCTTTCTAAGCAATTGAGGTGTGTGATGGACACCACGCTCCAGTGTTTAGGTAAACACTGTTTTTTAAACCATAGGATGTTTCTGCAAGTCTCTGAAGCAGCATTATTTAAGGAGCACTGAGTGCCAAGATCTGTATCAAATAGAGTCAGAAATGTTGGTTTTTTTGGGCATCTTGGTGAGGTGATAAGGACCCACTGGTGGTTAAACTCTGGGCTTTCAGAAGCTGGCAGGTTCTGGCTGACTTTAAAAGACTGAGCAGCTCCTGGATGGCTGGAGGGGGAATTTTCCTCAGGACTGATGTTCATACACCAGCATGGCTGACAGGCAGAGCTGTGGCCTGCCCAGAAGTGTGCCCAGGCAGGAAAAGAGGATGAGGGAAAACATGATGGAGATGAACTCTGGAGGGTCAGACAAGTCATTCAGAGGCAGTGTCAGCTCTGCCTCAGAACTGACTGGGTGGGTGCTTTACCCAGGATCTGAGTATCTGCAGAGTTTCCTGCATCCACCCCTTCCCTGAGGAAGCACTTTGGTGCAGAGGATGGAAAGGAAGAGCACCTTGCTGTGGAAACAATGACTTCTTAGCAGAAGAGAATTCTTCCCAAAATTCCTTCTGAATGTACCATAATATGTACCAGCTCAATGCCTCTTGCTCTGCTTCACCAAAGACATAGAAATAGAAGGGCTGGGATGGCAAAATCAATTTAAATTTATACACTTCCTTCTCTGGGCATCCCTGTGCATAGGAATGTATTGGTTCATCCCTATGTGCTGAAAAATAAAACCCTTTTTTTCCCAGAGAATGGAAAGTTTTGTAGTTATTTTGGTAGATTTTTTCCTGATTCATTCAAATGTCTTCCATACTGTGCAAGGTATATAATTTCTTCTATTTCCTGACTGTTCCTCTGCTAACTTGAGTTTTCAGATTTCTAGGCAGGGCAGAAGGGGAATCATGGGGGAAGTCATCTCTAAAAAGGGAGGATGATGCTGTTCCACATCTGGGGCTGTGTTTGTGAGTGAAGTCAAACAGTTTGAGGCTACCTGATTGCCAGCATGTGGCTTGTGAGGCTCCAAACATGAGAGGCACAGTCTATCCCAAGCAACTGCTGGTCCTGAACCACAGGGTGTGTAAACACATCACCTCATGGGTGGAAATATTTGGCTAAGGAACCCTTAAATAAAATTTGCAGCCCTTAAATACGTGCAATAAGCACAGCTTGTGTTCAGCAGCAGCTTCTGTACATCTCCTGTCTACAGGAGGCTATGAAAAGGATCAGGAAAACAAATCTCATTTCAGATGAAAGCCTCAAATGAGGTTTATAGATGTGTATACATATTTGGGAAGCTCTAAAGAACTTGTGTGTACTGGGGATCATTTCTGGGAAGCTGCTGTCATCAGCAGTGCTCCATCCTCACTTACTCATAACCACTGGAGCTGGGCATGTTCTGCTGCTTGGCCAAACAGGAGCAGCAGTGACCAGTTGGGGCACCACAGGGCTCTCAGAGCATCCTGAACTAACAAGGAAAACGTTCCCTGCCTTAATTCACCCTGTGTTCATCATGGATGCCTCTTGAAGAGGCACTGCTTGCTCAGGGAGCTGGCTCTGTTCTGGGATGGGAGTCCTTGGGATGGCATTTGTCATCCTGCAGGGCAAAACCAGAGATGTGACACTCTGCCATTGTGCCTGAAGGGTTTATTTCGGTGAAACTTTGCACACTGCAGGCCTGGTGTAGGCACAGAGTTTGTGGTGATTGGGGTGGGGCTGGCCCAGCCTCATCCCCATCCCCAGTTGGGCACAGCTGTGAGCAGCAGGTGAGCAGCACTGACAGCAACGAGCCATGGAGTGCCCAGGTGTGCTGAGCAACCACCAAAGGGAGCAGAGGGCACACAGGTGCAGGGCATTAACCTGAGGGGATAAAAGGCTGGGCTGAAGGATGAGAAGGGCAGTTCTTGCAGCCTTCTGAAGGGATGTGTGTCTTGCTTGAAGCCTTCTGCTGTTGTTTGGTGGTGCTTTGTGTATCCTGCCCATCTCAACTGTGACAAATGCTGTGACAGCCTGGGAGATCAGGTCAGGTGTATTTAAATCCTTGCTTTCCTGTTTATTTTTTCCTGATTTTTTTGCCTGTACAGTTTGCCCACTGCAGTAACCTACTCAAATATCTGCTATGAAATGAAATTCCTGTGTGCATTGCACAGGGCAGAGGAATTCCATGGGAGGATCCACAGAAAGCAGTGCAGGGAGTAGCTGGGAGCTGCTAGTGTTTGTTAATAGGGGTTGCACTGAGGAGAGGGAGGAAAACAGACACTGAGCTTGTAGCTGCCACTGGCTGGATTGGGCATTGCTAAACCTGTGTGTCAGCACTTCTGCTCTGGGAAGGCTGAGCAGAGCAATTCCTGGCATTAGTAAAGAGTAAATGCCAGTCCAGCCTGTCTCTCCAAACTCTGAGAGCTTTGTCAGTGTGAGTTTTGCAGGGGATGAATGCATGTGTGAGAGAGAAATAGGAGAAATGTGTTGGCAGCTCTTAATTTCTCACCATTAAGAATTATATATTCAATATATGGCGTCTAACACTTTTTTTTGCATCTGCCTTGGTCTTCACAATGCTGGGCTTGAATGATATGAGCTGGGAAGTTGCTCATTGTGCCCCTTAGTTCTCCAGAATTGTTGTCATGGTCTGGGAGATGTGGCCACTTTCAAATTCTCCTTGTGTTCTACTTTGTCCTTGCCTGTTTTCCTTCAGGCTTGCAGTGCTGTGCCTCTGATTTAGGGGTGCTCTTAAGCCTGCCTGGTTCAGTGTGAGCTGGCTGAATGTGGGCAAGTGCTGGATCCGGGTCTCATCTCTCTTTTGTGGGGAATTCCAGGAGGTTTTTACACCATTGTGTCCTGGGTTGTGGTACAAGATGCCCCTTTGCATCTCTCTCAAACAGCTCAGAGGTGCTGTGACCCAGCAGAGATGCAGAAAAACGAGTGCTCCAAGTGCTCAGATTGAGCTGCAATCCTTCCCTTCTTCCCAATGAAATAAATCTGAGACAAACTGCAAAGGTCTGCTGCATGTGTGGGTACCTCAGCCTGTCTCTGCCACAGGTCTCTCAAAAATATCTCACCAGGCAGCAGATCCACTGCCTGTGTTCCTTCCTTTCAGCATCCCCAGCTCCTGGGACACTTGTTCTTCTGCCACTCACCCCCCTTTGGTTACAGAATTCATCTCACTGGGAAAAAGGGTGACTGAGCTCATCCCAGTTCTGCTGCCCTCTCCAATCCACCTGTGCAGCTGCAGCTCAGACTCACCTGCCCTGCATGTCCTGTGTCTCAGGAGCTGAAGGGGGTGGGTGAAAAAGGAATTTATCTATTAATGCAATCCCCAGTCTCTGCTTTTGAAGGATAAGATGATGGGGGCAATAAAAATGTATTGACCAGGTGATGCAAGTTTTGATCAGCTCATGGTGGGTGTTTTCTGCTTTCTTCAGGCCATCCACCTTCCTCTTCTACTGCCCTTTAACCTAAACTCCAGCCTTTCAAAGCTCCCTAAAATCCCTCAAGTGTCACTTCACGCAGCATTCTTTTGTATACAAAATATTCCTAGCTAAAAATACACTGAGCACTAAAATTATACAGCTCTTTCCAGAGAATCCTCCTAATTTCTGTGGATTTAGTACATGTCAAGAGGCGATTTAAAGGTCATCTTATTTCCTCATGTTTGTTTAAAAAGAAGTGCTGAGGGCTAACATTTTGGCAAATGCTTGCTGTGAGTTGTACAATTTGTCCTTGTTTTTTTAGATAATGGTGGGTTTCAGCTTGTGGAAGGGAGCAAAGTGGAACTTGATTTGAAAAATAGGGGGTATTGCAAGTCTTGTGCAGATAAGTAAATATAATTCCTGGAAAGGCAAGATGTATTTTGTCAAAGTCTTGAGCTAGTTGGAAAGGATTATCTTTACCAATTTTTGCCTTCCTGCCTTATTTTAAAGCAAATAGACTTTAAAAATGACTTTCTAATGGCTTGAATTTCTGCTGTCCAACATCTGACTGGACAGGTGTGGGGGCAGAGCAGCTGACTCCTGGAGGAAGGAGATGTACATGGAAATAAATCCAAGGAGGTGTTCCCAAATGTGGAATCCTGCCCTGAGCTCCTCTTTACCCCCTGTGTTTGGGATGCACAGATGGTCCAAGATGTTCCATCCAGTGGGGATCTGCTGCTTTGAAAGGCAAGAAATAAAAATCAGGGAATTTATGGACAGATCAAACCCTCTGCAAGCATGGATGGAGATGTAGAAGTGAAAGCAAATTCCCCGTGCCAGACCTGGCAGTGCAACAGGACCATGGGCAGCAGGTTGGGGCAATGAAAGGGCATTTTTTAATGCATGAGTTTGGTGTATTTCAGGGGGTATTAAGCCAAATTCTGCTCTCCTAGTGGATCTGGAGTATAATTCCTCTTGTCTTAATGGAGATGGATTCCAGATTTACAGTGGTGCTGGAGAGAAGAGGGAAAAGATTATGCACAGAGTGGGTGGGTTGTGGGAAGAAACTCCCCCTTCTTTTCTTTTCTGCCACAGTTTTCAATGAGAAATCATATAGACAGCAGCTTCTAGCCTGCCAATGCAAATTGAGACAAATTAGGGGGTAGATTAACTAATTATTGTAATGTCATGGTAGCAATGCTACAGTTCAGGTTGCAGAAGGCTTTCAATTATCAGCTTTATTTTTCACAGTTACCTTTTAATTGGTAACGTATTTGTGTATAAATTAAGCCAAGAAAGCCTCTTGCCTTTGGTTTTATAGTCATTAAAGAGCTGCCTCAGTGGGTTTGGGACTGGAGAAGGGAGAGGGACCCTTTGCAGTGATCAGAGCAGATGCTAATGCCCCACCAGGGGCACATTTGTAAGGCTGGAAATTCCTTTTTAGACCCCACGGTGGGATAGGAGTTAGATACACATCTGATAAACAGGCTATTCTCAATCTCTGTTTGGGGAGATGAGAAAGTGAAATGTGCAGCTGGCAAGCTCCAGCTCCTCATGTTTCACTCCTCAGAAGTAGACAGTCGCCAAACAAAGGGCCTTAGTGCAGTTATTTTAGCAATAAGTAATATACATACCTGTATGTGTATGTATGGCTCCCTCCAGAGCACAGCTGCAGGAAGAAGCTGTGCAAAAAAAAAACAAAACCAACAGTTTTGTATCTGCAGATCTGCAGTGCTTGGGATGGGACTGAAATTCTCCACATCCCAAAAAACTTTGATGTGCGCTATAGGTGTAAACTGAATTTCAACTGCTGATGAGAAATCACTGGTAAATAATTAATCTGTGTTTGATTCTCTATTTGAGGGGTGCTATAGCCTCAAAGATAGATTTTATTTATTTTTTTAATAACTGTAGAAAACCTGGGCTAGAATTTTGATTCTGTTCCTATGTTGGGTTGTCTTACCTGTGTTCCTTCCTTGTCTTGTATCAATTATTAAGGCAAGTAGGACCCTTGAAGCCTCACCAGTGTGTGTGTGTGTATATATCACCTATATCTGTACCTATATCTATAAATATGTGTGTGTATTGAAATGGTCATCTTGGGACCATCAGTTTTTTCTGAAAAATGGGTTAAATAACAGCAGGATGAGGAAAACTTGTGTGGAGAATGAAATTTCCCTTCCAAGTGGAACCTCAGTGGGTTTTTTTGAGCTTTCCAAGAGGTCTGCAGGGGCCCTGTGCACCCTCCCTGTCTTTTTGAGGAGACCTGGTGCCTTGGGCTGCCCTGGTGCCACCTCTGGAGAATTCTTTTGGGATGCAGCACTGAGGGCTGGTTCAAGGTAAATCAGACTATAGGAGGTGACACTTCCATGCTTGTCTAGGATTCCCTCTTGCTCTCAGCCCACCAAACGCTTTCCAAGGCATTGGGACTTGGCCATCCCACCTCTCTGGTGCATGGAAATTGTCTTGGGACTGAAGACCCAGGTGACCCCAAGGCTGCTCTGAGTGGACACTTCCTTGCTGTGTCAAGAGGAACCATTGATTTTTTCCTCAATAAAACAACAAAAAGGCTCTCAGACCCATCCAGGCTCTGCTAGCACTTGAACTGAAAGCCCTGAGACCCCTTCCTGCTCCTGGGAGCTTTCCATTTGCTGCAGTAGGAAGGGCTGTTAATTTAAGTATGCAATTGATATATGTCATCCAAATCAAAACATCTTGCACGAATGTGATTAAATGAAATTCCTCAAGTATGTTCTTGCCATCTGGAACAACTTTCCCATATTTTGTTGTCTCATTGACTTTTCAAAATTTAACTGAAAATGTATTTTCACTTCTTTTTTTTTTCCCCTCCTTTGGTAATGCTTAATTTTTCCTCCCCAATGCACTTCCATAAAAATCTGCAAATCATTTTGGAATAAGCATTAAGGGGAGGGAGCCCTTCAAAGTCAGAGCACAATCCTGCTGGGTATTGGAGCTTCCACTGCACTGTTATCCCATCACATCCCACCATTGCCTTTGGGGGACTGGGCATCCCTTTGATTTTAGCTCAGCAGTCCTATCCAATGAATTATTCTTAGAATTCAACGGGGAGGATGTGTGGCTGCTGTGGTGGCTACATCCTGGCAGCTGATGCCACTCCAGCCTTAGAGGGGATTGACTGACTGACATTTGTCAGGTCCATGTGACTCAAGGGAAGCAGGAGATGTGAAATTCCCATTTGGGATCCCAGCTGTACCCTCCTCATGTTGGACCATCTTATTGGGGACAGCAGCCTTCCCAAACCTGCTCTTGTGGAAATCAGGGCCAAAGCACCCTGAATTCAAAGCACCTGTAAGAATTCAGAGCATAAAATACAAATGAAATGAATTCCTAAATCCATGGTCAACTTCAGCCTTGTTAAGGTTTGCTGAAAACAACAGCTGCAGGTGAGATCAAAGCTCAGCTAAGCAAAGGTGAAATCCCAAAGCAGGATTTTGGGGTCTCAAAGTTGTAGACCACCACACTCCTCACTCTGGTTTACTGATCCATTTAAACACAGAAATATGGAGAAATTGTTGGGCACACAATGCTGAGTGTGAGTTGGAATTGTGCTTCTTCTCAGCTACCAGCCTGGGATTTTCAGATTTCCCTGCATTGTTTCCTTCTCACTTTATTTCTTATTTGCATCTGATTATCTGACTGACTTGAGACAATGCACAATTACAGATTTTTAAGTTGCAATGTTTCCTTTTGCTAGGTTTTGCTTTGGATTATTTTCAGTAAAAAACCAATGCCCTCCCACTTCCCAAGCTTGGTTTGCCTGGGCTGCTGTGTGAGTGCACTCTGGAAATAACAAATAAGAGACCCAGCAATCAGTCATTTAACAGATTTGAAAATTCTGAGGGATTCTGGCCTGTAACATAAGCAGCTATTTAAGTACTTTTCTTTTGTGGCTCGCTACTCCTGATGTGAATAATTTACAGAAATAATAATGAGGCAAGACTAAATAAGGAGAAGTACAAGACATGAAAAGGAAGAAGCCAAAAGTTAGGGTCAGCTGGAAGTGTTTGCAATTTGCAATGTCTATGGGTTTAGGCAGCTAAACATTTAAACCACAGAGTGATGAACAACTGACTTGAGAGTACTTTGAGCCTAATGTAGCCCAATTAACTCTTGTTTGAATTCTAGTCTTGGCCTAAATCTGATCCTACTGAAGACAGTAGCAACATCCCCATTGCTTTATGCCTGGACACTTAAAACTGGGTCAGTGCTGATGGTATAGATTCAGAAAAATGCTTATTTTTTGCATGGCAGAAGGAGGAATTAATCCATATCTCCATTAATTCAGTTTTTGGCATTTCACTGCTGCTGGGTGCTGGTAGTGTTGGGGTCCTGGGAGAGATAAGAGGCATGGGGTAGGTGTGCACATCCTGACCATGAGGAAGATCCTTTGGAAAGAGGTTTTGCCCCTGAAGTGACCAGTAAAGGGGTCTAAGGTGGGGCATGGAATGCAGACCTGTGCCAAGGTGGTCTGGAGCCATCCCTGCCCTGGATGGGATTTCCCAGGGATGGGATTTCCACCAGAGCCATGTTTGCCTGCTGAGGAGACACCCTTTGATCACTCCCCAGCCTCCTGACTGCAGAAATTGATATAAATAAGGCAAACATTTTTTGCAAGTTTTGGCCCACTGTCCTGCCTCTGACCCCAGTGGGTGTAGGGTGAGTGCTTCTGACATTCCCACTCTCAACATTCCAGCAACTTCCTTTCTTTTCCCTGGAGCCCTCACCACAGATCTGCTGTGAAGAAAATGATGAGAAAATGTTGCTGCATCCAAGTTCTTGGTGGTGGTGGCAGTGCTGGAGATGTGCTGGCTTCCTGACAGATCCCACCTTGCATCTGTGAGCTTCCTAACTGAGAAATCTGCTTGTGTCCCTTAAATGGAGATGGCCAAGAATGCTTTAATTAAAACATCATTTACTGCTAGAAGTCTCCTGGGTTTGGAAAGCATTCAGCCAGTTGGAGGAGTAAGTTTACCTGAAATCCTCACCAGAAGGGGTTTCCTCAGGTTTGGGGCAGCTCTGGGGCAGTTGTTGGCCTGGGAAGGTGGGCAAGAGGCAATTCCTTGTCTGATTTAAGCAGACTGAAGTCTCTGTTCTCAACCTTGGCAATCACCCTTGCCTCTCCCTAAATCTCCTGCAGAACAGTTCCCCTGCTCCTGCACCAGTGATGTGAAGATGAATTTCAAAACCTTGGAGGATTTAGGGAGCAGAACTGCTGTTCTCTAGCCAGTCCTGCTGCCATGGAAGTGGCTGAATCCTGGGGGACAATAAATGTCCATGGCCCCTTGTCCTCCTCCTCTGCCCTCCCCTGCAGTGCCTTACTGAAGAACACTGTGGAGCATAAAATACTTATTTAAAGACTTTTAAAAACCAGGTTCCATATTACAGTTCCTAAACTGGGATTTAGGTGGCTAATGCTAAACACTCATCTCTAATGGACAAGCTTTAGGTTATTTCTGGTTAACTTTTTAAGCTGCAGGGAGTTAAGTGGAATTCTGTTTACCTGCCTGGCACCCCTGAGGAAATAGGATGGCAAAACCACAAAAGGCAAAAAATGCCCCATCATTTGAAGGGTGGCATCACCAATGAATGGTTTTCCATTTAGGAGCTTGCACAAATTTCTGTTAGTGGCTGTTTGGCAGCCCCTGAAAACAGCCTCTGGGTCCACGTGGTCCTTGTTCTAGATTTGCTGTTCCCTTTTTTAAAGGAATGTTCTTCTATTATCAAGTTGAGCACAGGAAGTAGTTCTAGTTTTAGATATTTATTTATTTCTCTGAGGTTTATGTACACTTTCACCTTGACCAAACTGGCCTCCTTTATCAAAATTCCCTGAAAAGCTGGGGAAGTTCTAGCACAGAACTTGATCTCTGCAGCTTCATCCCTTGGCCAGACAATGTGAAGCTTTCTAAGCAGCACAAGTAGCTAGAATTTCCCTGTCAGTTCCTATTATAAGAACCTGATTTTAGTTGATTATAACTTTGCCAGACTTGTTCTGAGGAGCTGACATTTTCCATACTCGATTCTTTTTTTTTTTTTGGTAAGCTGTAGTTAATATGGCTCATCTGTCTCCTTGCAAGGGAGGGAGCTGGAAAATACCCTGTGCTGTTCATGTGGTCGTTTTTGAACTGGCAATTTTAGAAGTAGGGATTTTCCTGGTATAAGGAATTAATTCAGATGTCAGTTTTCTCATTTTACATGGCACTGGTGACTTCAGGAGCTGGAAGCTGTGGCTCAGAGTATTTCTATATTATTGGTGTAGAGGCTTAGCTGGTTTCTGAGGGGGCCAGATTCTGGTGTGGCTGCTGCTGTTATAGAATACGAAATTTTTATCATGCTTGACTAAAGAACTTCAGCCTTACTTGAAGTTTTCACTTGAACTCTGGATTTTAAAGGTTTGGGCAGGAATCTTATCTCTTGATTATTGGGTGTAAAATATGAAAGCTGGATTTTTTTTTTTTTTGTATGTGTGTTGATGTAGCCAAGTCATAAAGAATTTATGGCCATAATCATGATCTTGCTTATAAAACGTGTGTGCTTTTAAATCCTATTTTGTTTTTGAGTACTTTTTGTCTTGACTACGTGTTTTGGTGGTAGACAAATCCACTTTACATGTCTAGTAAAAACTTGAGAACAGCACCCTGCCTAGAACAATTCTGAAATGGATTTGAACCATATTGTGTTTACTTCTGTCTCTAGGTTTTATTGCTGAATGCAAACACTTGTGAAAATGCAAAGCAGAAATAAGAAGGAAGTGAACTTATTTGAACTTTCAGGAAAGAGCTTAAGCCCCATTTAACTTATATAAAACGTGAGATGAGTGCCCAGCTCTGTTCTGATGCAGTTTGGACAAATGTTCCTCTCTTTAATCACAGCAGAGATCAGCCACTGGTGCTTTGTGTGTAAACTTTGTGCACCAGGGCTTACATTGAGGGTGAACTTGGGGGAATGATGTTCCTGGTCATAAAGCAATTAAACTAATGTGGCCTGGAAGAGGATAGCAGGGAAGGGGGATGTCCTTTGGCAGTTACCATCCCAGCTCTGCACATTATATGAAATGCTGGCTTTGCACCACACAGCTTTGCTCTTCCACTGTTGTCCCTCCACAGTGCTCTTTAAAAGCTGAGAATAATTTATCTTAGCATATGTAAGTTTATTTTTTATGTAATTACATGTACCATCATGTTAACTTTGTGCAAAGGTTGTGCCTATTGTCCTTAGGAAACCAAAGTGATTATCATTGGTTTGTTTTGTTACACAATTGTTTAAATTATAATAAGTTACCATCATTGTTTCTTGAGTCCAGCTGTGTTTATGGATTAAGATCTACTGACTCAAATATTTACAGTGTTCCAAAAATTATGAGAACATGCAGTGCTGGGGGTTTTCCATATGCTGCTTTATTTGACTTAGAGAGCTCTCCATCACCACTGGAAAAGGAGCCTTGGTCCAGAATAGTTTTGTAAGAGTTGGGTGCCTTTTATGTCTGCCTGGGCCAGTGCTGTTTGTCACTTTGGTGCTGGTGTGGACACACAATTACAGCTTTCCAGGTCAGATTTCTGGTGAATTGAAGCCTATGGAAAATGTGCCTCAGCTGAGGGCACAGACTAAGCCTTGAAATCTGCCTAAAGCCAATGATAACTACCTGAAATTCTACCCCCAGACCATTCCAGTTTGAATGTCATTTTGTGGGTTACCTCCTTCTGCAAGGAGTGTGCGTGCAGGGATGTCCAGCTCCTGCACTGGGCAGCTCCCAGGCAGATTTGTGTGTCTGAGTCAGATCTAGAGCTGCCTTTGCATCTGTGCTGTCAATACGGGCCAGGAATGGGTGTTCTTCACACAGGAGTTGTGTTTCTAGCAGGGAAAGACCCAGCCCTCATGCCCTGAGCCCCAGAGCTGTGGTTCAGGACAGGGAAATGCTCTGTTCCCTGCAGCCTCTCAGATGTGAGCACGTGCCTGTAACACCCATGTTTAATGTTGTGTTTGTCTTCAGACCCTTCCTTGGGCAGGCTCTAATCCTGCAGCTCCTGAAGCCATAAACCAATCCCAGAAGGCAGGAGAGGACATGGGGGAGCCTTTCCCCCTGCACTGGAGCTGCTGTGCTTGGCCTCTGTAGCCCTGAGCAGCAGCTCCTGCTGACAGCAGGCCATTAAATGTGTTGGCCACCAGTCAGCCACTGTGGCAATCCCTGGGCTTCCAGGAGGGGAGAGGACAGGACGTGAGAGGTCTCTGTCCTGCTGTAAATAGAGCAGAGAGAGCTTTTTTGGAAGAGTTGAATCATCAGATCTGGTCCTGCTCCTCGAATCCACCCTGTCCAGGCTGTCCAGGCTCTGGGCTCATGCTACTTCCATTGCACACAAGACATCTCGTGTTATTTTTGGCACCTCCTTTGTGGTTTTTTTCGTCTTAGCAATAGTAAACTCCCCATCATTTCCCTGTCATTCATAAGCATGAACTGTTAAAGAGCAAAGCTGTCCTGGGAAGCAGATGAGATGCATGCCTGGCTTCCCAAGACACTGCCCCAGAATCTCTGTGGGCACTCTGATGGGACCAGAGTCTTGTAGACCCTTTCACAGGTGGTTTCCCATGTCCTGGTTTCACATCAGTTTTTAAACTGAGTTCAGGTGACCAGGGTGGTCACTCTTGTGCAGCCTTTGAATGTTCCAAATCTGTTGAACCAGGTCATGCAAGTGTGTGAGCTTTACCTTCGGGTCTGAAACCACAAATAGCTTCATTACTGTGGCAAATGTTGGTTGTTTTGTTTTTTTGGGTTTTTTCTCCCACCTCTTTATGTACTTAGTCTGAAGTGTTTTGCCACAAATTGGTCTTTTTTGACCCACTCATGTGTTAGCACCTCAATCATGAGCAAACCCATAGAAGCAAAATGTTCTCATGGTGCTGGTGGCCAGACCAGCTGTGCACAGCCCAGTGATCTCAGCAGGTCAGCCCCTGGGCTGTGCCCTGTTTGCAGATCCTGGTGCCCTTCCCAGAGCTGTTTCTCTGGTTTTCCATGTGGGATTCCCTAGCAGTCAGTCACTGGCTCTCCTGACATGTTCTGTTCCACGGGCCCAGCTACTGCTTGAAGTTATGGAAGAGTTAAGCCTTGCCTAGAAAGGAGGCCTTGTGTATTTTGTTTCACTAATAACCCTGCAAACCCTGGGTTCTGTCTGTCTGAGAGTTTTTAAAATCTCATCTCTATTGCCTGTAGTGGAATAAAAGTTATTCCCTTGTGCATTGGGAATATCACTAATGGAGCTACAGGCACTTTATATCCCTCTGTACCTTGCTGAGAAGTCACCTCATTGTGTCTGCCTAATTATAGAGTGAAACACAATCCCCCGTCTGTCTCCATTGTTAATCACTGAGTTTGGATTAAAATATTAACCCAAAGCATGAAGTTGTAGAAGTATGAAAGCAGCATGAAGACAAAGGAAGAAAGCCATCTGTTCTCTCCTTTTCTTCCTTGGGCATATGGAGGCATTTTTTTTTTGTAATGCTGAAGTCCACACATTCCCCCTGAGATGTTTGTTTTTGTTTCAGTTATACTTAATTTTTTAATCAGCAGTGTTTGTGTGGTTGTGTAGGTGTGAATATCAATGTAGTGACACAATGGAAGGTGGTTGGTGGAGCTGACGTGCTCAGTCTTTTTTGAAAACCTCATGCTAAAGTGTCCAAAATGTTTTCACTGCCTCTGGGGCTTTGTTTTTGGTGAGTCTGTGAAAAACTTCAAGGTTAAACTGAGTAAAAAAAAATAACATCAGCTCTTTATAAGGTTGTTCAATACTGTTCCAGTGGTACTTTGTGTCTGGAGGCCAATAAATCTACTGAAGTGGCAGTCATTTGGAGGATATTTTTCAGCAGTCTTTAGGCAGCTATTCTGTTTGTCACATGGACAGAGAGAAGTGGTTTTGCCCCAAATTTAAAATTATATTTGTAACTTTGGGGGTTGTAGTAATTGAAACAAGTAGAAGGCCCTGACAACTGGTGACAGGTTCCATCCTGCAGATGTACAAACATTCACAGCCTCAGCCTCACCAGAGCAGGTCTGAAGCCAATCCCAGCCCCACACAATTTTTTCTTCCAATTTAATTTAATGGAGGCTACTCCCAGTGATGGGTATGATTTTCTCTCTGTGCTCTTTCTGAGTGGGTAGCAGTCCTTTTCTAAGGTGCAATTTGTGAGCTGTTGATCTCTAAACTGATGATTTCCAGCAGAAAAGGCTGGGATGAAACAGAGGATGGAGGGTGATGGGTGTGGAATAGATAAATGGAAAGGAGAAAGTAGAGATCTGAAGGAGGGCAGAGGAAGATGTGAATATTGTTAGCCCTGAGCCTGATCCTGGTGACAGCCACTGTGGTAATGTGAGAGAAGCATTTCACAGGGGTGAGCAGGGCTGGAGGTGTGAACAGTCCAGTGTTCATTAACATCAGGAGCTATCATGTCTATTTTTGTGTGTGGTATTAAAAATAAAGACTGTTCTTGTGAAATCTGGTTCTTTCATCTGGGGGATTACAGAGAGAAATATCAGCATAACACTCCAGTAATTATCTAGCATACTTCTATTTTGCTGATTAGAGCTGTGAAACTTCTGAAAGTTTGCATCAAATTTGACTTGTTCATTAAATCTCTGTTGGAACCATGGCACAAGCCAAACCTGAAGGTAACAGATAAAGCAGCTCAGTTGTGCTTGTGTAAAACTTGTTTGGCTCACCTGGATGATATCAAAGGGTATGTATTTATTATAAATATGGACATTTTTAACCCTGATGAATGTGTGAGAAACAAGCAGCTTTTTTAAAAAAAATTAAAAAGCTATTTTGGATGATTCACTTAAACCTGAACACTAATGAGCATTATTGTGCCAACAGTGCAGATGAGATAAAAGAGAGAAAAGAAAATAAGCTATAAATATCTGTGATAATTCTTTAAACCCCTGTTTTTATCAAGTTGTAGTGGATGAACATTTGACCAGCAGTTCTCTGTGAACATAAGACAGAAATAGCATTCATAGAAATCTCAGATGATAACACATCACTAGCTTCATTGTATATTTTCTGTTTCATGGTGACTACAGAGGACCAGAGACCACAAAACAGTCTGTGCTCATACAAAAGGCACCCCTGTATAGCAAATGAACAAAATGTTCTTGGATCAAACTCCAGTTTTTATTTTATTTCTTTTTTAGGCCAGAAAAAGTTATTTGAATGCTCCCACAGCTTTCCTCTTCACCTCTTGTACTGTTACATCCTCTGACATCATACTGTGCTTCCAAGGAGAAGTTTATGGTGTCACGAAAAGGGTCTCAGAAGTTCAAGACGTTGTGACACTGAGAGAAAGTGTCTGTGTGTTTTCAAACATTATGGAAATTGTAAGTGTGCTTTCCAAAACTGTCAGGAATATGTGCTTTGAAAAGATGAATGCCTGTGTGGGATTAACTCCTCATGTTACACACGGACTCTGGAGTGTGTTGTTTTCTCCCACTGCTCTCTGGAGCCCAGTATCTCAAATGGAATCTGACACACCACACCAGATGCTCAATGAGGCCTTTCCAAACTGAGGTGTGTGTGTGTTTTGTGTGCTGGAGGTGATCTCTGCAGACCCACTCTGTGCAAGGAAGTCTGATGGGAGCTGTCCTGCTGCTTTGGAGGGATTCACCTGGCCCAGCCACAGCCATCCTGGTGTGTGTTGGTGCTAACAAATGTGTGGGGATGGGTCCCTCCACCCCCTGCATCCCAGTCAGCCCAGCTGAAATGTCTTACTGGTGTGGAGAGCTGGGTGTGCGTATGGAGAGTGTTTCTAGGAAATGTTATGTAAAGCAGTTCCAAAAAAGAGACAAGCATAGGAAAATGATATTAATTCTATCCCTAAAGCAGATAAAATCCATTTCATATGTTATTACTCTTCTTTTTAAGAAAGGAGAAGTGAATAATTCTAGCAGCTGTTTGTGCTATAAAAACCTGGCGCTGTTTGTTCCTGGTTAACACTGAACAGCAGAGCTGCTGCAGATCCCAGGACTCTCTAGAAGATCATCTCCACAGTCAGGTTTGCCTGGAGAGGAAACAAGAAATGCTTCTCTAACACTGGCACGCACTCACTGGGAGGACAAATGGCAAGCAGAGATGAGCAAACCAGCGAGGACAGAGATCTGGCTTGAGCAGGAGATGTCCCATCTTGGAGAGGGCCAGGAGATAAAACTCCACAAGTTTAGGCAAAGGACTGACCTGGTGGGTGGCACAAGGCTGGCAAAGCTCCCTCCTTCACACCTGGCACAAACACTTTCTGTGGCTCCTCTGTGGAGAGTTTTTAGCATAAGAAAGGAGGAGGATTGCTGATGGTGATTTTATTTTTATTTTTCCCCAGTGTTCTTACACTGATGATTTGGCTTCTCATCGGTCTGAGCTCAGACCCATATTCCAGGCTTTGCCCCCCAGAAGCTCTAAACACTTACAATTCACTGAGATTTGAGCAGTGCAGGGTTTCTGCCATGTTCAGTGTGGCACTGCATGAATCTGTCACCTGGTGATGCTGAGCTGTCTGTTAGGCTGTCTTCTAGATAAAGTGCTGTTAACACATCATCTTTTAAAGCATGAGAGTCTCCCATGGCTCTGACAGGTAATATATACTTCTTTCCCAGGGAAAAAAAGAACTTTTCCGTTAGCAATGACTTGCTGATTGCCTATTTATTTTCACAAATCTTCTCATGTCAAAATATTTTGATAAAAGTCTGGCCCGCATTAAATAATCAAGAAAATAATTACTACTTCCAATTTTATTTAATTTTTGACTGTCAAATAATCTAACAAGCTTATTTTTAGATCTCAGGAGTGCATCTTGTAAGATGCTGCAGTGAGTGAGCAAAGATGGTTTGTACTCAGATTGGGGAATGGAGGGAAGAGGCTGATTTCCAAGCCTGGCACAGATGAGGAATGAAAGGGAGAGAAGGAAGGAATACTCTGTGTGCAATCTTGACCCAGCAGCATTGGGTTAATGATCATAAAGTGGCAGCCAAATTGGTTAATTAGAGAATAAGTGCCTGCTGTTTGCATCTGTCTCATTAAGTTTGAAGAATAAAGCTGCTGAGGAGAGGGACTGAGTAGGGTTTTGGGTGTGGGTTTGGGGACTGGGTTTCTGGAATTGCTTCTTGAGTTGTTGACTGATTTCTGGGGTTGTTGTGTGTCTTGTTGGGTGCAAGGTCAAGCACTGACCTGTAAAATATATTTATCCTTAGTTTGATATGATGGTCTGAGCCATTACTGCGAAACCTCTTCATCTGAACACACAGCAGCAATTTCCTGGATTTATGGCACCAATGTTGAAAATAAAGGGAATAGGAGGGAGGGAGGGAGAGGAGGTAGGGCAGGACAGTGAACAGCCAGGTTAAGGGCTTGATATTTAATCATGGGTGTGGGCTATTGAAACAAGGCTTTTGAGGCTGTCCCCCCATCTGCCCCTCCTTCAACACCAGGCTGGCACTTTTGAGATGGGTGGGACCACAGAGATTGTGTGAAATAGCCAGGATGGGATTCACAGGGTGAGTGGATGGATTTGAGAAGCCAACGTGCTTGGGCTGGCTTGTTTTCTTATCTGTTTTGCTTTTGTGGCTGTTTTTGTTTTTATTTTTCTTGAAGGTGAAATCCAGTGAAAGGAGAGAGAATCTGTCCAGACAGGAAACTCCCTGTAACTTGCCAGATTATGGAGAGTGCAGGGGATAAAAAAGGGGAAGAAGAATGGGATGATACAGGTAGAGCAGGGCAGGCCAAGAATAGAATTTTGGGGAATGATTGTTGTGTTTTCCCTGCAGTCCCTGCATGCACAGGAAGCATTGGGCATGGTTCAGGCACTTTATTAGATATTCAGAGTCTGGAAGGGTGATGTGGCACTGGGGAATCCAAACTGGCATCAGGAGTGGCAAACTGAGGAAAACCAGTCCAGGGAACTCAATGTGAGGCTATTCCATCCTTTTCCTTCCAAAGGCTGAGCATTAACTGTATTTGGAGGCCTGGTATGGGCAGAATGATATCCTGCTTTGGGAGAAAATGGTAATTCAGGGCATTTTCCAAGGCCATCAGAGACCTAATCCAAACAAGTGCCTTTTTCCATTGACTTTGAATGAGGTTGTTGCATCCTACAGCTGAAATTTCCAACCCCCTCACAAGGATTTTGGACACTTAGTCCCCCATGGAAAATTAAAATGAGATTAGGAGAGCTCAGCCTGCCATTCTAAGTGGATTGAATCAAAAGTAGGAACAGGCTTGGGGTTTTGTTAACAATCAATTGAAACTTAATACTGCAATCCCTTTCAGCATCCACAGGGAGGGAATGCAATATCTCTGGCAAAAGACAGTATTGTATATCACAGAACAGAATATTCTGTATGGAATATTTATTGGAAAATGATTTACATTCCCTTAATTTTCCCCAACAAATGTCTGCTCTTTTCTGCCTGGAATTGTCTTCCTAGCCACATTCCTGTTTCTAAAACTGCTAATGGAGCTGATTCAAGTTGTTCATAGAAAATGCTTTTTGTGGAGAAAAAGAATTGTTCTTAAAATGCATCTGGCAAAAATATGCCGAGGTTATTGGTGCTTCACATTTTGCAAATGAATTCATATATTATTTAAAATTTTAATAGAGCGTATATGGCTTGCTTTTTTAATAACTTTCCTGAAAAGATGATTCTCTTCCCAATAAAAACCAGACTGTGTTCAGTAAAGAAAAACTTAAGGAAAATTTGAGCTAAATTACCCTTTCCTTCAAAAAAGATGTTTGAAGAAATAAAATAGAAAAATAGGTCCCTTTGGGCCCTTTTAAAATGCAAATATCTCTTAATGGGCAGGTTTTGCTTGGCTGTTAAATAGTTGTAGCTGTTCTTGCTTCATTTGGTTTGCATAAACATGGCCTAATTCAAAACTATTTATTCCTCATGTACCTCTTTGTTTCTGCTATCACTGGGTTGGAAGAGACCTTAAAAACCTTCTCATTCCAACTCCCCTCCCATGGACAGGGACGTTTTCCATGGACCAGGATGCTCAGAACTCCATCCTCCCTGCTGCTTGTCCCATTTGCTGTCCCCTCCCCTCTGTCACAGAATGATTTAGGTTGGAAAAGGCCTCCAAGATCATCCATCCAACCCAAACTGACACTGCCAATCCACCACCAAAGCACATCCCTTCATGGAGGTGCTGTCCCTGTAAGGACAGGGTACACAGAGAATGGTTGGGGTGACAACACTATGCCCAAAAAGAGTGATGGAGGTACACAGGGGCCTGTGGGGTTGTGTGCTGGCTCCTTGGGCACCATGACCAGGGATGATGGGCTTGGACTGTAGGAGCTACAGGGGGTAGGATGGTCAGGATGGATGGAGATTGCAGGGGGACACAGTATGGGTAAATGAAGGTAATGTAGAATGTAATCTTATCCCACAACGACTTGCAGCTGGACCCAATTACTAGAGATTAGGAGCAGGCCTGATCTTAACAGGCCATACCTGTAGCAAAAAAGAACAAGTGGTATAAAAGAGTGGATTGGTGGGAAGAGGAGTCAGATGGCTGCTGCAAGGACCAGAAACAGGCAGTGCTCAGAGGAGCTGCCTGCGAGAAACATCAAGGAGGTATGAAACTCTGGTGCTATGGAATCCTTGCACCATAATGATAATGGAACTCTTGTAATATATAAGACAACATTTGGTCTATAATGATGTTAGAACTGTTGTAATATATAAGACAACAGGAGATGAGAGATCTCTGCAGCCAGGTTGTAGAACTTGGGGTTTATTGCAAAGGGCCTGGGTGCAGGGCCCTGCTGGGAGCTGCCAGCCACAGCTCAGAGCAGGCTGA
>JAWWEY010000050.1:8415046-8426700 GCA_035582745.1 Loriotus luctuosus | reverse complement strand
AGCAGGAATTGTTTTGTCTCCCTGCTCTGTGCACAGAGCTCACCATCCCCTGATATGAAGCCCAGACCCACACACTAGGGCAGCACAGAATGTGGAAAATATAACAGCTAAAACCTGAAGCATCAGGTCTTTCCCCCCTTCTTAAGTTCCTGCTGAAGTCCTGCCTTTAGTTTGTGCCAGCTGGGAGGCAGAACACAAACAGTGTAACAGATTATGGAAATGTGTAAACACTTGTGATTTCCCCTGAGGTTTTTCTCGGTGCAATTCAATAGAGTGACTGAAATGAAGGAACATTGCTCAGTACCCTTAAGTGTGTGAGATCTGACCAATAATACATTACTAAGATAATACTTCCTTATCTCATATGTATGCTGGGAAGATTGATCAGTCTTTGCCTGTAAAATTCTGGGAAACTGGGAAACGTTATTTGCCATAAATGCCAAGTACAGCTCTTACTGTGGCATCTGTGACTCAGTTCCTTCGTTTTAAATAAATAAAAGCCCATGTCATTAAAAACAACAAAATAAATGCGTAAAGGCTTACTCAGCTACGGATCTGTAGCTGACAAATTTGAATTGACAAAGCTTAATAATTAAAAGCACGAGCTGGAAAAATATCCGCAAATTTCTGAATAGGTCTGAGACCTGGAGCTCTGCAGTGCTGAGGACTTTGAGCTTTCTATCTCAATGTATGTTTTTCCTACCATTTCTCTGCAGCCAGGATTAATAGTTTGGCTTTTATCTGATTTCTTATCCAAACAAAGGGATATCCCAAACTCTGTGAGCATTGAGGGTTTCTAAGGACCCCAGAGCCATAAGCAGTAGATACCTGCAGGAGCCTGTATGTTTGTTTTCCATGAACAGAGGTTAAATTTGGAGCAGTGTTGTGTTTAACCCCTTCCCAGCATCACCAGCCTGGAGGGGGAGTGGGATGGGCTCAGAAGGAGATGATTTTATTTGATTCATGAAGCTTTGGTGAGCAGAGAGAGAAATGCCCCCAGGTGGGTGTTTTAGGTGGGGAAGACAGATGAAGGTGCTCAGAAAAAAAACTTTTCTATGGAGCTTTTCCCTCACTCTAGGCTGAGATTTGCAGAGGGGAGCAGAGCTGGGTGGGCAGACTTCATTGCAGATCCTGTGCCTGTCCAGCTGCTCCATATCTCTGAGAGCAGCTCTCATCCCTGTGCTCATTCTGCAGGCACCACTTGCTGCTTTCTGTTGGCTTCACAGAGTTTTGTGCTTCTCTGCCTCCTGGTTTGTGCCCTTTACTACCACATCAAACTGTTAAGATCTAGTGGATTGTTTTTCCATTTTAATTCCACAGATGAATTGAAAAACAGATTCTCCACACTCCCTCACGAGTTTTTCAAGTGAGGAGATAAGCTCAGCATCTTAATGTGGTATTGATCTGAGCCCTGTGGAATTTGAATTTGCTTGACTTTGTGAAGTTTGCATAGGTAGGATATCTGAACATCAGATGCCTGTCAAGCCTGAGACTGGCCTGTTTGATCTGGCTAACTCATAATTAATTGAGCTGTTAATGTGAGTATTTGATAAGAGCACCTGGGGGTGTTTGGCACAAAAGGTGCTGGCGATGTGGAGCTTGACAGATGGATGCTTTCCAAATTTACATCAGGTAGGTCTTAACCAATGATTTATAGCTGGGGAGAGTGGAATGTAAAGTGATGTGATATTTTCCAAGTAAAAGCAGTCTGATCTTTCATGAAATCAGGATACAGAGTGGAAATGATCTGTCTATTAACAGCATTCATTTCAGCTGGAACTGGCCTTGCTATTGTGCCTTTTGTGCTGAGAGTCTCCCCAAGCACTTTGCCACGACAAAACACACAATAGCTCAGCTATGGGGCAACAAATGGAGCAGTAATAATGCACACAGCCCCTCAGTCTGGTTTAGGGGTACACTGTGACTTGCAAATTTCCCACCTCAGGAAAACTGACTGCAAGCCCACAAGGATTTCATCTCCTGTGGCAGAGAGGGGTGGAACATGAAGAGCTGTTATTCTGCCTGAGTTGCATGCACAGAGATCATCCCTGAGGCACTGCCAGGGTTTCTGTAGCAGCCACAGTGATGTGAGCAGCAGCACACTTGCATGTTAACCAGGCCAGCCAGCAGCACCTCTCTCCTGCAGCATAATAAGTGGGACTGGAGAAGGAGCATCACGTTTCCCCTAAGGGGCATGGCTGGCTGCTGAAACTGAAGCACACAGGGGCTGGAACTCATGGCATGGTGTGTTTGGGTGTCTCCCTATTCCTTGCTGATGAAACAGCTTTCCAGCTCCAAATGCTTTATTGGTTATTCTTGCTGCTCCTGGTGTGAACAGCCAGCACAGGAGGGCACAGACAGTGCTGGGCTATCACAGACTTCCTCCTTCCTTCCTTCCAAGTCTGGGCTTGCTGCTGCTGGTTCCTCACCAGCGTTGGCTGGTCTGGCCTAATATGGCAAAATTGAGAGCTGGTGCTGGCCCTTGAACCTGGGCTCAGGCTTTGGGAAAGGAGACAAGCTCCACACACACCTTCCTTCCAGGTGGGTGGAGGGGAATATACAGTAACAACTGATTATCTTTATATGACATCATTCCCAAATATTTTTAACCTCACTTGTGCTAAGATTGCACCCAGAGCTGATTGGAACACCTGTTTTAACACATTCTTGGCTTGTTTTGCTCCTTAGACTGGAAAATTCCTCTGGGGAATGAAGGGCTTGTGTGAGCAGCAGGGTGCAGGGAGCAGGGGTTGTGCAATGCACCCCCAGCACCACATTCCTCCCTGCACAGGACTTTATACATAACATCAGAGCTCCCTGGGAAAGCTTGCTGTGGGCCAGCCTGGAGGATGGAAGCTTTACCGTTTGCTTTCTGATCAAACTCATCGGATGCTGAGCCCCCAGAAATGTTCATTTACTCCCTAAATGTCCTCCCTTTGTGCTGGCTGCTGTTGAAGTGGAGCCAGTGCCTGCCCAGGCAGTTTTGGACTTTGTGCTCTCGCTGTTCAGAGAGGATCTGAACTAACCACTGAGCCATTGTGAGGCACATGTGAGAGCTGAGCTTCTCTGCCAATCTCTCCTCAAATTGCTTTTGTTCGCCCTGTCTGTATCGCCAAACCAAAGGCATCAAATTGCACTAGAAAGAGAATCCTGATTTCACAGGAGGCTCTGTTCAGTGTACTCACAGTCAGGGGCACTGCTGTTCACTGAGCAACATCAGAGGCCTTGGGGGGGCTGCGCTCAATTGTGTCGCATTCGAGTCAAGGCATTTTCAAAATTCATTTCTCTTGCTAAAAGACCAACTCCCTCTTCTTTTAGGAAAAGCACTGTCTCAATAGAAGATGAAACAGAGTGTAACTAGGTTGGGTATGAGGGGGGAGTTTGGTGTTCCTGGCCCAGCCCTCCTGCTCCCAGCAGGACCCCGTGGGGCTCTGTGGGCTCGCTCAGGGCTTTGTGCAGCTGGGGTTGGGTTATCTTTAGGGATGAAGGTTGCTGCAGTCTCTCTGGGCAGATTTGTTCCAGTGCTTGCTCTTAGAGCTGTTTTCCTCCCCTTTTGCAGCTGAACTTTCTCTTGCTGCAACCTGTGTGCTTCCTCTTGCTCCTGGTGCTTCTCTAGGAAGAGTTTGACATGGTTTCTTGTTATTTCTCCCCTGCTCAGTGCTTGCAGATGGAAAAGATGTGCCTTTAGCTCCAACAGGGCAAACCCACTGCTCTTTTACTTCTTGTCATGGAGGTGACTCTTTCTTACTTGTCATAGAGGTGATTCTATTTCACAGAATTCCAGAATGATTTGGGTTGGAAGGGATCTTAAAGATCATCTCATTCCACCCCTTCCATGGCAGGGACACCTTCCATTATCCCAGGCTGCTCCAAGCTCCATCCAACTTGGCCTTGGACATTTCCAGGGATCCAGGGGCAGCCACAGCTTCTCTGGGCACCCTGTGCCAGGGCCTCAGCAGGGGCAAGTTTCTTCTAATAATTTCATATAATATTTCTATCTAATATCTCTGTTACCATCCTCTGAGCTCAGCCTCGATTTACTGACCTTGGTTTTCCCTCTTTTTCTGTGTCTATGCCTGAAACCCATTTCTAGCTGAGTAAAATAAATTAAGGCTTTCTCTTGTCCTTTCATTTTGCTAATGCTCAGCTCTGCTCAGATTGTCTGAAACCGGCTGTTGCTGGGAGTAGAAACAGAGAGAAGAATCAAATATAGAGGAAAATGTGCTCAAACTGTTTGTTCTCATAACTCAGTGCAAGCAGCCCAGGGAAGTAGGCATGAGCTTGCAGAAATACTCTGGGGTTTTGCACGTATCCAAACACATCCACTATTCTAGCTTGCTTGTCAAATTCTTATGTTCAATATCCGAAATATCTCTTAATCTGATCAGATCTATCCTAAAATGTTGACAGCCTTATTTCCTCAGGCCCAAATGAGGTCAGTGGCCATGTATCCTTCTTGGAGACAATCGGGAAATAATTAAAATCTGGAAATGATCATTCAGGCAAGGATGGAAAATATTTTCAATTTCCTAAGTAGCTGTGACACTTTTCACATGAGTGCTCTCTTTCTTCTGAAACCCCTCACTTTTCTCTTTGGCCTCTCAGCGCTCTTTGTTTTCCCTCAAAAAAAATAAAAAACCTTACAAAAAACCAAAAACTTATATCCTGGTGGAAAGCAGAGGAGCAGAGGCAGGGCTGGGGGAATGTATCAGTGAGGCACCTGCCTTCTGCCTTGGCCATGCTTATTTTTGTAAATTACCAGTTCTGCAGAATCCTGCAGCTTTTCCCAGTGGTCCCCATCCATTTCCCACCCTCTGGATAACAGTGGGGTTTTCCCTCAGGTGCTCTCAAGGGTTGGAGAACAGAGGCTGAAGCCAAGCTCAAGAGCAGATCAGGGCATAAATGCAGCAAAATCCAGATTTGTGGGTGTGCTCTGCTGTACCAGCTTCACCTAACCTGGCCTGGGATTCCTGTGTGCAGGCATCAGCCTCTTCTGGGGTCTCTGCACAGCAGCCCCACCATGGGACTCACTCAAGATCCCACTGAAATCATGGTACAAACCCATTAAACTCCATTTAGGGACCTGGACCAAATTTCTATCTATATAACCTTTATTTCTGGCTCTGCTTGTCAAGAGTGGTGGAAGGTGCTGTTATTTTTGGAAGTGACTTGGGTTGTGCAGAGCTGAAATACAGCTGTCCCTTCCTGCAGCTGGAGGCATTTCCATAGAAAACTTCTTCAACTTGTCGCTGTATTCCAAATTTATTTTGGGGTTTTTAATATCACAGTGTGCCCAGTATGGAATATTAGCAAGAGTAAAATGACATGAATGTGAAATAGAGGAATTTAAACAGGCAAAGGGCACTAAATTAATTAACTTTCATTCTCTCACTGAAGGAACTGTTCTCTGTGTTTCTCCCCAGCCTTTTATGCCACACATACATTATACCTTCACACTCAGGCTACTTTAATGCATTCAGGCACTGTTTTCAGTTCCTCCTTTCCTTCAGCTTGCTTAGCTAAAAATCAATTTGTTATTATGTGAATTGCTGCAGGACATAAAGCTGTCTATGTAACTAGCCCAATTAATTAATATTTTTGCACTCTACTTTAATCAAACATAATCACCAGCATTTTAAATATGACCACTCATCAGTATTTTCCAGTGGAGCTTATTTTTCATGATTAAACTATTACTGCAATCCATCCTTGTGCCATTTCCCTACCTTCATATTGAAGTGAAGTGTTCTCAGCAGCAGCAGCAGCAGAGACTGGGAAGGGAGAATAGTGAGGAGATGGTGGAGATTCTGCATAAATCTTTCAAATAAATGAACCAGTCCTTGGTAAATGTGTTACCCAACAGGGTGTAGGTGTCATGGAGGTGACTCTAATTTCACAGAATTCCAGAATTATTTGGGTTGACAGAGATCTTAAAGATCATCTTGTTCCACTCCCGCCATGGGCAGGGATACCTTCCACTACCCCAGGGGGCTCCAAGCCCTGTCCTTGGGCACTTCCAAGGATCCAGGGGCACCCACAGCTTCTCTGGGCACCCTGAGCCAGGGCCTCAGCAGGGGCAAATTTCTTCTAATATCCCATCTCACTCTCTTCCCTGTCAGTGGGAAGCCATTTCCCCTGGTCCCTGTAAATTGTCTCGTTCCATCTTTCTTGTCAGCTCCCTTCAAGTTCTGCAAGGCCACAATCACCCCAAAACCTGCTCTTCTCCAGGCTGAACAATCCCAATTCCACAGCATTCAAAGGGGCACAATCCTGCTGGAGGCTCTGGCAAAACAAAATACCAGAACCCTCAGGTCTTTCCATTCCTCCTTGCCTCTTGTCTCTCTTGAGATCAGAGCTGAGTTTACATGGGCAGAAATGTACTGGTACTGTGCAAGCAGAGGAATATAGAGAGAGTTTATTGTACCCATTGGGTTGTTTTCCTGTCTCTTTGGAGCAGAAGGACTCAGACATAGTAACATGTTCTATAAAAATAACATTTTTACCTTTTATTGTGCTTTCTCCTGCAAGATGAACACTGAGTTGGAAAATACAGTCGTTGGGAAGCATCTCCCTTACATCTCAAGGCAAAAAAAAAAAAAATAAAAAGAAAAAAAAGAGTTCAGGGCCAAGGATCCTGCCCTTGGTGGGTGCTGGCAGCTGCTTGAAACAAAAGCAAACTGGACGTAGAAACAAGTTCCTGGAGACTGTCATAGTAGTTTGCACTTCAGCCACAGCTCTTAATGACTGTCCTCAATAACCTGAGTGCTTTTGGATGTGCTAAACCCATGGGCCACGGAACTGCAGAAAACCAGGGCTAGAGAGGGCTTTGAGAGCCTTTGAGCTTCACAGTTCACCCATTATTTTAACTCAAGGACTATCTGGACTACTTCAAGAAAATATAAAGTCTATATTAACCAGCTTTGCTCCAGTTGTTTATTGCTCAAGTCAAGCAAATATTAGTCTAAACTACAAATATTTATGTATTGCTCTTTATTTGCGTGCAGATGTGCGTGTACAAGTGGTTTTTACAATTGGTTTTACCTACAGCTTCCAGCACTCTTGAGACACTGACCAAGTTTGGACTGGAAGGATTTCCTGTATGGTTTCTTCTAGTTTTGCTTTTTCTGTTCCCTGTCTTTATTTCTGCCATTTTAGGGGTGGAGAAAGAAGGAAGAGATGCATTGATATAAAAAGAAAATGGGAGAAAAGAGAAGTAAACTATGCCCAAACTAGTAAATGCCTAGAAGCAAAAAATCCAATTCAACCAATTCCTCAGGGTGTCCAATGTCTCAACGTGTTCCTTTTGGAAACAAAAAGCAGTTCTGATTTTTAGGAAATTTGACATTGGTGTGGTGAAACCATGAATAAAAAAAAAAAAATAATTCTGGGAAGTGGAACTTTTTCTTTTTTCGTCAGAAAGATCCTCTTCTGAAAAGTTCCTGGATGGTGAGGGATTCACCTGCTGCTTCCCCAGAATCACTGTGTGCAGGAGTGATTCTGTCAGTCTCAGGTAACTGAGTTGGTGGTTCAGGTCCTTGCTGCTCCTCACACCCTCCCCAGCTACAGCTTTTTCCTTAATTAAAAACCTGCCCTTTCTGCTTTCTCCAGAATCCCCTCAGTGTGCACACGCAGCCTGAGGGATATTTCATTTTCCCCCCTCTCCCAGAGAAGATTGCATAAGGATTGCTAGCACGTGGCTGCAGTGCATGGTGTGCGGCAGCCAAATAATCCTGGATTTAAGAGTCCCTCAGCTCTCATTCACACGCCAGACCGTAACCGCTCTGATTTTCCCCTTTCAGCAGCTGCAATACCCAGGCACAATGGGGTGACTTAAGGTTAAGGATGTCGTTTCAGCTTTAACTTGGAATGTCCTAGCTTTGATGGCCCTCGGCCAAATCCTTAACATTATTTTAATGTCGTTTTTCTTCTTCGTTTTATGTTTGCATACATTTAAAAACAGAGCAGGGGTTACTTATGTCACAGCTGTGCATACTTTCTAAGGCCAATGGATAAATACAGGCTTTATACTCCAAGAGGAAATTTTTTTGCAGGACCCAAAATGCAAGTTGGTGGAGAGTCTGGTTGGTGGATGAGATTGGCAGCTGGTGCAATGAGCTGTGTCTGCCTTGATTTTGATGGAATTGAGCTGATTTATCTCTGCTGAGGATCTGGCCCTATGCTCCTCTCTGAGCTCAAAACTTTTTTCTGGCTACTTGACATATATTTGTGTTTGTATAGAATTATCTATCTCTTCCCACCCATTTCCCTCTTCCTGTCTTTTCAAATTTAGGGTTTAATTTTGCACAGACTGTATCTATTTGTCTGATTTTTCTTTCCCAAAGAAAAAATATGCATTTATTTTTAAGCCACAGAAGTGCTGCGTGTTCTGCATTGGTACCCAGGTGGCTGGGTTGAAATCTCAGCTGAGTGAAGTTTTCCAGTTTGTTTACTAGAGTCTTCCCCAGCAACTTGTCTAATTTGTCCTTTTCTGATCAGGATTGATGATGTGCTAAAAGGTGTTTTAGTCTATTTTTCTGGTATGGAAGCACTGAGCCAATACTATCTATAGTATGAAGTGTAAAAGCACAAAAATACTTTAGGAGAACCTTTAAAACCAATTCCTTAGCCAAATACCAGAGAAAATAATTGGTTTATTTTCTTTGGGTTTGTTGGTTTGGGTTTTTTTTCTCTGTTTTCTTTGTCACAGAGGGGAGATTTTTAGGATTAATGTCTATTTTTTTCCTTAGTTTTCTTGTTTTTATCCCGGGTAAAAGTTTCAGCTCTTTGTTTTCCTTACAACCAGAATGCCTTTGAAAATCTGGAAGCCATTTTTTTCTACCTAAACAACTTGGAATTTTAGCTTAAGAAGGTCACGAGAACCCAACAACTACAACTTGAATTAAATGCACGAAATTGCAATGGCAAAAATAAATTATAGTGACGGTAGTTGAGATTTAGCACATTGTGTACCTGGACCAAAACTCAGAGACATCAGTGGAAGGTTTTCCACTGACCTTAATAAGCTTCAGGTCAAGCCTTAGTCTTGTAAGACGGAGCTTAATTCTTTGGCATCGCTCTCCACAGCGTGCAGCCATCTCCTAAGCTTAGGGGCTCAGCCCCAGCACATCTCCCCCCTGTTTTGGGGCTCTCTCTGGTTCCCTGCAGGCCCCTTTGGAGCAGCAGCAGGGTTTGAAGGCGATGCTCATTAACAGCTGCTCCGCGCGGTTCCAGCCGCAGCTCCCGCGGTTCCTCCTCTCCAGGGCTGCAGGGAGATGAAACATTCATGGCTCCGTGGCCCAGCTCGCTGCAGAGCTGGAGGATTTTCTGCAGTCACGCCATCCCTGCCGTGCACAGACTGCTCAGGTGAGCACTAATGCTCAGCCCCAAGGCATAATTGCAGCGTTTATGGTCAATGTAATTCTGATTTGCCTCTCCCGGCAGATGGATTTCCAACGCGTTCTCCTCCGTGTCGGTGTTAGTGCAGGGGTTGCTGCGTTCCTGGGGGAAAAGGAAATGTTGCACACTCAGTTCTTTAGAAATCTGTATTATTAAAAATACATATTCTCTATTTCTGAAAGTATGAAAGGGAGGAAGAGAGCACAAAGCAGCAAGAGGGGGAGAAGTCCTGTTCTGAGCACCAGGAGGGTTTATTCCTTTTGGATGTTCTGTGCACAAAGAATTCTCTCTGAGCCAAGAGTGTAGAGCTGAGGGAAGTTGCAGCCCTGCCTGTGAGCTGCCAGCCACTTTCTGGTGGCTGCTAATCCCAATCCCTGCATTTTCTGAGAGTCTGTGCATGAGGCAAAGCTTTGGGGGGCAGTTTCCTGCTTTGTTGGAAAGAGCCAGACAGACTTTCTGTATCCTATCAGGCTGTTTCCCTTTGCTCCTTGGGGTTTTTCCCTCTCTGGTACCTGAGCTGCATCTTCAACACATCAGTGGTGGCCCAGGGACTGAAGCATCCCCAGGGTCAGGGCAGCAATGGCCAGGCAGCCTTGCCCGGGCTGCTTAAACCCAGGCTGGTTTCACAGCAGTGCAGGGTGTTGTGAATGAAAATACTCCTGTTTCCCTCAAGAGCTGTGCCCTGATTTCACCAGCAATTGCCCTGTGGAAGGGCTGGGAGCTGTGAGGCTGGACATGCTGGTTGTCCAGAGATGTGCAAGAGCTCTTGGCTCCTGCCACCCTGCTCCTCCTGTGCCCCAGGGGCTTTGCTCTGACAGCAGCTTTTTCTTCACATGCCTCCGTAAAATGCACTAAAACTTAGATTTCTGGTGCTGAACTGTGTGCTGAGAACTGCACAGTTTTTTGTGATCTCAAACTCTGTTCTGGAAGATCTTACTTTGAGGCTCCTGCCCATTCTAGCAGAGAGCCTGGAACATTTTTAGTTTTTATGGTATGCTTTGATCATCTATGGGGCTCCTGCCCACCACCCAGTGACTTCAGGGGGGGACACCAGGGTGATCAGAGGGATGGAGCACCCTCTGCTATGAAGAAAGGCTGGGAGAATTGGGATTGTTCAGCTTGGAGAAGAGAGGGCTTTGGAGTGATCTAATTGTGCCTGATGGGATTCTGCAGGAAAGGCAGAGAGAAAAACTATATAGAAAAAAAACTATCCTGAAGTGACAGGACAAGGAGGAATGGCTTCATGGTGCCAGAGGGGATCTTTAGATTGGATATCAGGAAGAAATCCTTCCCTGTGAGGTGGGCAGGCCCTGGCACAGGGTGCTCAGAGCAGCTGTGGCTGTCCCTGGATCCCTGGAAGTGTCCAAAACCAGGCTGGATGAGGCTTGCAGCAGCCTGGGGCAGTGGGGAGTGAGGTTGGGACTGGTTGATCTTTAAGGACCCTTCCAGCCCAGGCCATTCTATGGTTCTGCCTCATGTAAAGCCACAACTTAGACTGTCTTGACCCACCAGACCACTCCAGAGGTGGGTGAGAGCTGGATATAGAGCCTTTTATACACATGTGCATATTCACATCTGTTCTTAAAGATTGGTTTTTCTCACTTCTGTAGATACTTCCCAGTAGTGGTCACAGCTTGGATGTGGATCTTCCATCACACTTGCCACAAAACCCAAGAAGGAGTCCAAGCAGTTAAAAGCAAAACAGTCCAAAGTGGGCAGAGTGAAACCTTTACAGAGCTTTGCACTTTGATTTCAAGGGGTTGAAGCTGCAATTCTTCTTCCCAATGAAAACATTTAACAGTGTTAACAATTTTCCACAAAATAAAACATTTGTATTTGGAAAAGCATTTAGAATCACAGAATCATTGAGTTTGGAAAAGATATTTAAGATAATCAAGTCTAACCCAGCACCAGCAGCCATAAGAAAAGTGTTTAATCTGAGAAATTATTTCAGCCATCTCTGGTATGATACAAACCTCACCCAGCAATAACCTGAGTGTCTTGGTTTGAAAAGCCAGGTGTCTGCTAAGGAAGGCAGGAGCCTCCCTTGAAATGGAAAATGTAAAGCCCCTCCCCAGAAATTATTATAATTTTGAAATTAAGGGGGTTCTCAGGCAAAGATATGAGAGTAGGAGTAACAGTTCTTTATTAGGAAAAATAAAATAAACAATGCAGTAATACAAAACAGCACTGCCAGAGTCAGAGCATGCCCTGCCCCCTGTGTGTCAGGGGGTGGCACAGCCCCATCCCATGGGGGC
>JAWWEY010000050.1:8390461-8410096 GCA_035582745.1 Loriotus luctuosus | reverse complement strand
GGGGCCGTGCCCATTCCCTGGGCAGCCTGGGCAGTGCCAGCACCCTCTGGGGGAAGAACCTTGCCCTGAGCTCCAGCTTGAACCTGATGCCTCAGGTTTGGCTTTTCTGTTTTTCAGGTTCTGTGCTGCTTTAGTGTGTGGGTCTGGGCTTCACGTTATGGGATGGTGAGCTCTCTGCATAGAGTAGGGACATAAAGCAATTCCTTCTCCAGCTGGGCACCAAGGACAAATGATCCAAATCTCAGCCCAAGAGCACAAACACCATGGGCTGAAGAGAGAAAAACAAGCAGGATGGGACTGGATGGGCTGAAGCTGGAATGGGACAATGAACTCCAAGATGCAAATGGAGCAGAACTGATAAAAGTGAGAAACCCACTGAGCAGTCGTGCATTTTGTGACCATTTTGGTTCATCTTGGGTGCAGCCCTGGCTGGGCTCTTGTGCTGCCCAAGGTGGATTCATTGAGGGCTTCTAATAAATCTCTGCTTTATTTTTTAGCTCTGTCCAGCCTCTGTTCCAGGCCAGCCTGCACAAGGCATCACTGGCAGGGGGAGCCCCGTGGTGCAGCAGGGCTGGGCAGGGCTGAGCAGGGCTGGGCAGGGCTGGGCAGGGCTTGGCAGGGCTGGGCAGGGCTGAGCAGGGCTGAGAGGGGCTCTCAGCACTCTGCTGCTTTCCCTGCTCACCATCCATGCCAGATTCCAGAGCATGGAGCTGCTGAAACCCCTCAGCTGCTGGCAGAGCTCTGAGCCAGGCTGGCTCCCCACCAGCCCTGGGGATGCTGCCCTGGAGGGTGGCAGTGCCTGCAGGGATTTGAACTGGATCAGTGCCTAACCAGAGGCCTTTTTCGGGTTGTACAGCCCCAAATGCAGCCTCTATCCCAGCTCCCTGGGATTCCAGGAGCCCTGGGTGCATTCCAGCATTGCCCATCCTGGGGCAGCTTCAGCCATCCTTGCTGGGACAGCTCCAGCCTCAGAGCCTGCAGCCACAGCTGGGCCATCCTCCCACAGCTCCTGGGTTCCCTGCAGGGTCTCTGGGTGGTTTTTCTGCCTGCTGGGGCAGGGACTCCCTGCAGAAAGTCTCCCAGGGGCAGGATGGGGACAGGAGCAGCGCTCAGGGAGCAGCTGTGCCGGGATCCGAGCGAGGGCTGTGGGCATATGGCAGCCCATTCACTGCAGGAAAAAATTAAATTACCCACGACTATAAAGCAGTCAATTCCGAGCCATATCCTGGCTGTAATCAGGCAATACTGTTTCATTTACTGCCTCTCCAGCAGTGCTGGGGAGCAGTGGAGCTTTGGGGGCTCCTTTGGGGACACCCTGGGCGCAGCCAGGCTGAGGAGAGGGTGAGGTGCCACAAGTGGGGGTGTCCCAGCAGCCCCACCCCGCGGTGCAGCCCCAGGCTCACCGTGGGCACTGCCTGCAGGACGTGCAGCATGAATGTCACAGCAGCCTAATGGGCAGCTCCTCATTTCCAGGTTCCACAGCCTCATTTTCCAGGCACAGATGAGATGTTTGTGCCACGGCTGGCGCTGCCTGTCAGCGGGAAACGCTGCTGCTCTTCCCTCTCCCTGCTGCAACCTGGAAAATGGAACAATGCTTTGTAACCTGCTTATGTGCACCCTGAACATCTTTCACCTCCTGCCTTTTTTTTTTTTTTCTATTTTCTGGGTTTTGCGTTGATTTTATTTTATTTTATTTTATTTTATTTTATTTTATTTTATTTTATTTTATTTTATTTTATTTTATTTTATTGTTGTTGTTGCTTTTGCTTTTGCTTTTGCTTTGTTTTGTTTTGTTTCTACTCATGGCAATGGGATGAAGCCTGGTTTGGATGGGAGGGATGGGAGGTTTGCCCAGAGCAGCTGTGGCTGCCCCTGGATCCCTGACAGTGCCCAAGGCCAGGCTGGACAATCTTGGAGCAGCCTGGGACAGTGGGAGGTGTCCCTGCCATGGCAGGGCTGGAATGAGATGAGATTTCAGTTCCCTTCGAACCCAAACCAGGCTGGGATTGTGTGCTGAGGATTCCTGTCTCTCCAGTGCTGTCACTCCTCAGGGACCCCATCATCCCATCCCTGGGGGCTGCACCTTTCCAGCTGCAAACACCAGGCAGCATTTCCCACAGACTCCCTGGAGTGAGGCAGCAAAAGCTCTTTAGAAGGAGCTGTGGAGGAGGGGGCTGTGATCATCCCCGAGGCTCCACAACGAGCTGGGCAGGATGCAGAGGGAGCAGAGAGGAGCTCAGGCCACCCTTTGATGCTGCAAAGCGCTCGCCAGCCTCAGCTGGCTCTCTGCAGCCCTCCTCCCTCCAAAGCAGCCCCGGGCAGAGCTCAGCTCCATCCCCACGGGCTGGGGAGCCTGCACAGTCCCAGGGCTTCTCTGGGGAAGCTGTGATAAGAGAGGCAGGGAGCAGCCAGACCTGGAGCAGCCCTGTGCAGGTCAGACCTGCTCTCCCTGCCCTGCCCAGGCTCCCTGCTCCCCACCCAGCCCTTCCCCGGCCCTTTTGCTGCTGCCTGCCCGTGTGGACGTGAGCTTTGCCGGGTGCCACGGCTCCCTCCCGGCCGCTGGAATTGCAGGGAGCAGGCACATGAAAAGCAGCATCAATTTGCACCCCTAGCATTTGCAAATAAATTCACACAAGCTCTGTGTCACACAAAAGATGGAATGGTGGTCATAGCACCCAAAATCATAAGGGTCATTCACTTGATGCAAAAAGTACATTTCATTTAGTTTTATAACTTCTTCAGGCTTAAAAAGCAGAGTATTTTTAATGCTACATATATAGATTTTCAAACTGATGCTACCTATGAAACAATAGAGATTTCAAAAAAACTGGGGAGACAGAGGCCAAGAGAAAGAAGGGCAGAACCATGCTGGGGTTTGAGTGCTCTGTGCCCCTCGGGGAGGGGACAGGAGGGGACAGGAGGGACATGCGGGCTCTGCAGTGCTCCTGGCAGTAAATCACCTCCGGGAAGTGCTTTGGAAACCGGCTGGCCTGGACACGTGGAATTCCTCTGCAGGAAGGAGAATTTCAAACCACAACACCTGCAGATGCTGCTTGACACCCAACACCCCCCAGATGATTTCCCAGAGGGGTGGGACAAAGCCAGGGAACACATCACCTCTGACATCCTCCCTCCTCTGACATCCTCCCTGTCTCTGCACAAAGCTGTTGGGTACATCCTGCTGGGCTCTCCAGGAACCCTGGCAGGGATTCTCCTGTTGGCTGAGGGGTTCTGTGTGACAGGCTCAAACAACACCGTGTACAGGTCATAGACTCATGGAATCCCAGGATAGTTTGGATTAGAAAGACCTTAAAGCTCCGTTTGTTCCACCCCTGCCATGGCAGGGACACCTCCCACTGTCCCAGGCTGCTCCAAGCCCCATCCAGCCTGGCGTGGGACACTGCCAGGGGTGGGGAAGCCACAGCTTTTACTGACCAGGCCATCCCCAGGCTGATCCCCTTCAAACTCTATATGTGATTTTCACATATATTGAATTTTTCAGTTTTCTGACTTCCTTTTCCCACCCTGCTCCTCCCTCCACCCAAACACAGCCAGCATTTCACTGCTGAGCAGGAGAGTTCCCTCTGACCCTTCCCAAGCTTGTGCTGGGCTCAGTCCTCATGGAAAACCTTCAGGAACTGCTGCCACCAGCACTCCTTGGAACAGGGCATGGGCTGGACTCTCCACATAAGGATTTTCTTGTTGAGTGACAGCAAGAGCTGCTGAGACATCTCCCACGGGAAAGGACTCAGATCAGCTCCCCAGACCTGGCCACAATTCCTTTTTATCCAAGTTGAGCTCCCATTAACCCCTGCACCTGGAAAGGAGCTGGTTGAGCTCCTCAGAACCAAGCTGTCCCTTGTTCCCACCTCGTCTCAGGAGCTGCTGCCCCGTGGGTCCTCACTGGCACTGCCACGTGCTGGATGTCCTGGCAGACACTCCCCTGCCCAAACAGCCCCAGAGCTCACCTGGGGCATTGCTGGGTGTGACAAGGACCTGGAGTGTTAAAAATGAGAGCAGGCTCCTGGTACTAAAGTGATTTCAGCATTTATTATAATAAAAAGAAAGGCCCAAAGCAAGGGGTCTGGGCCCAGCAGGAGCGTTCCCCTGAGGATGGAGCAGCGCCGGCACTGGGGCTGCTCAGCAGCGATGGCCCCGATGGTCCAGGGGAGCAGCACAGCTTCCCTGGGTCAGATACCCCTTTTTATCCTGTTTTTTTGTCCCTTTGGATTGGTTTCTGTTTGGATCCTTCATTTGCATGAAGGTTTGAGGCCTTGACTGGCCCATGACAGTTCTGCCCAGGCTGGCCCATGGTGCATTTACTGAGGTACGTTATGGTACCTTGAGTGCTGGATTTCCTGTAACTGCCCTTTAACCCCTTTTACAATATAACAACCAAACGAAGAATATGTGCTGGACAATCTATCAACTAATTTACAACATTTTCTAACCTATTTTTAACAGGAGGGTCCTGCCTACCTTCACCCCAACCCTGAGGAAGGCATGAAGGGGGCTGGGGCTGGGTCCCCCCCTCATCCTCCAGCTCTGCTCTGTGGGTCTGACCCCGAGTCCCTGGTGGGACACAGGGACATGTCTGCTCTCAGGAATGCACCCAGACAGCCTCGTGTCTCTGCAGGAGTGGGTGTTCTCCCAGGAATGTCTGCTGCAGCCTCCCCTTTGCCAGCTCTGCCCATCTGAGGCTGTTCTGGGGCCATCAAGCCCCAAGATGAAAGCCTTTGGATCCTGACTCATCTCAGCACTCGCTGTAAACCCTGGAATTCGAGTTCCCCATCCTCTGGAGGAAGTTTTGGGCCGATTTGGGAGGAGCCCCAGGGTTTTGCATGCTCCTTTGCATGGCAGATGAATGACTGGGGCTCCTGCAGGGCCAGGTGGATCCTTCTCCTGAGGACACACAGCCACACTGTGCTCCTGCAGCACTGGTGCCACCTGGGGCCTTTCACCCGCCAAAAATCCCCTGGAAATTCAGGTTTAAGCTGCTGTGAACTCCTCCAAACGATCTGTCCCTCCAAAATAATGCCATGTTTTGATGGGTTGGTGACAAGGACATTTAATCCTGCGAGTTGATCCTTCCGTTCATTTGACTGGTGGCCCTTTCATGTCAAAACTCTTGGAGCCACTGAGTGAGAGCTCAAAGGCTGCTGGGGAATTGTCAGCCCTCGGAACAGGTCCAACGTGTTGTGCTGCTGTTTTTTCCCCAGGGAATAATCACATCCCTCCTGCCTGCCCTGCGCATGCACCGCGGGTCGGGACTGGTATTTCTGATGAACTTCAAGGCGCCTCTTGCAGCAGAAATAACATTTCTGTGGGTTTATTTCTTTATTGATCTGCTCCCTTCCAAAGCCAAGGGAGAAAAAGAGGCAAGGCAAAAAGGCAGGAGAGAGGGAGATGAAGAACTAGGAGGGGGTGGGAGGCCAGGGAGATGAGCACCAGCTCAATCCCGGCTGCCACGGTTTAATCAAAGGTTTCTACAAAGGGAGACCAAATCTTTTCAGATTTGTCCTCAGCCCTTTGTTGTGAAGCCACAGCCCCCATTTGGCAGGCCAGGGCTGGGAGCTGCTGTCCCCAGAGGCCACAGCTCCCTCTGTGAGGTGACAGAAGAGCTTTAGCCCCGAGCTGGGAGCAGGGATGGGGCTGGCAGTGGGGTCTGACCCCGGGCTGAGGGATGGATGCTGCTCCAGGGGAATCCACTGGGAATGGCAGCGATTGCTCCTGGATTTCTGCAGGCTGCTGACCCCAGGGAAGCACAGCAGCACTGCCAGGGCTTAATTGCAGATGGGTTTCAGCACACCCTCTGCAAAGGGGCTGATTTCTGCTGGCAGCCTTTGGGAGGAGTCATCTGCTGCTGTTCCAGGAATGCCTCCTGCTTCCCACAGCACAGGTCCCTCCGAGCTCCCAGGACCTGCAGGGGTGATTGGCTCCCTCAGCATCTCCTCCGAGCTCCTGGATTTCCTCCAGCTCTTTCATTTCCTACCAGAGGCCTTGATGGCAAACAGGGTCACCCCTTCAACCCCAGCCCAGAGCTCACACCACTCCCTTGGGTCGTGCCACTGTTGAATCCAGGGTGCTGAAACTCTGTCAGTCGTGTCTGTGCCAGGGGAAACTCCAACAGAACAGAGAATCCTGGAGTCACCGAGGTTGGAAAAGCCCCCCAGGATGATCGAGCCCAAGCTGTGCTTCATCCCCTCCTTGTCCCCAGCCCAGAGCTCTCAGTGCCACCTCCAAGCCTTCCTTGGACACCTCCAGGGATGGGGACTCCAACCCCCCCTGGGCAGCCCCTCCCAATCCCTGAGCCCCCTTTCCATGGGGAAATTCCTGCTGTGCCCACCCTGAGCCTGCCCTGGCCCAGCCTGAGGCCGTTCCCCCCTGTCCTGTCACAGGCTCCTGCCACCCTCATGGCCCTGGCACGTGGGGCACAGTGGCCACACAACTCTGCCACATCCAGGGCTGGAGCAGTGTCCAAATCGTGTTCCCTCCTGGTTCCCCCAAGGCTTGGGACCTCCCCATGGAGCAGGAAGGGTCACCAGCCCCTTCTGGGGCACAGGAAGGCTGGCTGGGATCTCAGCCAGGCTGCTGCCCTGAATCTCCCCCAGCACCCACTGCTGCACTCCACAGCCCAAGAGCACTGGAGAGGAAGAACTGCGATGTTTATTCATCCAGGGCAGACCCCAGATAGGAAAGGGCTGATAAGAGCCACCACAAGGGTTGATAAGAGGCACCACAAGGGCTGCTGGAAGCAGCAGATAAGATCTCAGTTCTGCCATCATCCCTGAGTAATGCAGCGCCTTCATAAATATGCAGCTCCATTGTGCTGCCCGGGACAACAGCGGGGTTTGAGAGCTGAACTCAACCCTTGTCTGGGAAAAACCCAGCCTGGGGGAACAACTGCAGAGAGATCCACATCCAGGGTACAGAACTAAAACTGGCAGAGAGATCCACACCCAGGGCACGCAACTAGCCCTGAGATCCACAGAACTAACCCTGAGATCCATACCCAGGGCACAGAACTGACTCTGAGATCAGATCCACATCCAGGGCACACAACTAGCCCTGAGATCCACATCCATGGCACAGAACTGACCCTGAGATCCACGTGCCCATCACTGCAGAACGTGGGATACAGATCCGAGTGATGATGGGGGTTCCTGGAGTGGCAGCTGGTGGGGACATGGTGGTGACCACTGTGCCAGGACCCTGCAGGAAGGGACAGGATGGTACCAAACCAGCCCTTTGCAGCAGGATTTCACCAGCCTTTACTTTAGGAAAAAATCCTTTACTGAGGAAGAAATTCTCCCCTGTGAGGCTGGTGGGGCCCTGGCACAGGATGCCCAGGGAGGCTGTGGATGCCCCATCCCTGGCCAGGTTGGACAAGGCTTTGAAGAACTTGCTCTAGTGGCAGATGTCCCTTCCCACTGCAGGGTGAGTTGGGGTGAGATGATCTTCAAGGTCCTTTCCAGCCCTTAGCACTCTAAGATTTATGAGTTGGGTTTCTCCCAGCCTGGTTGTTGACTCAGGAGGCTTTGCAGGGCATGGGGAAGTACCCTGGGCAAAAATTAGGATCTGGCAGGAGCTGGAAATGGAGAGGACCTGATTAAACAAGGAGCAGCAGGAGATGCTCCATCCACTCCTCCAAGGAGCCACCTCCTGCCCTGCCACACCCCAGCAGTGGTGCCCAAGTGTCAGGGTCTCTAGCTGCTCAGAGTGACCCCAAGATGTGTTAGAAAGTCTCTTTTCCCAGTCCAGCGCTCAAAGAAGGAGTCAGAGCTCTTCAGTTCTCAGTCTCAAGGTTGTTTATTGTATCTTATCTGTAAAATTCTTCCTCCTGCCCTGCCGAGGTCCGTCCAGCAGGACAGACAGAGGCACTCTGCCTGCTTCTGGGGCTGTGTTATGTCTTTATACTAAAAACTACCTGTACAATATTTACAATGACTTTCCAATACCTATCACCTGTGTTAGACAGTGAGCTTCTACTCTAAACCAATCCAAAAGTGCCAACATCACAGCAGAAGATGGAGAAAGGCTGGGCACACCCAGATCCCTCCATCTTGCTGTTGCTGGCAAGGATCAGGGGGGACAAAAGAGGGGATCATACAGCAGAGAAAAAGGCAAGGAGGGACAGTGGCTCTGTTGGAGCTCTCAGCCCCAGGGTGGTGATGAAGACACTGGGGATGCAGCAGCCAGGAGGGTGGCAGTGACCTTCCTGCACCTTCTGGATGAAGCCATGGCCTGTCTGGCATTTTCCCCTCGTTTCCAGTGGAACAGGTTTCACCTAAGGCAGCCTTGGCCCCGCTGCTCACAGGGTGTCCGGCTGGCAGAGGGGCTCCCCTGGAATCTTGGCTGTCCAACACAGGCACCATTCAGGAGCAGGGCTCTCGGGAACAGAAGGTGGCCTGTGCATCAAGGCCTTCTTTCACAGCCATGGCAGGAATGGGAATCACTACTCTGATGGGTTATTGACTGGGTTTTGAGGGAAATCTTGGGAAATTGAGATGCCACAGTTGAGGCAGGGAAGGTGAATGCCCTGCTGGGCATTTCTTTGTCAGGCAGACAATAGATCCAGGCAGTAGCAAGGAGTGGTCAGGATTTTTAATTAATTTCTTTCTTTCTTTCCCCGTCACCCTTTGTTTGGATCTTGTTTAACAGGGATCTGAAACAAAAGGAAGTTGATTAAGTGCTCAAAGGAGGGAGAGCTGAGCAAATCTGGATCACAGCTTGGCTCAGGTGCAGGGCAGATGCTGCCCAGGGGTTGAGGGGACCAGCACCCAAACCTGCCTACTCCAGCTTTTGGCTCTCTGTGGCCTCACAGCTCAGAGGGCAAACCCTGGAGACCTGTGGCAGCACGGTGTGGGATGCTGTGACACCAAAGTGACACTGTCCCATGCTGCAGCCCTGTAATTCATCAGCAATTACTCTTCCCTGTGAGAAGTACTGTTCTCTCTGGTCACTATTTTTGAGCATGGCCATGGCATCTGCTGCAATTCAGGCAACCTTGCAGTGTGGATAACCCTGGGTGACTTTCCCAGGGTTGACACAAAGCAAAGATGGACCCCAGGCTGTGCAAGCCTGTTCCCAGCCCCACCTGCCCTCGCTGTCTCAGAAATCAAGTCTCCTCTGCCCTTTTCCCAAGGTCTCCCTGATCAAACAGCTTCTTGCTGTGCAGAGCAGCCTGTGCCTTCCTCCTGCCTCCTTCCTGCAGGATTTGATGGGCACTGTTTTATCCACTTCCAAAAGGCACCAGACACCTGAGGCATGGCCTGGCAGGTACATCTGACAACTGTGGTCTGGTTTTGTTGGGAGGCATCTGTTGAAGGCTAACGATTAATCTTGCAACATTTGCTGTCCTGGGAAGAGAAGAAGTGTGAATTGTGAGAACAGTTCACTGACAGCCCCATGTATTGGTGTGATGGCAAGGTTTTGATACTCCAGTGTGGCACCAGTTGCTGCAAACCTGTTCCTGCATCACACTGATGGGAGCAGGTCATCTGTCACAGATGGTTAAAAGCAGCTCAGTTATGAAAGGTGCTTTTCTTGGTTGGTAGAACAGTGAGAAGAGCTTTCTAAAAGATGGGATTTTTTTTTCAGGATTGCACTGTCCACTGTTTCCTTACCATGGGAAAGCAGAGCTGGGACCAAAGACAATGAACAGCAGAAGACACTTGTGGCAGTGCCAGCCCCAGGGAGGTGGCACAAGAGTGACCACTGCCCTGTAAAGCTTTGCCCAAATCCCAAGGCTCCAGCAGGGCCTTTGGCAGGGATGCTCTGTGGTCAGTCCCCTGCCAGGACACCATGGACATGGGCATGGCATGAGCAAGCCCAAAGCCAGAGCCCAACAAATGGACCAAGAAATCCTCTCCTTCCCAAAACCACCCCCTGCTAATTGTCTGCTCAGCATTTGCTGCAGAGACTGGGGGGGGTTTGCTCTCATTTACCTCTCTTAATTTTCCCAAATCACAGAGTTGTCAATAAGCTCAGCTGCATTCCTGTGGCTTGTGTGGACCGGCTGCTTTTTATTTGATTTGATTTCTTTTTAAATTCTAATGGTTTCTGAATTGGGAATGCTTGCACTAAACGCACACACCCCTTCCCATGCCTGCCCAGGCAGCTGCTGGCAGGCAAGCCCCACTCCTGCTCCATGCTCCTCAGTGGAAGTGGCTGGGAGGCTCTGCAGGGGATGCACAAGCCCACGGTGGGGAGGCAGGGGTGGGTGGGTGGCTCCTGGACCACTCACAGCCCATGGCATGTGGAACATGTGGTGAAACACCCAAAGCTCTGCTCCGCCCCACAGCACCCCTGGGCTCCCACACTGCTCAAGAAGAGTCTTTTAGGGAAACTGTGTGTGTAATTTATGGATGCTTTTAGCTCCAGGAAATGCTGGGATGAAAGTCTAATGCTGCTCACCTGTGGCTATCATGACAAAGAAACACACTCCCCACTCAACCTCCTGAGATCCCCTCACCTTGGTGCCTGGGAGCTGAGGACACTCCCAGACTGCAAGAATGCCAGAGGACACTTTGTTTGGGTGCTGTGAGCACAGTGCAGGGTCTGATGGCTCTGTTCCCACCCACGTGTGTTTGGGGGCACCATTCTGGCAGCTCCATTCTGCACGTCCTGGCACAGCCCGAGCCCGGCCCCCATCCCTCGCGCCCAGTCTCCGTGCTGAGATCACTGGGCAGCAGGGAAGCAGGGAATGCCAAGAGCTGCTCCACTGAGGGCTTTTAAAGGGAGGCCTCAGCATTGTTTTTCAGCTGGAACAGGAAGCAAGAAGGGCTGGCAAGGCAGGGTGTGATGTGTGTGTGTGTCAGCACGCCGGGGCTGGGTGCGTGCGAGCCCCGCCAGCCCGGGCTGTGCAGGAGGCACGGACAGGCTGTGACCAGCCAGGGAGAGATGGAAGGACGTGCATGTAACACCTCAGCCAGGGCAGGAGTTGTGTTTTCAGGCTCGGCGTGACGGGTGGTGGTGGTAGCCACGCTGCCAGGGAGGGAGAATCCATCAGGCTGTGTGTGGGACCCCAGCCAGGGCTGCCCTTGCCGAGCTGCTGGAGTGAACAGCAAGAGTCTCGTGGCTGCAGAACGCGGCACCAAGCCCAGGCAGATCAGCCAAGCTCAAGCCAAGCCCCACTGGCAGGAGCATTTGTGGTTGCATGGCTTGAGGCCATGTTTTTGTGTGACACTGGGCCCTGGAGCAGCACCTCTGCCCTGTCCTTCATTCACACGGGTTCCTTATTGCTCTCTACACCTTCCTGAAGGGAGGTTGTAGACAGGAGAGGTTGGTCTCTTCCATAGGGCAGCACTGACAGAACCAGAGGACACAGTCTCAAGATACATCAGGGAAGGTGTAGGTTGGATATTAGGAAGAAATTTTTCACCAAAATGATAACAAAGCACTGGAATGCTCTTCCCAGGGAGGTGGTAGAATCACCATCTCTGGATGTGTTTAAATAAAGACTGGACATGGTACTTGGTGCTATGGTCTTGTTGAGGTGTTAGGGCACAGGTTGGACTTGATGATCTTAGAGGTCTCTTCCAACCTCATGATTCTGTGATTCTATGTTGATATATCAAAAATAGGGATGATAGCAAGTTAGATCAGTTTGGGTAATAAATGGAATGACCCAGCAAGTTAAAGAAAAGTAACCAGTGGAAACTTTTTTTTAAGTGACTAATGGAAAATGCTTGTGAGGGCTCTGGGAGCCCTGCAGCCCTTCTCACTGCACCTCTGAATTCAGAGCCAAGGGCCTGTTCTGGGAGTTGCACTCCTTGAAGATAACAGAAATTACCTGACATCCTCTTTTCCCCTGATTTCCTGTGTCAGTTACTAGCCTGTTGTAGGGTTCTTTCAGCAGCGTTTCCTGATGAGCTGTGAGAATGCAAAGGGTGCAAGTGATTCTTGGTCAACCTCGTTGGCCTGAATTCACGTTTGCTGGAGACGTTGTAGAGGTCAGAACTCTGTTTCATTTCAGGAACTGCTCAATAGCAGTGTCAGTAATTTACTGCTGTGAAAAGATGATTTAGTGCTTCAGATAAAAACACCTTGTCCTTAAAATGCATTGGATGCCTCTTTCTGGACACTGTGTGATTCCAGGGCTCAAAGGCTTGCTTTAGGAAACAAGGGATTTGGAACATGAGGGATTACCCAAAAGTCCATATGCATCTTGAAAATCTCAGCTCAAACATCTGCTGGCATATGGCTGGAGCCAGGAGAAAATGTGTTTTGTTTTGCCTAGCTTGCACATGAGCCTGAACCAGGGCCAGTGCAGGACTGGGACAGGAGATGTTTGCAGCATGAGCTATGGATGGGATGAGGGGAGCATGAGTTACTGAGCAGCAAAACTATTTTCCTTCATGGTTGGATGCTCCATCAATAGATCTGGTGGTAGGAGTTACCTTGGAAATCTGTAAAATCAGAATTTGACCTCTAGGTTGCAAATGTCAAAGATTTAGTCCCAGGGTACCTGCTGAGTTCCAGAAGGTACAAACTATGTTCTTGCTATGTTTCCTTGGTGCAGTTTCCAGTGGAGATGATGGACTTGACCCATCATGTTGTATCTGAGAATCTGCTGCACTTGGCCTTTGTGGCAACTATGTTTTGATGGAACAATGCTAAATATGTTCCATGGGGGTCCTTGCAGATAAAAACACCATGGAAATGTATTCTTTACATTAGATTTCTATAAATCCCAGCTAACATGATAGTAGAGAAGTGGATCCTCAGGAGATGGAAATTGGGGAATGCCCATGTCTATCTGCCAGGAGTCCCTCTGGGATCTCTTCAGTAGTAGTGCTCAAGGTGTAAGCAGGCAGGACCTGTCTCCAGCTTCCTTGTCAAGCACTTGCTCCTTCATTTGAACCATCTTCTGAGTCCAGAGGAGGTTTTCTTGGCTGGCCTAAGGGACAGTTACCTTTAAAATTGCTCATTGTTCTCCATTTGCCCCTTGTGTGGTGTTGCTGTCCCCTGGGCTGTTGGGCAGGCACAGAGTGGACTCTGCTGTGTGGAGGCTGCAACATCCTCTTGTCAGGAGACAGCCTGGCAATATCCCAGAGCAAGGCTGGTTGTGAGCCTCCCATGACAGCAACAGGAGAAATCAGAATCACAGACTCATCCAGGTTGGAAAAGACCTCCAAGATCAAGTCCAGCCTTTGGCCAATCCCCACCTTTGCAACCAGACCATGGGACCACAGCACCAACCTGGCAGAGCTCAAGAAGTGTTGGCACAATGTCCTCAGGCACAGGGTGGGGTTGCTGGGGGTGCCCTGTAGGGCCACGAGCTGGGCTTTGATCATCCTTGTGGGTCCCTTCCAGCTCAGGATATTCTGTGATGGTGCTCAGTGCCACATCCAGTTGTTCCTTGGACACCTCCTGGGATGGAGAATCCAGCTCCTTCCAATCCCTGACCACCCTTTCCATGGGCAATTCCTGCTGATGTCCATACTGAGCTCCCCCTGAGGTCATTCCCTCTCCTCCTGTCCCTGCTCCGTGGTTGTCCCCTCCTGTCAGGAGCTGTGCAGAGCCACAAGGTCCCCCCTGATCCCCCTTCTCTCCAGGCTGAGCCCCTTCCCAGCTCCCTCAGCCTCTCCTCACATGATTCACTCTCCAGAGCATTATCCAGAGAAGTCCCAGTTGCCTGGAGTTCCCCAAAACTGCAGGTGAACCTGTAAAACATTCAGGCCCCTCAGCCCCTTTGGAGAGGGTTTTATTGACAGGTTTGCACTGTTTAAATAACTTACTGCAAATAAAAGCCTGAAGAACTGAAAGGCCGTGTGGGCTTGCAAAACTGAGCTTATGAAGAGCTCTCCCTCTGCCTAGAGAGGCAGGACTGGTTTGGAAAATTTTCAGTAAAAATATTAATATCTTCATGGGCAGGAATAATCTGGATTTTTCCAAATTTCTCATGAAAAGGGCTCTGGTTTTTTTATAGATATTCTTTTATCCAACAACAAAGAATTCTAAATTATATAATAGCTGAAATTAAGCTAAATATAGAGAAAGAGACATGAAGTAAAAGTGATCTAAAGCAAAACAGGATATCTTTAAACTTTAAAAGGAGAGCATTCTACTTTAGCCAAACTGCATTTTCTCCCTTTCCTCATCAGCTTTTTTTTCCTTAGAAACTTTCTGCAATTTCAACTTTTTTGGGGATGGGGAAATCTTCAAAATGCTGAAACCCTTTTCTGTCCAGAGCTCAGAGAAAGAGAGAAATCACTTTGGCTTACAGAGATGAGACAGGTAGGACATGTCCACTGCCCAAAATACTCCAAAAATCTTGTCTACAGAATGGCAAAGAGAATTAACTTCCCTCTTGCCCTTGCTGCTGGTTCATGGACTGCATTTCCAGCACTGCAGTTTTATTTGCATTTTAGCTCGATGAAGTAGCATTACAATTAGTTCTTCAGCTTTCCTGTGCGAGTTCCTTCATTCTGAGGTCAGAAAATCTTCACTCTGCTGCAAACTTTCTGAGGAAAGGGGAGGCAGCAAAGCAGGGAGCTCGTTAGCAAGGCTGGTCTATGCTTTGGATTGATTTTTTTTTCTCTAATGGCTTGATCATAACAGTTGCACTCTAATTTTTGTACAGGGTTGTTCACATTTCAGGCAATGTAAATATATACATTGGCATGCTTATTAGCTCTGCTGTTTAAATTAGGGATATTTGATAGTGTATAATAAAACCAAGTGGTCCTGTGTACCATTTGTCATGCTGAGCTTGGACTCATCTCTTTGTACTCCCACTCCACCCTTTCCAGCTTCATTATATTCCAAATGCTCCTCCTTGCTTGGAGCAAAATCAATCCTCATTTTGCATTGGGTGGAAGAGGAGAAATGTGTGCTGGGATTTTCCTCCGTGCACAGAGCTGCGTGCAGACTTAATTCTTGGTTAAAGGATAAGTGTGGGGCTTCCCCAGGGAGGGGGAGCATTGTAAGACAGCTGAGGTCATGGTCACAGCCTCAGCCCCCGTGTATTAAACTGCAGAAAGAAGGAGAAATATGAGAGGGCCCTTTGCACTTATCAGGAGAGAATACTACTGTGAATGCTTCTTCCCTGAGCCTCCAAAGCTACAGGCAAAATAGTAAATCCCCGTAGCTCTGAGAAGTTATTTTTTTATTTTTTTATCTTGTTTAATCATCTCTTCATTTCAAAACCACAGTTTCTCCCCACTGGCCCAATCTGTATTTCCCTTGCTGAGGGCTGGCCTATGTCACTGGCCAAATGCATCAGGTCTGTGTTGGAATGATTGCACTGGATGTATTTTTCTGAGGGTGGAAGTCTCTTGGTGGGATTTAAGGGATGGGATTTTACTCCACCACTTCCCTGAATGGCACTGGAATAGGCTGCTCAGGGCAACAGAGGAGTTGCTGTCCCAGGAAGGGTCCAAAAGCTGTGAGGATGTGGCCCCTGGGGACACAGGTTTGTGATGATTATAACAGTACTTGGTTCACCATTGGACTTGATGATCTTGGAGGTCTTTTCCAACCTGAATAATCCTCTCATTTATATTCACAGGACCTCAGAGAGGTTAAAAATGTGGCTTTCTAGTTCCCCTGGGAGTCAGGTGTTGATTCACCTGTACATCCTCCCTAAGGGGAGGTGAAGCAGAGATAGGAGAAGCTCAGGATAAATGTCAGAGGGCTTTGGTCCCCAGAGGTCCTCTCTGGCAGTTGCCCAGGAGCAAAGATGCCCCAGAGACTACAGGAACAGTGTGGGGAGACTCTTGGGGTGTTTGTCCTCAGGGGGTGTCCTTGGTCCTCTCCCCTTTTCTTCCCCAAAGACCAATGGCTCAGGCAAACCCTCAGAGTTTTCCTTTGAAGCTCTTGAAATTATCCAGCATTGCCAAAAGAAAGGATTTGCTGACAGTCAGAATCCTATTGGCAAACCTAGGTGGATTTATGATGTTGGGTGGAAACCAATTTGAACTATAATTTTACATGAATCTGATCCCTCTCCTGAGCCAGGCAAAACTTCATGATTCTGGCTGATTTTTCACACTCAGCTTTTGAGCACTTCTGCTCTCATTTGAGCCGAGGATGAAACTCTGGGCCTGCAATCCTGAACAACCCAAAACTTCCAGCAGATGGATACAGCTTTGTTCCCTGTTTGTCTCCAGCTCTAGGTTAGATGTCTTCAAGTCCTGGTTGCCTTTTCCTCCCCTCAAGAGCCCACATAAGCTCCACAATATAAATTGTCTGACGTGTTTAAAGCATACACCACCATCTCATGTAATAACACAATTTTTATAATTTTTTAAAGCTTTACAATGTTTCTTCCTCTACTCCTCACAGCTCCTTCCACCATTTGAGGTTTGTGGGCCCAGTGTTTGGTTCTTTGAGGGTGTCACAGGCTGGACCAGGCTCCGCTCAGTAGGACAAGAGACAATGGGTAAGAACTGATGCCCAGGAAGTTCCACCTGAACAAGAGGCAGAACTTCTTCCCTGTGCAGTGCCCAAGCCCTGAACAGGCTGCCCAGACAGGGTGTGGAGTCTCCCTCACTGCAGATATTCCAGAACCATCTGGACTCAAGCCTGTGCTCTGGGATGACCCTGCCTGAGTGGGGAGGTTGGACCAGATGACCCATTATGGTCCCTTCCACACTGACCCATCCTGGGATTCTGTGATCAGTGTGACCATGGAAAATTACTTGAGGCTTGCCCACATGCAGGCAGAAGAGTTAAGTGGGTGCAGTGAAGTTGCCTGCAGATTTTCTGCATGCTTCAGCCACTGTTTGTAAACAGGAATACACATAATAGGTTGAGAAATCAGCTCCAAAACAACAGGCATTGTTTGTGTGCTGAGTAACTCTAGTGATCTGTTAAGATCTGGAAAAAAAACATATTGTGTCCAGATGAATGTAAAACAGAGTCTCCCTGCCAAAAACCCCAACTGATACCTTGGGAAGTTCTGTAAAGATTACTTAACTTTTTTCCCTATGTTTGATTTGACTTCTGAGATTTGATGTTGTTTTTTTTGTTTTGTTGTTTTTTGGGTTTTTTTTTTCCTAATTTCAGTAAATGAATGAGACATATTATAAAAAATAATGGAATATCAAGTGAGTGTTGACTGGGTGCTCCTCTCAGTGTCATGACAGGAATGCACCAGGGTTGTGTTCACACTGCTCAGGACTAAGCCCTGCAAGCTTAGCTGGATTTTTGTTGGGCAAAGGTGGCTTTAGGCTCGATGTGTGCAGTGAAAGTGGGGCTGTGCCCATCAGAGTGGGTTTCTGCCACCCTGTCAGTGATGAGGGTGCAGAAAGGGCATTGGACAGCCTGTCCCCTTATCAGCAGGGTCTGATGTGATGAGGTGTCAAGAACCAGAGATAAGCAGTGAACTCTGCTGGTGTAATGGGAGCCCACTGGTAGCTGGTGAGGTATTATCTCTGTCTGTATCTATTTCTGCCACTGTCTATCTGGAAACTGATGGAAATTAGTCTCTAAATCAGCTGGCAGGGTACAGGAGATCTGCAGATCACCTGTGGTAAAGACACAGGTTCATACAAACTGCTCAGCTCTCATCTCTCTACTCCCTGTAATATGATGGAACATCCCAAAATTCCTTCCCTGTCCAAACCACCTCTGGGCACTGGGGCTTTGTCCTCACCTTGCTGAACAGCACAGTTGTTCTCTGCCTGAGCTGCACCTACAGCAGCTCCTTCCTCAGCTGCCTTGGTGCCTTCAGAGCCACTCAAGGTCAGTGACCATGCAAGGACAGCAGCAGCATTGTTTGTCATCTGGGGAAAGCACTTCAGTTGCTAAATGGATTTGAGTTGAGTTTGTTTTTTATCATCCTGAAATAACCACTGCTCAAACAATTGCAATTCTTCTGATGTCTTTCTGGGAAACATTTGGCTTGTTTGGCAGTGCAGTGTTGTGTAAATAAATATGTACCAAGCATCAAAGTCAAGGAGGGGAGGGTGAATTCTCAAATAATTATGTAAATAAATCCACATAGCACACTCTGATATTGGCTGCCATGTGCATTTATATTAATCAGTATGGACCTTACTGACAAGTGAATCTATCCTGCTTCATTCTCCTGAAGCTTTCAGAATTAATGCTTCATTTTGCTCTGTGTTTTGCTATAAGGGATGCAGCAGAGTGCCAGGGCTGGCTTATCTCAGCATCCCCTTCAGGTGTCTCTGGGAGGCTGAGACCAATCAAACTTTGCATAAATAAGTGCACTCGGCATGAGAGAGTTTACAAGGCTGATCCAGCACTTAAAAAAAAACACATTGGGAAAAAGTAAATAGGCTCATTTGCTGGACTGGCCTTTATTTGTCGATCTCATCTTGACCTCTTTGGGGAGGCTAAAGGACGTTCAGTGACTGTAAAGTGCAGAGGCTTTTGTGTATAGCCCCAGATGCACTTTTTCGATGCTTCATTGACAACAGCTGTAATTGAGCCAGTTTGAGTGGCTCTCGATTTTTCTTTATCCAAATAACTCATATGTTTGTCTAGGATTTGGCATCTATGCCTAATCACAGGATAAGTGAGAAAAAGCAGTTGCTCTTGCTGCTTCTGTGATCCCTCTGAAAGATGGAGCTATTGAAGGAGGTTGGAGGAAGTTGGTAAATCTTGCAGTTTGGTGATGCAGAGGTCACCTGAATTGGGAAGCTGGATCCTCCTTCATGGTTCCACCAAACCTGGGGCTGAGCACAGGCTACCCCATCCCTGAGGAAAAAGAGGGCTTGAGCAATGTGGCAGGAGGTGAAGATAAGGAATAAAATGTGAGGGTGCTCTTTAAGAAATCAGGGAAATAATGAAAACAGCAGCTTTTCATTTGTGAAGTTTAAATTATATGGCAATCAACCCTCTTGTTAAAGCCATAACGGTCAGAGTGAGGAGTAGGTGGTGGAGGAAGGAAGGGCTGTTGTCATCTCAGTCAGAGACCTGGAAAGCAGGAGCTTTACTTGTGTCTAGGGCATAAAATCACAGTAAATGGGTGAGCTGAGCTGAATACCTTACTGGTTTTTAATTAGAGACGAGATGTTGCTCTCTTGGAGAGGAAAATTGCTGCAGCACCAGTGAGGTGAATGCAGGGGTGGCTGCAAAGAAAATCAGTGGGGCAGAGGGGCCACCTTGGGACCACAGGAGTCTCGTTAAAAGAAGCTGGAATTTACCCAGCTTTCCTTTTGTTTCTTGTCAGCCTTGTGGCAGTTCCAGGTGATGCAGGGGATTGCTGGTCCCACTACAGCCAGTGAGATTATTTGCATCTGAGGAGGGCAAGCGGAATGAGCCTTCAAAGAGTAGCGTGTCATGTTTCAGTTCCGGACTGATGCAGAATAGTTTGAGAAAGACCATGTGCTCTTTTTAATGCAGATTCCTTTCATTCCTACTCTTGGCATTTTCCTTTTCTGTGGATCTGTGTATCCAGTGTACCCTAAATGTGGGCAAATTTCCTTTTAGTGTCTGAATGGGGCTACAGGGAAACCAAAGAGTGGCTCCACATCAGGAATTGCAGTAACAGGACAAGGAGTGATGGGTTCAAACTGAAAGAGGGGAAATTGAGGTGGGATATTGGGATGAAATCCTTCCCTGGGAGAGTGGGGAGGCCCTGGCACAGGGTGCCCAGAGCAGCTGTGGCTGCCCCTGGATCCCTGGCAGTGCCCAGGGCCAGGCTGGACACTGGGGCTG
>JAWWEY010000050.1:8345655-8387306 GCA_035582745.1 Loriotus luctuosus | reverse complement strand
TGGGGATGGGGATGGGGATGGGATAGCATGGGATGGGATGGGATGGGGATGGAGGGGGAGCAGCTGCCTGCCAGGGAGCGCCAGCAGCTCAGCTTCTCATCCTCAGAGAGCAGCGTGAGAGGTGACACGGCCATCATCCCCAAATGCCTTCACAGAGAGAAAATATCAGCTGCTAAAGGGCTCTTCAATCAAGCGAAGAGCGGCAGCGCAGACCCAGCCCCCAGGGGCTGCAGCAGCCGCGCCTGGATTAGGAACAAGATGCGGTTTTTAAAAACAAGAGCGATTAAGTAGCGGAATAAACGGCCCTGGGGGTGGTGGATCCCACAGCTGGCGGTGCCATCGAGCGGAGCTCTGCTCACAGCCCGGGGTGCCGCCACAGCGCTGCCAGGTCCACACCCGGGGCAGCAGAGAGGGCTCCGGGAGCCTGGGCACCACCAGGGCGGTCCCTGGCACAGCAGGGACCCAGGGAGCCCGGGCACCACCAGGATGGTCCCCGGCACAGCACAAATCTCAGGAGACCTCCCTGAGCTCAGCCCTGGGCTCAGTGTCCCGATGTGCACCAGACTCTGAGCGAGCTGCCATTGTCACCACTGCCCCATCCTGGCAGTGTCCAGGGCCGGGCTGAACAGGGTTTGGAGCACCCTGGGACGGTGCAAGGTGTCCCTGCCCCCAAGAGGCTCCCTCCTGGAACTGGGTGAGCTTTGAGGTCCCTTCCAGCCCAAACCATCCAGGATCCCATGAGCACGGGCTGTGGCACAGTGGCTTCTGTGCAAAGCGCTGAGGAGGGGCAGAGGTGAAAAGCTGGGGCGGTGGCCCATGGTACCCAGCCCTCTCCACCACTGATTTGCACAGACACAGATTTCTAAACAAAGCCAAACGATGCAATTTGCAGTGAATTCTCCCGCTGCAGCCAACTCTCCACGGGCTTGCCTCGGGGCAGGGTGCTCTGCTCCCGGGATCACGAGGTGTGGGAAAGGAGGCCGGGATAAATGGGGGTACTTTGTGAAAAGGATGAGCTGTGGCAGTAAGGCCGCTGGTTTCACATGCAAATGCCCGGCCCAGGACGGGAGGAGCAGCTGGGAGCATCGCTGGAGGATGCCATCGCCATGGCAACGGGGCGAGCGCGCTGCCGCGGATCAAGGACACGATCGCATTGTCCGAGCACCGAGGATTTTTAGCCCCGTTCCTGGGGACTGCGTGTTAATAACAGTTGCATCCTATTTATCCCGGGCCCTCATTGTGCCCGTAATGAGCTCTCCAGGTTTTCCTGGAGAGCGTTTCCTCGGAGGCGCCGCGCCAGCAGCGCGACTCCGAGTTAAGTGGTTTGCTCCGCCGGCAATTCCCTGCCATGCCCACTCGCTTTGAAACGCAGAGCAGCTGATTAACTATTAATAACAGGGCACCGACAAACCGCACGCTCTGCCCCACTTCGTGCCACTTGTTCCTGAGGCCCCCGGAGCTCTCGCTGTGGCTGCAGGGATGCTCCTCACCCTGCCACGGTGGGACTCACAATGGTCACCCCCAGCCTGCCCACTGTGCCCTGTCCTGGCACTGCCTGGTGCCCTGGGGCTGCACATGGCTGTGGTTTGGGAGAGCATCAGCTGAGGTGGATGGTGATGATGATGATGGATGACAGGGCATGGCTGTGTGTGCACACAAATCTGCCCAGTGCCCCCGAGGATAACACCACAGCCACGTGAGTAAAGCCTGGAATTACCTTCCTACTTACAGAGGGTTGGACTCAGTGATCTTGGAGGTCTTTTCCCACAAAAATGATCTCATGATTCTGTGAAATACCTTGAAAATATTACTGTGCTGTTAAATTATTTCCTGCTTAGAAGGAAACCTTGGCCTTCCCCAGCAAGGTCTGGCTCCAGGGCATCCAATCCATTGTCCCTTCGGCATCCCTGTGCCACCACAGCTGCTGAAATCTGCCATGAGACCAGGGAGCTCCATCCAAGGTGCCTGGGAGCCCAGCACAGCCCCAGGCAGGCAAAGCAAGGGTTCAGCAGCACTTTGGGAGCTCTGAGTGTCTGAGCACAGAAGCAGAACTGGATGGGGTTTGTTACGGTCCTGGGCTGTTCCCGAGCTCATTCTGTTGGATGAACATGGCCAGGGTCCTTTCTTCAGCGTTTGGGCAGGAGCACAGATGTCACCGTGCAGCAGGGAAGGTGCACAGCCCTGTTCAGAGGAGGAAGCTGTTCCTGGATGGGTGTCAGTTTTCCCCGGGTCATTTTTCCCTGGGTCACTTTTCTCCATGTCAGTTTTCCCTGTGTCCATTTCCCCTGTGTCCATTTCCCCTGTGTCCATTTTCCCTGTGTCCATTTCCCCTGTGTCACTTTTCCCTGTGTCACTTTTCCCAGCAGATCTGCTGCTCACAGCATCTCCCCAGCGTGTGGGGAGGTGGGAGGGGGTGAATCGGGGTGAGAGCATCCCCAGCTGAGCTCAGGACTGTGCTGCTGCTGGGCTGGGGGTGCTCTCACCCTGCCCCAGTCCCTCCCAGCCCGTCCTGGCTGAGCAGCAGCTGCGGTCTCTGCGCTGCCGCGTTAAATCCCAGCGGCTGCTGCGGCCCTGAGGATGAGGGATCAGCCATCCAAACCCGCAGGAGCAGGGGCTGCCAAGCCCAGCTCTGCAGCCACTCGCCCTCTGTGCAGCCCAGCTGCTCCCAGACCCTGGCATTTACCACCTCTGCCAGGGCACAGCTGCCCTCTCCAGGAAGAAATTTCTCCTGATGCCCAACCTGAATGTCCCCTGGCACAGCTTCAGGCCGTGTCCTCTTGTCCTGTCAGATTTCGTCGTGTTCAGAGCAGCTCCCCATGCCAGCCATCACCACAGTGCAGTGTGACTCTCCCAGGCACAGGAACCGGGCAGCAGCCCTGGTTTTCATTCAGCTGCTGCCATGAGTGCCATCCCTGCTCAGCATCCCCAGCTCCCCACTCCCTGAGCAGCCCACGCCAGCCGTGGCAAACAACCCGACCCTTCAAACACTCACAGAAGTTCTCTTTTCTTCTTTAACCAACAACCACTGTCACTAAACCCCCTTTCTGCTTAATGCAGCTCTGCATCAAAACACCTCGGAGGCAATTCGTTTATACCAGGAGAACTTCTGAGGCTGGAATTTTCCCTGATGGCACTGCTGGAAGGCTACAGCAGCCCAGCAGGTCAGCCAGTTGAAAGCAGTGTTTCATCTGGCAATTTATTCAAATAAATCTTTCAAAACATGAAATAAGCCATAAAGATGGAGACTGTCAAAGGCTGCAGTGGCTGAGCTCCCGAGTGGAATGACCAAGCAGGAGCAGCAGCTGTGGGACCCCAGCCCAGCTCCCCGTGCTGGGGACGGGCTGGTCCAGGAGGGGCTCAGCAGGTAACAGTGACGGCTTAACCACGGAAAGGTGGTTCTGTTAATTGCTGTCATTACATGTGCAATGATCTGGGTGCCCAGGAGGTGTGCAAAGTCACCAGCACCGGGTGGGGGTTTGGAACCGCCCGGGTGTGAGCTCAGCCGAGGCAGCGCAGCCCCAGGCGGCTGAGGGGAACTCCAGCCCGAGGGAAGGGTTCCCTGCCGCTGTCGGGGTGAAGGAGGAGCTGAACCCAGAGGCCAGGCGTGCTCTGGGGAAGAAGAGCCCCTTTGTGGCGGGCACACCGCGGGCATTGTCTGCCGGCCCCCGCAGCCGTGCCCGGGAGAGCTGCCCCGCTGGGCAGGGGCTGCTGTGCCAACAACACAGCCAGGCTCGCCCTGCCAACGCCCTGCCAACACCCTCAGCCCCTGCCCTCCTCACCAGCCCCACCGAGGCAGAGCAGAAATGATGGAGACTGAGTAATCACAGGTTTGGGTTGCAAGGGGCCTCAAAGCCCCTCTCATCCCAGCCCTGAGCTCCCATCCCACCTTTCACCATCCCAGGCTGCTCCAAGCCTCATCCAAAGCCAAACTTTGGACACTTCCAGGGATGCAGGTGCAGCCACAGCATCTCTGGGACCCCGTGCCAGGGCCTGCCCACCCTCACAAGGAACAATTTCTTCCCAATATCCCACCTAAGCCCACCCTCTGCCAGGGAGCACACATCAGATCCTTAATACTTAAGTAGGATCCACTGTGCAATTCCAAAATTCCCAGCCTCATCCAAATCTGAAGGAAACGGTTTTGTTAAAACCAGTCAAGTTGACCTTGACTGGGCTCCTGCTTCATCAAAAATACTGAATTTTGGAGGAGCAGAGAGCAGGTAGCTGCATTTTGTGCTTGCTCTGCATCCCTGCCTGCTGCCGGGGATGGAACTGGCTGCTCAGGGGAAACCAGGGAACAAAGGTTAATCCAGCAGCTGAGGTGCTGATGCTGCTGTGAAGATTACAGGCCTGGCAGGGTCTGTGGGCCTGGCTCTTCTTTCGGGGATCCCCCAAAATGAAAAGCTGCTTTGAACATTCTGGAATGGTTGTGCCTTAGCCCGGATCTCACTGCGGGGATCTGACGGCTCCAGCCCATTTCTGCAGCAGCCCCACTGTGCAGGGGCTTTGGGACCTGCACCTCGGGGGAGCTGTGTCCCTTCTTCATCCCCCCTCAGCGGGGATCTACCCCTGCCCACGTGTGGCAGACTCCTGCAGGGTTATCCCTGCTCCTGCTCCCCACCACATGGTACAGCACGGCATGGCATGGCACAGCACGGCATGGCACGGCTTCTGTGTGCTGGGCACGGCTTCTGTGTGCTGGGCACGGCTTCCCCGTGCCAAGAACAGCTTCCCCGTGCTGGCCAGGCGGCTCTGCTGATGCCCATTAGCTCTAATGGGAAGCTACAGAGCCATTCCTTCCCAGCAGGGCTGATGGGCACGGCAGGGATAACAATGTGGGCACCTCGGCCGAGCCGCAGCGGCTGCCCAGCGGCTCAGGAGCCAGCAGGGTCACGAGCCACGGCCTCACTCCCTGCTCATTCCCCAGGAGACAGCGCTGCATGAGTCTGTGCATGGGCTGGGGAGGCAGCTCCTTACAGCAGCATGATGCAGGCTGAGCGCTGGAGCACAGAGACACCTCCTGGGGCAGTTCTGGGGCAGCTCTGGGGCAGCTCTGGGGCAGTTCTGGGGCAGTTCTGGGGCAGCCCTGGGGCAGTTCTGAGGTAACCCTGGGGCAGCCCTGGGGCAGCTCTGGGGCAGTTCTGGGGCAGCCCTGGGGCAGCTCTGGGGCAGCTCTGGGGCAGCTCTGGGGCAGCCTGGCAAGGTCTCCCCCTGGCACGGGTAGCACTGCACCCTGCAGCCTCCTGCAGATCGCAGCTGTGGAGTTCTCTGGCCCTGGGAGAGCCCTCTGGGCAGCTGGAGGGAGGAATGCAGGCAGAGAAACACAAAGGGAGCACTCTTCCCACTCCAGCATCCTGCTCCAGCATCCTGCTCCAGTACCCACTCCAGAATCCCACTCCAGTACCACTCCAGTACCCAATCTAGCATCCCACTGCAGCATCCCATTCCAGTACCACTCCAGCATCCCACTGCAGCATCCCACTCCAGTACCCACTCTGCCATCCCGCTCTGCCATCCCAGCTCCTTCCCACCGTCCAGGCAGCAGAATGGAGACTCTTTGTTCACTTGTTCCACACGACTCACCTTCACTCCCAGTTAGCCCCCTGCACCTACTGGGTCAGGAAAGGATTTTCACGTTTCTCTCCCCCCACAAACACAGGAGGCGCTTCCCACGCTCAGGATCGAGCCCAGCCCGCTCTCTGGAGCAGTTTGCAAAGCCTGACTCCCGATCCTCCCCGAACATCTTGGATTCTGAACAGAAACTTGCTTGTTTCTGGGTCTGCTTTGAAGTGCGGGTTGCACAGAAGCCGTTAGCAGCATGAGAATGAGGATTGTGTAACGATTGCTCCTGGAGATAGCGCTCTGCAGGGGCTGCCAGCCGGGAGCACTGGCACCGATGGAATTGGCAGTGCAGGAGCCCAGCCTTGGGAATTTTTTTGTAAGTGTTAGTATTTCATAATAAAGATGGTGATTACTAATCCTAGGAAAATAAAGCGGCTGAAGAGGCTTCCTGGTCTGATCTGGGCCCGCAGCAGCCCGGCCTGGCTGGGGGCTGGCACTGCTGCTTGGCAGGCTGAGCCGGAGCCTGCTCACACCCAGCACCCCGGGGCACTGGCAAGGGCTCCAGGGTGCAAACCCAGAGAATGTTTCCTGCTTCTCCTTCTTCTTCTCCACACACTCAGTACCCTCACCCCAGGAGTGGGACCCTGCACTCTCAGCCCTTTTCTTCTCCCCCTCCCCATTCCAGAAGCAAACCCAGACCCTCAGTTTTCCCTCCCCACATCATTTCCCTTTGCTGCCCTGGTTTGCACAGCCCTTTTTACCTCTCTTCCCTCAGTCCTGTGGTGTTCCCTCCGTGCCCCGAGTGCCGCCCTGTGCCCTGCTCTGAGTGCCATGCTGTGCCCCCCAGGGGTGCCCCCTGCAGGGGTGCCACCGTGCCCATCCTGGGTGGGACATGCTGGGCTCGGAGCTGTGCTGGTGAGCCCGGAGCTCTCTGCAGCTGGACACCAGCAGGGAGCAGCTCCTCTCTCCAGCATTCCCCACCCCGGGCCATCTGCAACTTTCTGGACTGTGGTTGCTGGCTTTGTCCTGGTTTTGTCCTGGTTTTGTCCTGGTTTGGTCCTGGTTTTGTCCTGGTTTGGTCCTGGTTTTGTCCTGGTTTGGTCCTGGTTTGGTCCTGGTTTTGGGATCAGCTGCCAGCCCAGCTGTGGCAACAGCTCCCAGAACAAACCCTGGCCCCAATTCACCAAGGGGTCTGGCTTATATGGGGAGAAGCCATGTGGGGAACTGGGCAGCAGTGCCAGAACCCTCACCCTGCAGCAGGGCAGGTGCTGGCACTCCCCCTCGAGGGGCTCCATGGCACGGGGCCTGGCAGAGGAGGGGCACTGCCATGGAGGGGCAGCCTTGGCTCCCACGGTGGGCTCTGCCAGGGCTCTGTGCCCCCTCAGGGTCCCTCCTGCAGCAGAACAACCTCTGCCCCCCTGAGCCCCGTGCCAGCAGTGCCCCATCCCCGAGGCACACAGCCCCCGAGCAGCGGGCATTAATTATTGAAGCCTCTCGTTAAACATTGAGATCACTGCTGAGGGGACAGCCACGTCAGCAGCAGCTCTGCAGCTGCACAGCTGCCTGGGCACCGGCCTTGCTCTCAGTGCCAGGGCATCCCAGCTCCCCCGTGCCACAGACATCTTTCATGAAAATCCTTTCCTTAGCATTTTTCCTCCTGAGAAGCTGAGAGGCCTCAGGAACAGAATGTAACCAATGGTTATCTGCTGCTGTGGAATGCAACAGGTGCATCTGGGATTAGCCCACGTTAGATGTTTGTAGTTAATGGCCAATCACAGTCAGCTGCCTCACACACAGAGTCTGAGCTACAAATTTTATCATTCTTTCTTTTTCTATTCTTACCCAGCCTTCTGATGAAACCTTTCCTTCTATTCTTTCAGTACAGTTTTAATGTAATATCTATCATAAAATAATAAATCAGCCTTCTGAAACATGGAGTCAGATGCTCATCCCTTCCCCAATCCAAGAACCCTGTGAGCACGGTCACAGCCCCGTGCCCAAGCTGGCTGGGGGATGCAGCAGCACAGCCTGGAGGGCAGGGCAGCCTGGAGAGGGCTGGCTGGGGGCCCTGGGGCTCCTGGGGACAAACAGCAGCATTGTCACACCGTGCACTGTCCCTTGTTCCCCATGCCCTGTCCCTTGGCGAGGGCAGGACGGGCAGGTGGCACCACAGGTGTGGCAGCAGCACAGGTGTGGCACAGCAGGTGTGGCAGCAGCACGGGTGTGGCACTGCAGGTGTGGCAGCAGCACAGGTGTGGCAGCACAGGTGTGGCACTGCAGGTGTGGCAGCAGCACGGGTGTGGCAGCGATTCCTCGAAAGCCGCTCGCCAGACACCCACGGAGAGGGCCTGGCTCCGAGGGCAGGACTGGGGCTGGCACCTCGCTCAGCCTGGCACTGCATCCCCGCTCCTGTGCCAGCAGCTGCAGCCTCTGTCCCTGCCAGCCCACCCTTCCTGCCCCTGCTGAGCTCCCTCCAGGCCCTGCTCCCACAGCCCCCTGCCTCATCCCCCTCCTGAAATCACTCCTTGCTCCCACCCTGCACACCTCCAAAACCTCACACGGCCCAGGGCACCTCGGCTTTCACCTGTCCTGCCTTCCAGGATATTGCCTGTCCCTGTCCCTGCATCAGGACACCCTGTGAGGGTGGGCAGCCCTGGCACAGGTGCCCAAAGCAGCTGGGGCTGCCCCCGGATCCCTGGCAGTGCCCAAGGCCAGGCTGGACAGGGCTGGGAGCAGCCTGGGACAGTGGGAGGTGTCCCTGCCCATGGCACTGGGGTTGGAAATAGATGACCTTTGAGGTCTCTTCCAGTCCAGTCCATTCTGAGACCCCATGATTCCATGCAATGCAATCAGCCATCCCAGGATTTATGTTAGAAGCTGCTTTTCCACATTCTGCTATGAATTTGGGTCACTGAAACCCACAAACACCAGCTTCGATAAAACACAGCCATTCTGAGATGACTGAAGTCCCCCTGCATCAGGGGCTTCTCTTTGCAGATGTGGTGCTGGAATCTATGCTCAAAGTGACCTAGAATTTTGTTTTAAGCGTCGATGTCGTCTCCGTGTTCTCGTTGTTTAGAGCCACAAGGTGGCATTGCAGATTAAAGGGAAAACAGCTCTTGTTGTGCAGGGACGCGGGGGGGAGGTGGGAGACTTGGGAAAAAAAATAAAAAATCATACAGCCAGGTTGAAATTCCTTCTAGGTCTTGGAGAGATGCAAGGAAGAGTTCTGCTCTCAGCTCCCAGGGCTGCAGTTTGGATGGCAGCGAGTGGGATGTTTGCTGTGTTATGGTCATGAGGTGTTTCAGCTGATTCTGCATCTGCAAATGCCTCGGAGCTGTTCCTGCCCTGCCCTGGGAGCTGATGCAGCCTCAAAGCTGTGACAAGGGTGATGGTGGCACCTCGCAGCCTCTTTTGTTTCAGTTTGTGTGTTTAAATCCTGAAGAAAACTCATTTCTTTCTCCCCCATCCTCCTGCTCCCCCTCCTCCAGTCACATTTCCCTTGGTTTCCATGCATGCACAATTTTGGCTCAAACAGGGCTTCTCTGGAAGGATTGACCCACTCTAGAGAGTGAAGTTAAACCCTCTAACAAAGGTTTGGGTCTCAACAAAGCTTTAAGGGCTATTTATTTGTTTTCTTGCAGAGAGGAAGGTGAACTGAGCTTGCTGTAGCTGGACCTTCTCTGTACTTTCCAGGTTTTTCTGTGATCCAGGGCTCAGCCTTTTATGTTCAGGGCAAGAAGACTCAGAGCAGGATATTCAAAGAGTTTTGCTCCTCTGAGTCAGGACGAAATAATAAGGCATTTAGGAGATCTGAGTGAATCCTTAGGAAGCCTGTTCTGCCCCCCAAAAAAGATACCAAGTTTCTCACTCTGGAAATACTTCTTACAATCAGAATGGGCTTCACTGTTTTATTTCCCTGTCTCTTGCTATTACAAATTCCTGTCCCAGGAATTTTCTGGTTTTTCCTCCATCCCCTCTATGTTGCTGTGATATAAATGCTGAATTTCTGATAGATCCTTCCTTGTCCCAGCTCTTATCAGTGCTTGTTGCCTTTGTCTGTATATGCTTTCCATGTAAACCAGGAGAAGTAGCTCTGCTGGAAGATGGATCTTCCCAGCAGTGGAAAAAAGTGCTAAATGGAGTGGGGGAGCACCCAGCCAGCAAAGGAAAATCTTACCTGTTTTGGAAAGACAGTGAAAATAATTTTATTTTTACCTCTGCTTTGGAGAAGGAGCAAAAGGCAGAGGAAATAAAAAAAGCTTGCTCAAAACCCACTAGAAGTGTTTGTTAGGGAATTTTGCAGACAAATGGAGGGTAATTGACAGTGTTTAACTGTCAAGGCAAGAGAAATACCCAGTTCTAACTTTTTTCTAAGAAGGAGGAAAACAGCAAAAATTTTTCACCAACATTAACCTGCACATGACAGCAGAGAAAAACACCATGAAGTTTTGCTTGGACAGTTTTCACCTGGTTGAGAAAGCTAGGGCACATAAATACATATAGATTCAGATATACACATGCACACACGTGTGTGCATAGGAGTTTCTGGATATATTTGACAAGTCTGATTCCATTTGTGACCAGCTTTTTTTCAGAACCCTTTCTGAAAAATATTCTGGGTGTCTTAAACCTTGTTTACTTTGCCAAACTGTCCATAATTCCATCCCAGTTTTCCCTGCCTGTCTGCCTCAGGGTTACTGCACAGGGTGGGAAGGCTCTTGCACACTCCAGCTGTCCCCAGGCTGGGAAACAGCTCCTAGAGACTGTGGTGAGGTGGCCACAAAAAGTGTGCAAAAATGCTGTTGGTTTAGATGGCGTGGGAAATGCTCTTCTTGACCAGATTCTTACTGTGTGAACAGCAAATCCTGCCCAGAATGTTCCTGTGCCTCCTTTCTGGACAGGGGTGATGCTGCTCGGCTCTTCAGGCAGGACAGTTTATTCCTGCCTGAGCAGACACTGTCTCCCACTCTGTGGAAAGCATGGCCAGACTTGGACTGGGAGGCCTGATGGAATATAAACACTTGATGTTTATTAAATATTGTGAATATTCGGCCCCACAATGTAAATAAGTAGTTGGCATTTTGATTTCTAGGACGATTGACCACGATAGAAAAGCGTGAGCCTAATGAGAGAACATCCAATTCTTTTAGGATCATTTCAAAAGGTGTTCATGCTCCTTCTGCATGCTGAGGACGTCTGGGTGGAAGCCAACTCCTAAATGATAGGGGTTAGGATGAGGCTAGCAAGAAAGCTCCTCTCACCAAGGTTATTTCATAACTGCCTACTGCAGAGTTTCACATTTGCCACTGGAGCAGCTGGTGCTGGCTCACCTCATCTGTCAGGCAGGGAGCCGAAGGAGATGTATTGCTGGACTGACCCCAATAGTGAATCCGATGTTCTTGGCTTTTTTTTTTTTTTCACTCTCCCGACCTGAAGGGAGAAGTGAACCTTTTGAAAAAGAAAAGTTTATGCATAAAAAATTCTGTGCAGTGCACATTTCCGGATGAATGTTCAGGCCAGCATTACTTAATGCTGAAATCAAAGCTTTGGGGATTCATGGACATTTCCAAGGCTGCTGTGATACTGCAACCCCTGTGTATAACCTCATGCTTAACACAGGGCTTTTATTCACCTTGAAGTTCTCTTTTGTTCTTCAATCAGCTCTCTTCTGGAAAGAGAGGGGCGAAGCAGTAATAAGATTTAGCAGGATCTCTGGAGATGAACAGATGCAAGCCCAGCTCTCCTGGAACAGAGACCTTTATTACAATGTTTGTATTCCAGAGGAGGTGGTCAAGGAAAATTTGGGACAGGATGAATGTTTTCTGTGGAGAAGAGATGCTGTTTAAACTACCATCTGTGTGTAACTTACATTGCAGTAGGAAAACAAAATTTGCTGCATCCTGGAGAAAATTATGTGAATGTGTTTGGTAGAAGTTGTCCAGTAATGCTGGGAGCACCTCGGGGCAGTCTCAGCCTTGCTGAATTCCCAGGGACTGCCCTCTTAATGGGAAAGTTGTGCCTCTGCTCCAGGGGATTGTTGAACAACACATGGTCTTGCTGGGTGTCACAGAGGTTCAGACGTGTTCTGCTGCAGAATGAGATCACAAACCAGATTGCTTTTCTCTTTTCCATCCTTTTATTTCCAAAGAGGATCTTTGCTCTTTTCCCCCACTCCCCAGCCCAATAGGCTCTGTGGTGGCTGTCAGGACATTGACATATCACGGTGAACTCTTGAATTCAGGTGTTTTCTGCAAACCTGACAGATCTTCAACCTGCCCAAATTTGAGTATTGTAATTGCTCAGCTACTGTTGCTTAATGTGAATGCAGGGGCAGGAAGGAACATCTCTCTGCTTCTGCAGAACCTCAGGAAAGTAGCTTTGGTTTTGACAAATTGGTATTTTCTTTCAAATATTTCTAGTGAATGTTGCAGAGGTCAGATGTTAAGGCCTTCCTCTGGAATGGAAGTTTGAAAGATTTATGTTGGTCTTCAAATCCATAACCTGCTGACACACTACAAAGGCCTGAGATGGCTGCCAATACCTCAGCACATTTTCAAAGCACAAACAGTGGCTTTAGTCATCATTAAGTTGCATGAATCAGACCATTCTTCCTTGGGCAGTCCTCCTGCAGAGGAATTTTGTTTAAGTTTCTATTGTGCATCTGCTGTTCATGCTTTCATATGGGAACAATTTTTTCATGTGCATCAGAGAGGGGTGAGTAAGGGAACAGTGACACATTGACCTCAGAAGCTCTCAGGGAATTTTCTAGAGCCTTGGCCTGCCTGCAGGAGGGGGTTTTGTGGGTTTGCTCCACTCTGTGCTTGTTCCTCTGCTTCTCCTGTGTGCAGTCCCTCTGATCCACCATCCCTGTGGGGGTTTGGGAACACAGACAAGCCTGCACAGTAAAAACCCACAGGTATTTTGAAGGTGAGTGATGAGCAGAGGAGAGTTGATGGCTAGAACTTCATGCCATTGCAGGTTTTGTCCTTCCTGCTGTGTAGGTGCAAAGGAATAGCCTCTCATCCCCTCTTAAATTGGCAATTTCTGGTCTTGCTAGATTCACTTCAAGTTTGCAGGCAGAGAAAACTTTCTTCCTTAGCGAGAAACCAGAAGTCTCCAAGGCCCTGCTGATGCTCTCTTGAGAAGAAAGTTTCATTCCCATGGTGTGAGATGAAGCTCCTGTTGGCATTTGAGATGTCTCTGCCCATGAACTCTCCTCTCTCCCTCAGGCACCTGTTCAGCTGCTGGTACTGAGCTCCTGCTCAGGCACTTTGGTGAGCAGAACACATTGTTCAAAACTCCTCTCCCCTCCTTCCTGTGCAAGCTTCAGTTGACTAAAAAAGCTGTTTATTCCCACTTGTTGTGGTGGAAATCAGGGCAGAACCAGTCCAGAGGAGATCTGGCTGTGCACATCCAGCTGGCTGGGACTGGACTGGGAGGAGCATGGGGAAGCAGCACTCTTTGGGTAGTGGCAGGTTCAGCTCAGGAATCTCAGATGGACAAGAGTTACTCTGAGGTTAATAACTCTTGGGTAGGAAAGCCTTGAGGGAAGGAAAACCTGCATCTACTTTGGACCAAAACTATAGAAATTTGAAATTTTTCATGGAAGACAATTGCTCCCATTTTACTTCCTCCTCTCCATCTGTTTAAGTATTGGAGTGAAATGGAAACAAGCAGGAAAGCTCCTGACTGGTCCTTAAGAAACTAAGCAGGAGCTGACAGCAGGGAAATTGTGGGGTGACAGCTGAACCAGAGGCTAAATCATTTACTCCTCAGCTTAGAATTCTGAGCTGAGGCATAGGCTTGGCTGTACAGGAGCATGAAATCTTTTATTTGATTTTCCCCTTGATTTTGCCCATATAATTTAAGAATTACAATTAGGAAACACAATAACTGTTCTTGCACACTTCACTGAATAATTGCCATTAGCTCAATATCACCCATTTCTCCTGTATTTGATACTCCACATCTTTAGAGTGGAGACTTTGGGCTCTCTCCCTCTTTGCTTCCTTGCTCTTTCCAGTGCTCATGGCTCATGTGGGACAGGCAGAGCTGTGTTGTTGTTTGTAGTCCCAGATCCCCAGAGCAGGATTTTTTGGGAGCTAGTCATGACCGCAAACCTTGAGGCCTCTGAGTGACCCCATTTACAATCCAGGGATGTTCTCAGAACTTCCTAGGCCACAAGACACCCAGATACATCCCTGAGCTGATGACTGCCCAGCCAGTGGCTGCTGTTGGATGGCTGAGTTCACCCTCACAGCTCTGCCTGGAGGAATATGGGATTGTTCATATGGGTGAGTGCTCTTGTGGTGAGCAAGGCTCTTTTTGGAATGGCCAGTGCATGAGAAGATCTCCTCTCCTCTCTCTCCCCTCCCACTGACCTTCCCCAACGTGTCCTTGACTAAATATGTAGTGTTTGCACACAAAAGGAAGGAATTTAGGAGTATGTGAAGTACTTGCAATTAAATGTCACGCCAGCCACATGTGGGTTTGCTGCTCCAAATTCAGCTCAAATAAATGGAAAGGATTACAAAATGAGGGAACAACTTGGGTCAACCTGGAGTGTTAAACAAAATATGTTTTCCTTCAGTAGCATCCAGGAGTGTGTGGTGCATTTTGCCAAAGAGAGAAGACAGTGTGGAGTCTAAGTCAGGGGCTCAGGTGAGGCTTAACCTACACAGGCCTAAGTAAGTTGCTTCATGAGCCTTGCTAGTTCTGGTGCTTGAAATTAGTTTCTCCTTGCTTTCTTTGGCCTGTGGTGCTGCAGAGAAGGGAATGTTTTCCATGCTGTGACAGGACAAGGAGGCATGAAGGTAAGAGTTGGAAGTGAGGTCATGGCTCAGGCTCACTTAAGGGAAATCAGGCAGAGGATTCATGTTCACCTTGAGCCTTCACTAAGCCAGGCTTAGGGGGCTCTCAGCTCTTTAAGATATTTAGGATTATTTCCTCATGCTGGACCATACAATCAATGAGATGTCCCCATATGTGAGGTTTTATTTCCACCTCTCCCAGGGAGATGAGTGGTTCCTCACTGAACTCACTCACATCTCTGACATTCCTGTGATCTAGAAATCAATTTAATCTCCTGTTAAGGAAACCTTCCACTGGTTTTAATTGGGAATTGCTCTGTCCTGGTAGAACCGCTCCACTTATTTTGTGAGCCAAAAAGCTCCAGCAAACCTGACACAGCTCTGTTGTCTTCTTGGAGGGGTTTGGTGGCATTAACTGATGGAGGAAGGACGTGTGCCTTTTCCTGAAAAGCTGAGGAGAATTATTTGCTCTCTCTATCAGCAATGCCATTGCCTTTCCCAGTCAACTACTGCCAGCTGTGGAAGGCACGTTCCCTCCTGCCAGCCACTCATTGTGCTTTTGCAGTAGGAAGAGGGGGGATGAAAGAAGGGGGGATCTTAATTGAAAAAATAGGCCTGGGGCTTCAGGGACATAACAAAGTCAGTGGGAGTGTGTGAACAGCAATTTATTTTGTCAGTTCAAGTTACAGTCTTTCTGACATGTGAAAATTGCAGATGCCAGTTTCTCAATGTGTCACTGTGACACACAGCATCCCAAATAAATAATGAAACTCTGGACTTGGTTTACAGAGCTTCGGAAAGCCCGAAGAAATGGGATAAAAAAATTGACAGATAAATTGAGAGAGTTTTCTTTGACATAGGGGGCATGATCTTAGTTCAGCCTTTCACAAGATGATCTTCATACCTTTCATTGCTTCAGCAGAGTGTTCCTTTCCTCAGTGTGGTCTTCATAGAGTTTATGGCCTTCACAGCCTCTTTGGGCTTTGAAAATAGAGCTGTTTTCATGAAGAATCAAACAAACCTTTTCCCTTGAAACTGCAGAGGATTGGATAACGTGTGGCTGAAGTGCTGATCTGAGACTGAGTAGATCACCAAAGCAACTTGTTAAGGCTAGGGTCCAATTAGGAAATTACCTGTTAACCTGACTGCCTACAAGCCTTTTAAATGTTCCATTGTTCTTCACCTGTTAAATTGGAGTGATGATGATATTTAAATCTCCTGTGTTTTCTGACTTAGTTTAAATCTTTTAGAAGGAGCTCTCCTTTCCACGTATTTCTACAGCACTTAATATAACTTGGTTCAGCCTTTATTATGGTATCCATTTATTATAGCAGTAAAATCTCATTTTGTGCAGATCAAGTAGTTTCTATTAATGTTTGTTCATTGGGCTTACAGAAGTAGACAAATGGCCATTAATGATCAGGGGACCAAGTCAGAAACATAAAGAGTTTATTAAAAGTTCAATTAGAAAGAAACTGTTCTGCAGAGACCTTTAGCAAGAGTCTGAGTGGCAGCAAAGACATTAGAAATCCTTAATAACGTGGCAAAGATGTGAATGCTTTCCAATCCCATTTCCCCAGTTAATCTGGTTTAGTCAGCAGGGTGGTCAGACAGAACGCTGATTTCTGAGGAAATCCTGAAAAATTAGGCTTGTTTTATCTAAGAGAAAAAAAAGAAGAAAGAATATGACAAGCCTTCAAATGCATAAAAACCTTGTACATGCAAGAAAAAACGTGTTATCTTTGGAGAAGAAGAACAGGGCAGAAAGCTGCAGATTTAAATTGCAGGGAGGTCTGTGTCCAGAAGCTGATGGAGGCATCACCAAGGCCAGTGAGGGTGAGAGCTGATGCTTTACCTGCAGCACATGGTCCTGGCAGGCTGGAGTGAAATGGAAAATACTGTCCAGCCAATCCTTGCACTAAAGCAGCATCTAAAAGAGAAATGCTAATAATTTTGCACAAATTCTTGCTAAATAAGAAGAATTGCTAAAAATTGCACAAGAAATGCTAATAATTTTGCACAGTATTTCGAGAGGCTGAAAGTCAATGCAGGCAGGAAGGTTCATCTGGGTTCATGACTTTGGAGGAAGTGTTAAGCTGGCACTTCTCACCAGCAGGTAGGTTGTGCCCAGGAGTGTTTGCTGGTGAAAGAGGATCCTCCTGCTCGTGGAACAGGACATTACCTTCAGCTGCACTGCTCTGTCTTGTCATGTAAACTTAAAAATAGGGGACAGATCCTCAGGAATTCAAAGCCAAACTGCCCTTCTTGTGCAGCAGCCAAGGCCAAAAGTAGAAATGTGAAACAGGCTGGAGAGGGATGAGCGCCTGGTGACAGATGGGTGAGCTCAGCCCGTACACTTCCCAGGGCACGGTTAAATCTGAGTTCTTTTCCATGGAGAAGCATCAGTTGACTTTGCACCAGTGCTCTAAGGGGAAGCACTGCACTGCCCTCCTCACACTTTGGAGACAACCCTCTCTGTTTCCTTGGGAACTACGGAAAGGAGATGAATTAGGCTGCGAAGACTTTGACTTCGTCCACAGCTGCCCTGGTCACACTCTTCTGAGAGCTTCCCTGGCTGCACAGACTTGGAGAGAGCTGATGCAGTTCCTTGAGAGCCCACTTACCCTGATCTTAGCTCAGTGCTTGTCTGTCCTCTCAGAACATGCGTCACTGCACACGGTAATTATGAGGAGAGCTGAACTGCCAGGGAAGGATGATTGCATCATTAAGCCACTGGAACAGGAATAACTAATTCTGCTCTTAACTCTTCATGTAACCCTGGTTATGACACTGAAGATCAGTTTTCTCATCTAAAAGGAATTTTTTTCCTTCCTTATTCATTTTATTTTATTGCATAATGTTGCTGTGTCAATTATGTTTTGAAAGGACAGAGCTGTAAGGAAGTTGTGTTTGTGGCACCACTTGTGAGGATCACATTCAAACTGGGATTTGTGCTAATACTAGAAATTTCCTACACTAAGAATATTAATTTCAGTAATGATGTTTGTAATAAAAAATATCTACAAGGGTTTGGGAGATTAATCACAACAGAAACCTCTTAAAGAAAATCTGTAGTGAACAGTAGAACCTGGTCCATTCTTTGTGTGAATTTGCAACCCCGACATCTCTTACTGAGTATTCTGGCAAGCTCATAGCACTTTCAAGGAAAGATTTAACAGCCAAGCTAGAGCACACATCTCATGTTGCTTTTAGTTTATTATTATTGCAAAATGCACTATTGAACACTTACGAGTGCATCGCAAAATAAAATGCTGGGGAATTACAAATGAATTTTGCTCTTAAGATGAATGAGTCTGTGATTTAGAAGCTTTGACATCAATAGCACTGATGCTTTCATAGTAAAAAGGACTGTAGTTGTCAGATTTTCCTTCTACTTTGGGAGTGTTGGCACAATTTTTAGAAAGTAAGTTTTGGTGAGATTCTTAGTAATCCTTTTCCCAAAAAGTTCAGCTAGCTATGAAATAAGAATGGCTTTGTTCTTTTTCATCCTTGCTTATTTTTCTTCTTCTAGATCTGATGTTTTTTTTTATGAAGTCAACCTTTTTCTACCTCTGCTTCTTCCTCCCACAGCCCACCTCTCATGGACAAAATTCTACAGACCCCTGGGACTCTGTTACCCATCAATTCCCTTGGCACAAACTCCTTTGTCCATGGAAGTTCCATTTTTTGTGTGTGTCACATCATAAAAAACTATTTGTGTTATGCAAAACTGTCACAGCAGAGGAGCCAAGTCATTCCTTTCAAATTCACACTGCAGAGCAATAGGGTGGGTTTTTCCCTTAAATATTTCAGACAGTGCTTTTATCAAAATGGGTCATTCTTCTGTCTAATCAGCATGAGCTCCTGGCCATGACCAGTTCTAGGTGCAAGAACTGCTGCAGTGGGCAGTAATGGATTAAATATGTCCACTGTGAAAGATTCTTCCTTAATTGCATTAGTTTGAGGTTTATTTTATGCTTGAAATGTGGCGCTGAGCCAAAGAGACCACAATCCACCTTCCTTTCCAAGGTCCGAGCACCAAGCAGTATCCCTTTACAAGAAGGGTGCTTAAGTGCTTTTCTGAATCAAAGCCTGAGTCAGTGCTTTAATGTACTCTGTTCATGCTTGGAAATGGCTTATATTCCACTGAGCAAATTTCCTTTAAAGAAGCTAAGCCTACTACAGTGTCTGAAGAATTCAATGTCACACTGAAAACTTATCCCCCAGATCTGTGTCCGAAGAGATCCTGCCTAATGGATGCTGCCTGTTGCTTACTGCCATGCAGCATTCCTGCTCCAAGCACTGAAACAGTCTGTTCTCTCTCCAGGCAATGTGACAGATTTTTCTCTGGTCACCTCTGGTGTTTTACATTTATATTCAAGGTTCTAGGGAAGGTCACTCCAGTGGAGCATCAGTAGCATCTCCATATCTGTGATCTCATACATAGATTTGAGGCTGGCTCTAAGGCAGGAGCACAATAGGACTCAGAAAGTTTAGGCAGAAACTTTAGGCAGAAAGTTTAGGCAGCTGTTTCATGGAGGAATCATAGAATATGTGGAGTTGGAAGGACCCATAAGGATCATTCAGTCCAACTCTCTGCTCCTCCCAGGACTGCCTAGGGGAATCATAGAATGGTTTGGGTTGGAAGGAACCTCAATGATAATCTGGTTCCACCCTCTGCCATGGTCAGGAACACCTTCCTGTATCTCAGACTGATCCAGGCCTGTCCAGCCTGGCCTTGGACATGTCTGGCTATGGGGCAGCCACAGCTTCTCTGGGCACCCTGTGCCAGGGCATCACCAGCCTGACATGAAAAATTTCTTCCTGATCTCTAATCTAACCCTGCCCTCTGACAGTTTGAAGCCATTCCCCTTGTCCTCTCACTATAGGCTCTCATCAATAGTCTTTCTCCATGTTTTTTCCTGGCCTCCTTAGATAAGAGCACCATCCAAGATGCTCCTTGACCCTTGGGCAGGGTGGGTGCTGTGGAGAGACTGTTCCAGGGGTCAACCACTCTTTCCCTAATGTCTGCTCTGAACTTCCCGAGATGCAGCTCCACTCTCTTTTCTCATGTCCTCTTGCTGGCTCCCAGAGGGGAGATCAGCAGCTCCTGCTGTGCCCTCCAGGGTGGTGTGGGCTGCCCTGAGGACATCCCTTGCCCTTTGTCACTGCTCTTTCAGAGCCCCGGGGTCTGTTTTCCTTTCCCCAAGTCAGAAGCAGGTGCCTGACCTGCCTGTATGCTTTCTTGTGGTTCATTTCCAGCCTTACTGCTGACTGCTGCTTCCTTGTCAGAGCTCGAGGAAGATTCATCCCAGGCTGGCTGGGCTATTTTAAGGCCAGGCTTCTATGTATCTGCACGAGCCCGTGTGCTTCAATTAGCTTTTGTCTGGCCCGAGCTGTTTTTGTTATCACCCTCGTTTTGCTGATAAAGCAGGAACATTTTTAGAGGTGATTTTTTTTCCCCCTCTGCAGGAGCCCTGGGATGGATGGGAATGAACTTTGTCAGGTGCTCAGAGAGTGAAAGGAATTGTCAGGATACCTGGCTCCTGTGTCTGTCCTGACAAACCACTCGGGGGCCTTGTGTCTCGGGTTGTTCCCTCTGCAAAGCAAGGCTAATATTTATTTCCATTATATATATTAATAGCACTTAGTAACTTTGAACAAGGTCAGGCCTTCACTGCATTACACACTGTGCTAAGACATGCATATATTAGTGCCTCTCTCCTGCCTCCTTTGGAGGAGTGATGTCAGAATGCAGTGCCTGAGAGGCAAGAAATGATCCATAATGCCTGATGTGTTCCAGGGCTCTGTCCTGGCACTCTGGCTCATCCCAAAGAGTGCATTATGGGCAGGAGATAATTTGGACTTGGCCTTTCATAACTTGATTATCCTGTTTCAGGTTTAATACCCCAGATAAGGATCTGTGACTAAAGGGAAGTGATGGCTGAGAAACCTCTGCAAAGTTTTGCTGCTGGTGTCATAAAGAGAGAATAAAGCAGGACTGCCAAAGTATGGGCACCTCCATCACAGCTGACACAGGTTTTGTCTAGATTTAGGCCTCTCATTTTCACTCTCCAGATGATCCCACACTCCTTCAAGTTCAGAGCAGCATCTCCCTGAATTGACAGATTAGCAGACAACAACTCTGTGAACTTCCAGTATGAATTCATAAATAGTCTGTCTCCAACCACCATTAATGCATCCCAGATTTAGGGCTGCCTGACAAATCATGTTCTCCCACTGCCACCATGACTTTGTTCTACACTTCAGATTTGAAAACCATGAAAAATAAATAATAGTTTGGAACGTCTGGTTGTTAAATCATCGCAAGCTCCTACTGGGGATGCACAGTGACACCACGACTGCCAATGTCTATTAAACTGCTTTACAGGGCTCAGATATTCTGGTGGGACCCAGTTCTGTGAGTGCAGCAGGGATGTGTTGGGGTAGCATTGCTGAGGTTTTGGAGATGGGAGTTTGGATATGATTTTTTTGGCTTTTTTTACAAATGAATGTTATTGAGAAATGGTGCGTCCTGCTACTACCATGCCCATATATTCTGGTTTCATACTTGGAGGCAGGAGTTAAGGGTCAGGGTGGGGATTGATGGTGGTCAGATAACTGTTGGTGACAACCAGAGTGTATTTTGTCTAGAGCTAACCTGAGCTGGAGTGGGTTGGGTGCTTGTCTCTGAAGTATTAAAGCAGGAATTGTTAGCACTTGATGGAAAAAGTGATGTCTGAGCAAAACTGTGGCGCATTCTCATCCTCTCTAAGGTGTAGAGGTGGAGCTGCAAAACCAGTGTAGCAGCAGATCTAAAGCCTTGTTGTCAGCAGGACTCAGGGAGACTGACACCAACACCAACCATTTCAACTGAAGTGGTTGTCAGGGGCAAGTTCTAAAACAATGAATTTGAGATTAGCAGCACCGTGTGGAGAGTTACATCTTAATCCTATATGGAAAGGTACAAAATCATTCATGAAACAAAGGCCAGTTTGTGAGAGGGTAGCTAGTTGCTGAATGGTGATATTCTCTATGTTTGTTTAATGTAGAATTAGTCAGAACTCTAAAATCTGTGGTGATTAAAGTATCCTTCTGGATTTCCATATCTCTTTTTGTCATAGACCCCCACTTCATAAAGTTTGAAAGTGAGACAGAAGTTTACTGAAAGCACTGAGGACAGTTTGAGAGAGGCTGGGTCATCGTGCAGGGCAGTACTTGGGGAGAAAAAAAGGAAAATCATCCACAGCCTTCATTCCAAGATAGTCTAGACATTAAGCCACTGCTTAGAAAGCTATTGGAAATTCAAGGATTTCCTTACAAGTACTTGCATCTTTCTTTCCTGGCTTCTTCTGGAAGCTGCAAAGAGGTCCATTGACTTTTTGGAGATTCGTAGTGCCACATAAATTAGGTGGAGAGACTCCATGGGAAGTAGGCCAAAGGGAAAGATAGTTCTTAAATGCATTATCTCTTTCACTCTTCTTCTTTATACACTTCTCCCCATGGCAACTGTACTTAGTCAAATATGCTTTGAAGTAAGTTGGATTGCCAAAAAAGTAGGATTAACTGCCAGAAAATAGTTAAGTTATATTTTCCTTCTCCATTCTGTGTGAAATAGTACAGCAGAATTAGTAAATATGAGCATCATGTTATTTCCAGTGTTGTTGCAGTGGCTTCAAAAATCACCTCAAATTGTTTTGCCCATCTCTGTAAGTTATGAGGTGACAACGCCACTGAAGAAGCAGCAAAGCAGGCAGGAGGTTCTGTGGAGCAGTTGGAATACTGGGTCTATTTTAGAGCTGCTGATTGTTTGGATGCAAGAACACATGGAAACAAACCCTGACTGTACAGCTGGTACCCACAGAAAGTGCTGTGGAACAGAAATAGGAGAGTCACAAGTGAGGTGTCCATGGCTGACAGGAATGTCACTGCAAAGGTGATTTTCCCTGTCTCCCATTTCAGGGTTTAGGGGTGTCAAGTATGGCTGTCTGATTGTTCATGTTGGCCAGCTCCCAGCTGCTTTTTGAAGATATTTATTTTTGAAACTGTTGCATTTATCAGGGTGGATTAGCCAAGTCTGTTGACTTCAGTTTTTTTGGCACAGGCTGTCAGAAATTATTTTAGCAATGCTCTGCCCTGAACAAAGTGCATTTACTTTTCAACCTCTGCTCTTACTTCCAAGCAATGAGCTACTGAGGGTTTCATTTACAGTCAAACATTCAGTGGAGTTCCTATCCACGGCTCTTTGTTGTACATTGGATTTCTGTTTGTGGAAACCAAAGGGAAGGAGAAAGGAACATCTCCACCTAATGGCTTCTGGCTACCAGTAAATGGTGGCAATTCCACAAGGAGGTATAAAGCACAGGAGGATGTTTTCAGAGAAGTAATAAATTTGCTGGGATAGTCACAAGGAGTGCCAACATCACTTGAGAGAGAGGAACTTGTGGGTATTTCTTTTGTTCCATCTCGGGCATCATCTTCACGAAGGCTTGAATATACAGACCAAATCCTCTTCCCAGCAGATTTACCATTTTCCAGCACCAGAGGGCTGGGTCCTTCCTCTGCAAAGTGTTTAGGGTGATACCATGCTTTAGGGTACTAAAATATCATACCTTTTCTTGGTCTTTGAGAGTACCTTCAGGGCTGTGAAGAAGTTTTAATGGAATGTATTTCCCTCATATTGGACAGGGTAAGGAAGAATTAATTCTGAATTAAAAGCTCACTGTTTAAGAGACTTTCAAACTGAATATCCAGCAAAAAGTTCCTTAATTTTGCCTCCCAGAATTTTGACTGACCTTTGTATCCGTATGCAGCTTTAAAGGAAAAGCAACAACTAACTGCAGAGAGGTTTTTCACTCACCTGAATTAGTTTGTTCATTCCCATAATATTCCACTTGAATGTCACCGCAACCTCTGTGCTGCCACCCCCAAACCTGATCTCGTCACTCACTTCAAAGATGCAATTCCCTGCCAAATGCCTCACCTTCATCCATCTCAATCTAAACTCAGCAAAATGACCTCTCAAAAAGTACTCTACAGAGGCACTCTTTAATCAACATCTGTTTAGAGCTTTCCCCGTTAACTTCCCATAGGCAGATTGTTTTCCATAATTAGGCACAGATAGGCTGTGATATAACCAGCTGACATATAGAATACATATTCATTTCTCCCTCTGACTCCTTGAAGGATCTGAGTAATGCACAAGAAACACCTAGAGCATTTAATACTAGTCTCAAGAGCTTCAGACTTGTCTAAGAGAGTCGCTGGAGCACTCCAGGTAAAACTCATGTCTTGTTAAATGAGAGGCTTAGGACAGTGTGATGCTCTTGATGAACTAAGAGACTGCATTTAGGTAAGAAATGGAGAGCAACTGGGAGCTGGTGTCTCCTTATTTTCCTTTGCTGAGTGGGCTATGAGGGGCAGAAATGTTCTTTAGGGGCACGAAGATGGTAACATTAATAGAGCTGGCCCTGTAAAGAGTTTATGGGTTTGCAATTACAGCCCTGAACAGCTACTTGGGGCTCTGTGCTGTGGACTTTGCCTGCTCTCTATTGTCTGAGGCCCTTTGCAGAGACTCAGGTTCAGACAAACACTTAACCAAACGCTTAAAGTTCTTCATATGTAAAATACCCGTTAAGCTCCTTCTACTGAACGTGACCTTGATCTCTTGGTGCTGCAGCTCCCCAGTGAAAAATGGAAATCCGATAACAGCTTTATCAGTCTGAAAACTCCCAGCAGTCCCATGCTACTATTTCTCATGTAACATAACAAAACATATCTATAAACGTGATAGTATTTACTGGCTTGATTCTGCCCTTTTCTCTTCGGTGAAATTAAATAACAGCCAGCTCCAGGGGCAGCCTGATTGATTTCAGTGAAACTAATGCTGCTACTCAACAAGACTGAGGGCAGAAGGAGCCGAGGCAGGCACCGAGCAGGTTTTGTTATTCTCCTGTTACTGCCACAGAGCTCTGGTTATTTTGAGAGAGCCTGTCCATATTTTCTCTCTCGCTGTCTCCTCCTGATCTTTTCGCCTTTTCTCAGCTTCACACAATGGTCTCAAATCTTATCAATTGACTGTCAGCTTTTAAAATCTCCTGCTTCTGGAATTTTCAGGTTCCCCTCAAGTGAGCATTTAAAACCACTGTGTCTCAAAACCATCTGCTGTTACTGGGGGAAAAACACCACAAAACACTTTAAAAACTGACAGCTGACTTTCAGAAGTCTTTAGTAATTGCAGCCCCAGTTGAAATTATTGAGACTAAATAGTTTAGAAATGTTTTAGAAAGGCAGGGCACGAACTGCATTCTGCTACCTCCAGCCCCATAATTTTCTACTCTTTTCAATGTGTTATTGTTGAAGGTATCAGAGTTTGAAGGTGATTAAAACTCAATAGTTCATTTGGTCCTTAGCATATTGTTTTCAAACATTTCCAGCAGAAGTAAATGCTTAAATCCCATTAAATTGGAGGCTAAATGCCTTAGGTTTCTCTACAAATCCTTCTGGTAGGCATCAGATATCAAACAGACAAAACAAAAAAATTAAGTTGAAGCCAGTGTATTTTTCTTTCCCTATGGGGAAAAGGGCATCTATTATGCAATGAATCTTTTGTAATGGTTTGGTGGCTTTGACAAAATCCATTTTACTTCATTGTCCTTTTATTTTACATAATATCCATAAAATGGCAATGCAGAAGAAGTTATTACTGATCAAAACAATTAGGATAAATCTCTTGAGTTAGAATAAAGTTACACAAAAAAATGACCTTTTTGGGCCAGAGCAACTTTCTCAGGGACTGTATTCTAGATGAAAGGGTAGGACTTGTCTTGCAGCCCTTTAAAACAGATTTTGTCTGTTCTCTCTATATAAGAAACAAAGAAATAATAATTAAAAAAAAAGGAGAAAAAGGGAGCTGGCTTAGTTCCCCTCATATTGTAATTAATGCTCAGCACGTTGCAAAATAGCAGAGCAAATGTTATAAGACAGGTAAAGCTTAATCCTACCATGATCATAGGGGATGCTGGAAACTCTGGTAAAATGAAATTTTATGAAATTCCAACAACTGAATAATCTTTTTTGACATTAGGCCAAGGAAGACCTGAAACGGGATCCATTTGGGAGACCCTGTTCTCAGAAGGATTCCTCTGGATTTATGAGAGGAGGTCCAACCAGGTGCAGGTGTGTACCCAAATATACCAAGGGAGGCTTAAAGATTCTCCAGAGTGAAGAAAACTCTAATAAACCTGTAGGGTGTATAACTGGGTTAATCTTGTAGTGGACAAGCTTTCCATGGGTCAGACCCTGTGCTGCAGAGGGCACATTTAAGGACAACAAAGCCAATGCCACAGTTCTCATTGATGTCTACTGGGAGCCTGACTCCCATTTGCCTTTGCTTGTTTGCCCTTGGTTTGCAGTGGCTGTAACTACCCCTCTTCCCTAAAATCCCTGCAGTGTCCCCTGTAGGCTGTCTTGTTCCCTGCTAAAACTCTACATTTTCAAGTAATTTAATCTTATAAAAATTACACCTCTGATGAGGAGGATTCTTGTCCTCCCTCCTAAGCTGAAACACAAAAGAGCGTTAGATATTCAAGGTTAAAGTGATCGTTAGTGAACAACTTCTTAAAAAAATAAAATAAAACGGTAGGCCTAGAAAGGAGACATTGTTATCTCTAGCAGAAATATTAATTAAAACTATTTGCTAATTTCACACAGCCCTTTGGTGCTGAAGAGCTGCACGTGGTGGTTGTGTGACCCCATGGCCCAGGGACGGAGGGGCTGGCAGGGAGCTTTGGCTGCCTCGGTGTGCAGAACTGCAGCAGCAGAGACGGGAGATGCTGACATTGTTACAGGAGGCACTCGCTTCTCTAGGTGTGTATTTCTTTGGAGAGCAGTCCTTAATTAATCCCGAGCCTCCAGAGCGCACTTTCTCATCTTCCTTCCCCTCGCATTGGTGTCTCTGCTCATTAATCAAATCGCTTCTCTGTTCCGGCCATGGTTTGAACGCTGGATTTCTTGCCAGCCTGTGCTGGAGTGAAAGCCAAGGTATTTGGTGTGTGAGAGCTGCTGAGTGCTGCACTGCAGCTCCCTCCTTGTCCCCATGCCGAGCCCTCGCTCGCAGTGATCTCAGCACTCGGGGCCGCTCTCAAAGGGCAGAGATTTGTTTGGCTTTTGGCCCGGCCAGCTCGGGCCTGTCTGGACATGTCCTCTGACCATCCCAGAAGAGGGAGTTTCTCTCCGAACGCGGATTTTTCCTGCTCCCCTTCCCGGCACAAAACTCCTTGGCATGAGCTCACCCTCCAGAAACCTCAGTATTTACACAGGCTCCGTGGCTGGGATTTACTCAGGGCCCAGCTGCTGGTGCTTATCTTCAGTTTTCTGAAGTAAAAGGTTGAAATTCAGAAATGCAGGAGGGCGCTTCTGCAGGTTGTGCAATCCCCCAGCTTGCTCCACAATGGGTCTCCCCAAACCAGCAGCTTGCAATGAGATAAGGTGCCCTGAAGAGGGGAAGAAAGGTGTTTGGAAAGGCCATAACAGGACAATTCTGTCCTTAGGAGATCTGGGAACATTATCATTGAAACAACGATCTGGGATTCTTTCCCTTAAGGATGAGAGAGCAATGGAAAAGTTTGTAAGATACAGACGACCCTGAAAATCATCAAGTGCGGCTCTTCAGCACCAAAGGACTGTGTGAAATTAGCAAATAGTTTTCATTAATATTTCTACTAGAGATAACAATATCTCCTTTCTGGGCCTGTAATTTTTTTAAGAAGTTGCTCACTAACTATCACTTCAACCTTGAGTATCTAAGACTCTTTTGTGTTTCAGCTTAAAGAGTCCTCCTCATCAGAGGTGTAATTTTTAGAAGATTAAATTGCTTGAAAATGTAGAGTTTCAACCAAAAATATTAAGTGCTTTTGTTCAGGACCCTTTAATAAGGCAAATAATCCAGACAAATAAGAAATCCTATTTTTAGATAATAGTCTGGAAAAACCCCACCATATTTTAATTAAATTAAATCACAATGAAATGCAGAGGGCTTAAATAGATTGGCTGTCTGGTGTAGCTGCTAATCTGGCCCATGTTCAGTTCACCCTACATAATCATCATCTATTCTCTGTGTGTTTTTCCAGACACACTACATCCCAAAATATTTTGCAGAGTTAATCAAATACAACCTGAAATTCAAAGAAGAGGAGAACAGTTAAGATGTTCATGCAGGAGATAAATGTATTGATTTCAGGTACAGCTTGGAAAAAAACCATCAGATCCATGAGGGAATTTTCTCAGAGCTGCTGTAGCACATCCTGTGAGAGCTGCAGCCATTGCAGGTTCTCCTCAGCTTGGTTCCTGAATCTGGGGTTGGTGAGTTAACACAGAGGAGATAGAAGATGTTCCATCACCCTGCTGCAGGCCAGCAAAGTTCAGTTGCCAGATTTCCTCCGTGCCTAGGATGCAAGCTGTCTGAAGGAATTAGCAGGGCTGCCTTGGAAATCAGCAGGGTCTCTCTTGCCTCCCTTCCAGCAACATTCGCCGGCACCGCTTTGGAGCAGTTCAGCCTGAAGACCTCCAAAGTGAGGCACCTCGCTTGTTTTGAGAATCTGGGATTTTTTCCCAGATGTTTTTCGGAGCTTTTTGTGATTGCCTGACTCTTTTCCATTTCTCAAATTCCACGTTTTCCCCCCTGGCCTCCTCTGACCCAGCCTCATCCTTCTTTCCTTTCTCGGTGCCTCTAACCTGCTTCTTGAACCATTTACCTGTTTTTCTGATCAAAGAATATTTCAGTCTGAGTTTGGGAAGAAATTATTTTTAGTCAGTCTGTATCAGAAACACGTGGCCCTGTGCTACCAGACCACTTCACCATCATCATTCTTAGCCAGGTTTGTTCAAATTTGCACACAGGCCTGTTTAAAGTAGGAAATCAGGCAGAAACAAACCTTCTGTTTCCAGCCAGACACAGTGTTCAGAAGTCCTCAGTTCAAATTTCAGCCATTTCTAATTAAGAGCTCATCAAACCTCATAAAACCCTCAAGGTTTCCAAGGATCTCTTGCTAATGGCCACGCTTGGAAGAAAAGAAAAGTACTTTAAGTTATTTTGCTTTCCAAGTGCACTGTGTACTTTTTTCCTCATCTTCCTTTACTTTCTGTGACATCTGTGGACAAAATGTGTTTGGAGATGATTTGGTCAGTTAGAGGAGAAATTATATATTGAGTACATTAGCGTGTAAATTTGGGTTTCCAAATGCTTTGGGTCATCAGCTCCTACAGAGATGCAAACACACACATGGGCTTGTGTACACTGGTTAAAACAGCACGATAAACTTTCTTAAAGAACAGCAAAAACTTTTGCTTTTTTATTTATATTATTTAAACTTCTGTTAATTTCTAAGGAAATGTTGTCCTTTTTTTTTATTTAAATGGCTCTGAGTTAATTTTGAAGCCAAAAATCGAGCATAAACTCATCTGCTCACAGTATCTGAGTTTCGAGATAATACACATCCTGCTCTCACATTACATTACCCCCCATAAATCTGTCTCTGAGTCAAAACCCCTTAAAAACATAAATGCAAATATAAAAACAATGAGAGTTAAGAAAGTTAGCCCGTGACTTAAAAAGGAAGGAGAGGAAATAACAAATGCAGAGAATTAAGTATTCAATGCCATTTTTGGTTGTTTCTCCCAGAAATAAAAAAAAAAGGTTGATTGTGGCTGTGTACTAATGCATTAAGTTTTAACAAGGGGGTCATCTGAAATAGCTAAAGACTATGCTGGCTAAAATTTGGGTAATTTAGATGTTCTGCAATTCAGCAGGACCTGATGAAATCGACCCTGGGGTACTCCAGGCTCTAGTTGCAACAATCCCAGAGTGATTAGAGATTATCTTTCAGAGTTCAAGATGACCAAGGTAGAGCCAGAGGCCCAGAGAAGGGTAATCACAAGGTCTATTTTTAAATAGGGGGAAAATGAGAACCAGGGGGATTATGGAACAGTAAAACTGACTTCAATACCCAAAAAGTTTCTAGAATTAGCTGTTACAAGCACTCAGAGAATTAGAAGTTAATAAGAAACAGCAAATACAGATTTGTCAAGAGCAAATCACGTCAAACCAGTACAATTTCTGTGCAGGGGAGATGAACTGGTAAATAAAAACCAAGAGGTGCATATGATGTTTGTTGGTATTTTAGTCAGAGCTCGAATTCATGGCATCCTCATAGTCAAAATAGAGGTATTTTCTCTGTTTCAAATTGAGAATGCAGCCAGGTGTAAATTAAGGCTCAAAAAGTAGCTGTGGATTGTTTCCTGTCAAGGTAGGAGGGCACAGCAAAGGGGGTCCCTCAGGGGTCTGCCCTGGGCTGGGAAGAGCTCAGGGTTTTAGTGGCATTACAAAGTGCACATTAATAAAACTACCTGAGGTCATGCTGGGTGGCATTTCAGCATTTTGGAAAAGAGAAGCAGTGCTGTGAATAATTTTTATACCTGGTTATGTCAAATTTGCAACCTGAAATGGGATAAAACCAAATCATAGTAGCTAGTGAAATAAATGCAAGTGCAGAATAGAATGCAAACCAAAAAATACTTTGCAAGAGAAGCAGTGTTTAACAATGAATACAGTGCAGAGTGATGGAAAATGCTGAACTGCTTCAGAAATGACAATTAATGCAACAGAGAGTTTGAGTGGGGCTTGTAGGTTAAAGAAAAGAGGTAAATTTTACTTTTCAGACAACCTTCATACAGCCTTGGCTATGCTCTCCTTTGGTTGTGCAGTTCAAGAAAAATCTTGACAAATTGGAGAGGGACTAAAGGAGAGCCATAGGAATGATAAGAGGTTTGGAAAACGCAACCTATGAGGAAAGATTGAAGGAATTGGATTTGTTTAGTCTAGAGAAGGGAAGACTGACAGGATGTGAGAACATTCCTCCAATATGTAAAACATTGCTAGAAAGAGAATGGTGATAAATTGTGTCTTCAGAGCAGCAGTGAGGAGAGAATTCACATAATTTTCAGCAGATATTAGAAAAAGCTTCCCAGCTTCAAGGCCATTTCAGCACTAAAATAAGCTGTGTGAGAAGGTTACTGGAGCTGCTTCCTTGGAGGTCTTTAAAAACAAGTTACTCATCTGTCAGGGATGGCCTGGGAGGATTTGGTGTTGCCCTCTGTATGAGGGAACAGGCTGCAGCTTTGGCTATCTGCTGGCTCGTGTATCTTAGTTTGTAAATGCATTTAAAGCTCAGGCTGAATGTAATATTAGTAACTGACAGGTAGCTGGAGGGTTGATTGTTTGGCCACTCTGCTTTCCAGGGACATGATGCTGTAGTTGCAGCTGAGTTCATACAATCATGAAAGGTTTTATTCAGCCAGCATCTGTGCAAGGGGAATTCTACACTTCTCACAGCGGGTGAGGAACAAGGCAGAGTAAGTGGTTTCATCAAGGTTAATCTGTATTATATCATCTCACTGGTTTGTGTAAGCCAGCCACGTGCCTTTTGATCTACACATCCTCAGGTTTGTGAGAAGAGCTCTGCTCTTTATCTCTGGTTATTTGGACAGTAGATAATTGGGAATAGTTCACTATGTTCATGGTCTTCCTTGGCAGTTGTAGTTTCCTTATGCTTCTCTACCTTTGTTTTACTTCTTCGTGTTGCTGTGATTGGTAATTAACATGCTTATGTTTTTAGATAGCTTAATTTGTTGTTTAAAGTTGACTGTGAGATAACCATGGAGAGTGGAAGGGGTGCAGTGATGCATAAACAGAGAGCTACAACTTCCCGAGGTGGATGAACAGCTCATTGCTGGAAGGAGGATAATTTAGGATGTGTTTTAGAACTGTAGGACTGTGACTGGAATATCTATGTTATGGGATGGGATTTGTTGTTCATGCCCCAAAGTCTAAAACGGGCACAAAGGAGATGTGGGCAGTTGTTGCACATGGTTTTGAGTCAAACCACAGGAGCAGCCTCTAGAAAGGTCAGATACCTAAAACCATCGGCGTTTGAAATTCCACGATGCCGTTGAGAAAACAAACAAGAAAATGCAGTTGTGACCTTTCAACATGACGTGTTTGTGTGGTGTTTCCTCAGGCCTGAGCTGCCGTGCTGGGGAAGATGTCCAGGTGAGGTGGAGCCCAGCAGGGCTGGCAGGCTGGCACTGTTGTCCCTCTCCAAACTGCCTTTTCCCAGGGACCTCAGTCTGAGTTTGGGAAGAAATTATTTATATTATTATTATATAATTTATATATAAATTATATTTTTTATATTACAAAATGCCTGGCACAGCTCTGGGAGGGTGCTGGATACCTGGATGTTGGAGTTTTTTGTTTTTTTTTTTTTTTGTTAAGAGATCATCCTAAGGACAATTTGGGAGAAGCAGCACAGGTTTGCAGCTCCTCTGCTTCCACAGCACCCTGCCACCCCTTGGTGGTGTTATTTGTGTGTCTGAGGAGCAGGAAGCATTTGTCTGAGGGGCAAGAGCTGGGTGCTCAGCCCTGATGTGTGTGTTTAGCCTTGGGATTGCTGGTTTTGTCCCTGGGATGCAGCTTTAGGTAGCCTGATGGTGGTTTGGAGGGAGGTGGTGCAGCATTTCTGGCTGCCCCAGCACAACCCTCGCTAGGGCTGGTCCAGGACAGTCCAGCTGTGCTGAGCAGTTCCCAAATTCCAGCTTTAAACCTGGGAGCAGTGATATCCAGCATGCTCCTAGTTTGGAGGGGGTAGCACTGAGTGTTCATGGGTGTTTTGCTGCACAGCTGCATCAACCCAGAATAAACCACCCTGACTAGAGACAGGGACTGTGGACAGAGGAGATCTCTGGATCCCTGCATTGGTGCTCCCAAGCTGCAAAGACTCTCTAAAATAACCCCACCTTAACACTTTGCCTGGGGAACACAAGAGGTTAAAAGCCAAAGCTGTGTGTTACTTCCCTGTGGTGATTTATTGCTTTTCAGATAAAGATAACAGGCGAGATGTTCCCCCTCCCCACATACACCTTATTTTTATTTTTATTTTTTATTTATGTTTTTATTTTTATTTCTGTTTTGTTTTTATTTTTGCTTTAAATTTTATTTTAGTTTATTTCTATTTTTATTTCTATTTTTGTTTTTTGTTTTATTTTTATATTTTTATTTACTTTTTTTTTCTTTCCTCCCTGCTGATCCCTCCCTCTCACCCCACTGCTGCACACATCACTTCTGCTGCACTTCACATTGTAAGTGGGGGAGATTTCTTGAACCAGGGGCCTCCTGCTTAATGCACTGAGGATTCAGGCAGGCCAAAAACGCCTATAGCACATGGGGAAGGGAAGGGCCAGCAGTGAGCAAGCTTGGACAGATGTGCTAGAGGGGGAGATGGTGCTGGTGGGGGTGGAGAGAGCTCTGTCCCCCTCCCAGCCCGTTCAGGGGGTGGCCAGTCGGGAGAAATGGACCCTTTTTAGGACCCCAACAGTTAGGGAGAGCCCCTGAGGCATTTTTGGCCGGGAGGTTGTGTGCACACACACACTCACACACGGAACAGTTCAGCAGCAGTCCAATCCCCAGTGACATGGAGCTTTTTCTTAATTCAGAGCATATTTCAGGCTTCAGTTTAAACGGAGGGGGGTGAAGCAACACCAAAAACCAACCCATAAACCATAAAGAATCCATTGAAACAATTGTAAGGGGGAAAAAATAGAATGTGGCTGCAGCCAAGGTTGTTAGGGAGGAGATGTATGGGAGAGATGAAAAATAAAAGGAGCAATTACCATGTTCCTCATTGCCCTCAGATCAGCCTGGCAAAGTAAGGACCTGGGAAGGCACTTTGCAAAAAACCAGAGAGGTGGAGGTGTCTCCCCCAGGGACAAATCTGCTCTCAGGGGAGCTCCTGGTTGAACAGGGCTTTGTGGTGGATGTGCCTCTGCTCATTCCTTCTCCCTCACGTGGCAGCATCTCCTGTGCTCCCCAGGGCTGGTTCACAAGCAGAAAGTTAAAGCTGGTGAGCAGTAATTTACCCTCTTGTTTGCTTGTGCACTCTGAGCACATTTATTTGGGGATCTCAAAGGACATTGGGAGCAAAAATCTCCCAAGATTTCCATCTGATGAGACTGCACAAAAACATCGTGTTCAGAGTGTTCATGTGATTTTTAAAGGGTGCCTGGCGGGACTGGGAATGGCACCTCCAAACCCCCAACCCTCCTTCACAGAATGTCTCCACAATGGGATTTTTTTCTGATACCAATTTGTTTATTTGTTTGTTTGCAATTAGGAATTAATGCCTGGACATCAGCATCCTTATACAAAGAGCAATTGAGTCAGTCCCTGCCCCAAATATCTTCCAGTCTTCACTCTCAGGGATAATTTTCCTCTAAAGGCAATTTAGATGCACAAGACTCTTAGCACAGCTTGTTCATTACTGCCAAGGACCTGCAGTGCAGGATGAGTCTCCTCAGTTAACATCTGTTTTTTTGACCAAATTGCCTTAGTTGCTGCATGGGCCCACAGCTGATATAAAATGCTGAGAAATTATGACTATTTTTGTTGTTTGGGTGTTTTGATTATATTTATTTATATATTTTCTTAAACCTGCAGTTCATTTTGGCATACCAAGCTGGATTTACTCGCAGTTGTACCCGGGCAATTATGATGTTTAAAAAATTACTCCCAGCTTACCCCAGTGCAGGGAGGTGAAAATCAGGGGAGGGGGATGTGTGTGTGTGTGTCTCCTGAGGGGGTTTTTGGCATCAGACCAACAGGAGCAATCGGCATTTGGAGGGAAAAGATGCACGTGCACATTAGGAGGCAACATCTGGTTCTGGAGCCACATATTCCTGCCACAGAGGAGAAATGCTGCCTCTGCACTGTCCTCCTGCATGTGGGGTTGGGTCTCTGTGGGCAAACAGGGGTCTCTGGCGAGGTTTGGGTACCCTGACACAGATTTTAGTTGTTATTCTCTGTCAAATAAGTCAAGAAGAAAGAAGGCCAGCAAAAAAAAATGCAGTTTGGGCAGAGAACTGGGCACCTGAGATCTTCCCTTCCCCATGTTTGAAATGTTCATTATGCACTTGAAGCTGAAGGGACTCCTTGACTGCTCCCTGGGCTCTGATTCCAATTCAGATCAGTGAGAAATCAATAGGGGTGAGATGCCTGGAAATTGCTCTTCTGCTGAGGGCTTGAAGTGGCTCGTGTGCCATTGACAATGCAGGAGCACTTTGTCACTCAGCATTAAGTGTCCCATCTCTCTCATCCAGGGAGCTCCTGGTATGGTTGTTTCCGACCACATTTCACTGCTTTGCTGTTCTGGGTCTCTTTCTAGTCCTGACCAGGGTTGTCCAAGGCAGACAGGAAGAACTTTGAGCTAAAAGCAGTAGCAGCAATTTCCTTTACTTTAGTGGCAGCCTTTGGGGGATCAGACATGGGTTGTTTCATCTGCAGTTAAACTTTGGATCTACTGGCCCTGGATTTAGGAATCTAGACTCAGCTTTGAGTCACCTAAGGCAATAAAAGGCCTGGAAGACTAATTGTTGAGATTAAAAGGAGACAATGTGGCTTGCTGCCTTTTCCAGGGGATGCAAGCCATGCAACCTCAAACCAAAGCATCATTTATTGTCAGAGTCTCTCTCTAGTGAATTTGGAAAGCTTGAAGGCAGGACAGAAAGAGAGCAAAGTGCAAGAACAGGGGATCTCTTTTCCTTGCCCCTTATTTGATACTATAGAAAGAGTTGTTAATTTTTATACTCTGCATTTCCTCACACCTTTGGGCATATTATGCTGCTTTGCATAGCTCCCCTTGGACCAAATCTGAATTACCTGCCAGACCTCCTCAGTTTAGGTTTAACTCTGTGTTTGTAGCATTAAGCTGAACTCTTAACTTTTGTTTTGCTTCAGCCCTGCCTATTTTTTCACTGTAAAACATTGAGACAGTCTGTCCAGCGATGTTTGGAGTCCCCATCCCTGGAGGTGTCCCAGGAAGGGCTGGAGGTGGCACTCAGAGTTCTGGGCTGGGGACAGGGTGAGGATCACTCACAGGTTGGGTTTGATGGTCTGGGAGGGCTTTTCCAACCTCAGTGACTCTGGGATTCCATGACTCCCCCCCATGTACCTTGAGGTGAGCAGTGCTGGCTCCTCCTGGGCTGTGGTGCTGGATGGGAGGGCTGGGTGTGCCCTGCAGGTGGAGGGGAGGCAGCACAGTGGGGAAAAACAAAGGGGGAGATGATGCCTGTTGTCTTATACATTACAACAGGTCATTACAACAGTTCTATTCCATAGCTTCAGAGTTTCATACCTTCTCAATGTGAGCAACTCCTCTGAGCACTCTTTCCATCCTCCTCTGGGATTCTCAATCTTCTCTTGGGGTGCTCTATCCTCCTCTGGGATTCTCAATCTTCTCTTGGGGTGCTCTATCCTCCTCTGGGATTCTCAATCTTCTCTTGGGGTTCTCTATCCTCTTCTGGGATTCTCAATCTTCCCTTGGGGTTCTCTATCCTCCTCTGGGATTCTCCGCCCTCTCTTGGAGTTCTCCATCTTTTCTTGGGATTCTTCATCCCCTCCAGGAGAACTCTCCTGGTCCTTGCAGCAGCCATCTAACTCCTCCTACTACTCCACCCTTTTATGCCTCTTGTTGTTGTTAGTTACAGGTGTGGGCTGTTCCTAGCAATCAGCTGCAACTCGTTGGGGCATAAGATTACATACTGTGCCCCCCTACAATGCCAACGTCTTCAAGTCTTGTGCTATGAGCAGTCCAGCCATCCTCCCACCACCTGGCTGTGGTAGAGACCTGCTGGGCAGAAATGTGGCTCCTCCTTGAGCACCATCAGCCTTGAGCCCCCATCTCCTTTAGCAGGAGAAGAGCAGAGCCCACGGTGCTGCCAGGCCAGCACTGCGGTCACACTGCTCTTTATTACAAGAGTATCTCCATTTTCTTAGCCAAATATACATGTGGGTAACTCCATACTTCCTTGCTAAATTCCTCTTGGAGTTTTGTTTTGATTTGTGTCTGCTCCTCATGCGATATAAAGTTTTACTCAGTCCTAAATAGCACTTGCTGAAAATCCGTTTTTTTTTCCTCGCTGTTTTAAAAGCCTGAGTTTGGAAAGTAGGAGGTTTTGGGGAAAGTGTGGCAGAATATTTCCCTGTTCCCAATATGTTTAATTTTCATCCACTGTCAGGGAAGGGGTTGGGGAGCAGACTAAATGGGCCCAGTGGAGTTTGGAAAATGCAAAAGGAGTTAAAAACCCCCTCCTTTTCCAAGGTAAGGGGTGAATTTGGGTAGCCACGTATCTGGATGTGCTGGTGAAATCAAAGAGCTGTAAGTTCAAGTGAGTGTTTACAGCTCCCAAATTCAGTTAATTTATGACATGTTTAATATGTTTTCACAAATGTTTGTTGTACTCATGTAGTGACGATGCTGTATTTGGTCAGTAAAATTCCATCCTGCCTGCAGTACGCAAAGACCTGAATGTCACAAGGATGTTCTGTGTCTGAGGAAAAATATTCACTTTCATTTTAAACACTCCAAATTCCTCTGCTTTTATTTTTTTTTTTTTTTTTTAATAGAAACTTAAACCTGTCACTGAACCCACCAACAGGGCTTTCCAATTCTCACTAACATTATGGGACTTTTCTGGTTTGCATTCTTACTCTTTACCTTTTTTCCTTTTTTTTTTTCCCTTCACCCTCTTTCTTCAGCATAACAAGATTGGAAATTAGTGCTGGCTTGAGGCCATGGCTACGTCTATGAGGCCATTTAAAGTTATTGCTCTCCAGTCCCCCTGGGCCAGTAGGAAGTTCAGCTGCGATCACAGAGAAAGAAACCATCCCAAAATTCTGCAAATAATAATTTAAAAAGCAAGAAAACACAGAAGAATATGGAATTGCTTTTATGCATTTCAGGTTTGGGATGAAAAGACTTTTGAAAACAGGTAGAAATAGTGAAAGGCAGCTTTTTGTGCTGAGGTGATTGGGATTGCTCTGGAGAGATTTGTGGTCAGAGCCAGAAGGGAAAGTCTGTTTTACTTAGGTCTGAGTTTAGGCTTCTGGTCTTGGACTTTTACCTGGGTAGAATCAGGATCTGTCCCCACTGAAGCTGGCGGGGTTCAGCTGCTGTGCGGTTGGAGTGAGGGAATGCTCTGAGCATCCCAGCAGGTGGGGAAGGATTTGCAGCTTCATTCCCATTCTAGCTCTGAATTTTGCAAATCATCTTATGCAGGAACCTGGTCTGAAACAAGATTTTTAATGCAGCAGCATGGCCTGGGCTGGGAGTTGGGAAGGTGGATGTAGAATAGGTTCACATGGGTTAGAATTTTAGTGAAAGCCCCTGCCTTCTTAGAAAGTATTCTCTTGTACGTGGAAGGTTTTTTGCCTGCTAAGAGGGGCTAAAGGTGAAGAAATAACAGCATAAATAACATTTTTCATGTACAAGTTGGTGGCTTTTCAAACACTTTTTGCACACCTCTCAAAGTATCTGGCATGATCTAGTCGGTAGAAAAAAGCAGACCTTGGCTTATAAGCGTGACAAACTCTCACCCTCTTTTTCTTGTTTTTTTTCCTGAAGTTGAGTGAGCTGGTCCTGTGAAATCTGTCCATGCAAACTTTCTTTGCACTTCTGCACAGCAGAAGCTGCTGAGCAATATTTGGACTAGTTCTTCTTGGGATACAAAGGAGAATTTTTATCTTTACAGACATTTTCTAGGTGGGAATGAAAGGAAACCTCAAGCACATTGACTTTCAGTGAAATGAGGGAGAGATTTTTCAGATACTATGGCTGAAGAGGGAGAGGTGTTTTTTGATGGATTTAAACCTTCTCCAAGCACCAAATGTACAAATTATGGCCCAGATCCATGGAACAAGTTGTGTGCCATGGAAATGATGAAAGTTTTAAAGAAATGAGCCACTAGAATACTTTGGGTTCTTCTGTTTCTTTCCTTGTAGTAGCTCTGGATTTTTATTCCTTTAAAAATTTCAACTTTCCATTCAATTCTGAAATGATTAAACATTGATGGAGCTACTGGAGGATCTATGTGACATTGCCCATCCAAAAGATTCCACAGCTGGAGAGCAGATCAGGATGGTATGTGGTGATTTAGTATTATTTTGCTGTTTTTTACTTCACAGAACCCCCACAGACTTTACCTTGATGGCAGTCTCATTCTTGATGCTGTGCACATGAAGCTGATGTTCCTGCTTGCTTCACAAACTTACAGTCAATACAGGTAAGGCAAATTTATTCCATGTCCTTGGTTAATAGAAAATTCCAGCTGTTCTGCTTTGAGGCCATTTATCCTACAGCTCAAACCATTGCCACATCCTGCTGCTCAGCTTGATGCCATATCCATTTCTCAGAGTATTTTAAATGAATGTAGGTCCTTCCCTTCACTGAACACACATATTAACACAGTAATTGTTAACATTTAGGTGGATTCCTTGAATTTCCACCCTAGGGTTTCCCATTTCTCCTGTGGTCATTCCCTTGGCAGATCCTGCACAAGAAACTCCCTGCTCCTCTGTTTTTCATGAAGGGTTAAAGCACAAACAGCGGCGTTATGTCCTGGGGTGCCAGACTTTTTCTTCTGCTCCGTCTCCTTTTGATTTAAAAGCTTTGTTTATCTCTCTGTAAAGTCACTGGCAGGCCATAAAGAGATATATTGCCTTGGTGCAGACAGCACAGACTCCGCTCCTGGGAAAGCAATGGGCTGTGAAGTTGAGTGTGTGTGTGTGTGTGTGTGGGCCCTCATAATTCAGGAAGGGCTCTCTTTTGGGAAGCTCCCAGTGGACACTGCCTGCAGCCTCCCGTGGCTCCTTGTAGGAGAAGGCTGTGTGTATCCAGGAGGCTTGGACAGGCTCAGTGCTTTTGATGTCCTCATAAAGCCATCACTCCAGAGCTTGGAATCACAGAGCTATTGAACTCAGTCATAATAGAGTGGGTAAAGTGCTCCCAGTGGTTTTGATTTTATGATATTTTTATTTTTTGATAGACAATATAATGTCATGTCAGATCCCAGCTTGCTCGGGCATTCCCTGTCATTGTACAGTGAGATACAACATCAGAATTATTGCTTGGCTTCTAAGTTGCTGCCAGGGGTTGAACCTCCAAGTGAACATTCCTTGATAGAAACTGTATTTTGTTGAATGTTTGCAAACTCTAAATCCCTCTGCACACCCCATGGCTGCTCCCAGGAGTGCAGGGAGCAGCACTTCTGGCTGGGATGAAAGGTAGGGTGTTCTAGTGGAAGAGATGGAATAGAGAAATTACTTCTGGCTGGCATTTAGACTGAAGAAACTGCTGATTTAGCTGAGCTGAGGGTGATTGGGTTTAATCTACAATGGAATTGACTTGTAATGTCCTTTTTACTTATCACCAGAGGAAGAATCTCCTAAAAAAGAGGGCAGAGCACCAAACTGAGCTGAACCACTGCCAGCAGAAAGGTTATTGATTCCCTGCAGGAGCAGAGAGGAAGCTGCTTTCATAGAATCACAGAATGGTTTGGTTGGAAGGGGTCTTAAAATTCATCTCATCCCACCCCCTGCCATGGCAGGGACACCTCCCACTGTCCCAGGCTGCTCCCAGCCCTGTCCATCCTGGCCTTGGGCACTGCCAGGGATCCAGGGGCAGCCACAGCTGCTCTGGGCACCCCTTTGAACAGCAAGTCATTCTTTATGGGAATCCCTGACCTGGAATCACAGATTTCCAGAGATCTCAGTGCAAAACTTGAGAAATGGAGCTGGGAAGAAGCAAAACTCTCTTTTGGAGAGTTTTCTCACATGGAGGATTGGCATGAGAACAGCAGATCCTTGCAATCTGCTCCTCTCGATGCATCAAGTGACACACAGCCTAGAGCAGGCCCCTGGAAAGGAATGCTTTCCACAGATTCAGTTTGTTTTGGGAAACTCTACCAACATGAGCATGGCCCCTCAGCCTGCCACCTCCTCAGCCCTGGCAGGCTGTACCCACCCTGTTTCTCCTCGTGGTGTGCCCAGAGGGGATCCAGAGCCCAGTGTCCTGTGCAGGGCTGGGGGCTGCACTGCAAGGGCTGTTAACCACAGCCTCTGTGGGAGCTCCTTTGCCTGGGGAGAAATCATTGATACCTTTTTACAGCGAGGATAAATCTGAGAATGGCCTGAAAATCTGCAGGAAATTACTTTTCAAGTGACCGATGATATGACCTCTAATTTCCTAATGATCTAGGAAGAGTTCAAGCCCAAGTGCTTGTATATGCAGAATGCCAAATTTATATATACAAAACATCATAATTACTGTCATGGAGATTTACAGTGCTTTACAACTCATTAATAACCATAATAATAATATTTACCATAACTCTTTCTGGCAGATTAATTGCAATTCTCTTTGACCATTCTCAAACTACTCTTCTCACAACATCTTTCCCATCGGCATGAGAATGAAGTACACAAAATGTAATTTATTGACATTAAGGGTGGCTTTATTTCCATGTGTTTATTTGAGACAAAAGGAGATATTTACTATTGAAGGGAAAGCATAAGCATTAATGAATCAGAAAATCTTTTAAGACAGTGCTGTGTATTGCTCCACTTCAATCTGGCATTAGCAGGTGATGTGTTGGTGACAGACAGGTGGGATTCTTGCTTCTCAGTTAAGATACTATTTTCAAAATTAAGTGTATAAAAGAAAGACATAACCATTTGCATGAGAATCTTTTAGGTCCTTCACATCTGTTTTAGGAGGGGGAAACATCCACAGATGAAAAATGTCAAGTTTAGGCTACACTGGCTGTTGTTTAGCTGATGAGCTGAGGTGATAGAAATTTCTCATTCTTCTAAATACCATCAAAATGATGAGATCTGGAGAAAAGAAAAAAGTAAGGAAATGTTTTTGCATTTTCTCTGCTTTCCTACTCCTCAGTGTACAAAATTTGCGAGCAGTGTCAGATGGGATAGAAAATGTTGGCATGCAATGGAATTTTTTTGCTTTAACTTTTGTATGCTGTTGTAATTTCTTATATTTCCTTGTATTTTTATAAGATAACAGTCTTTAAAACTGCTGCAGTAACATGGCTTATATGCATTTCCCTGCCCTTTTTCAACAGTCTGTACTATTCCTGCCAATGCCATGCGTTTCTCTTTAATGAATTGTACTGTCTAGGTCTGATTTTATCCAGAAATTTGGGGTCAATAGACCTTTGTTCCATGGAAGATTCACAGAAATATAGAATCCTAGAGGGGTTTGGGCTGGAAGGGACATTAAAGCTCTTCTCACCCCCCTCTCTGCCATGGCAGGGACACCTCCCACTGTCCCAGGCTGCTCCCAGCCCTGTCCAGCCTGGCCTTGGGCACTGCCAGGG